>JAHTLZ010000010.1:66321520-66332805 GCA_023846285.1 Phrynocephalus versicolor
CACACACACACACACACACACACACACACACACACACACACACACACACACACACGTTACAGCAGCTCCGCTGCCTGCCAGTCCATTTGGGTAATGCTTCCAAATGCTGGTTTTTATCTGTAAAGCCGTAAATGGCCTAGGCCAGGGGTGTCCAAAATTTAGCCCTCCAGATATTTGGACCACAGCTCCCAGAATTCCAAGTCTAGATTGCCAATGACAAAGGATTGTGGGAGTTATTGTCCAAAACATCTGGAGGGCCGAAGTTTGGACACCACTGGCCTAGACCTAAGCTATCTCAAGGGCCACATCTGCTTAGGTGTTAAGATCACCAGGAGAGGCCTTCTTTTCTCGCCTGCTGCCTTCGCAGGCATTTTTGGAGGGGGCACAAGAGCGAGCCTTCTCTCTTACTGCTCCGGACTCTGGAGGCTACTAGACTGTCCCCATCTTTTCTGTCCTGCAAATAGGCAATACCCTTTCTCTTCAGGCAAGCATTCCCTGTGCGGCTGGACACTGATCCATTTAAAAATAGATCATTGTACCTTACTGCATTGAACTTATTTTGGTGTTGCTTATGGTTTTTTAAATATTGTATTCATTGATCCTTTTAGTATTGTGTACTCATTGTTGTTAACTTACTATATTTAATTTTTTGTAAGCCACCTTGTGTCCCTTTGAAGGAGAAAAGCAGGTTAAAAATATTTTAATTCAAGTAAATAATAAAATTGTAGGTGTCCTTTTCTAGGCATATCATGCATCCCTTGGTACTAGTGTCACATGGAAACCATTTGAAACGGCACATTATACATTCTTGGTTGGTGCCCGTGCTTTAGACAAAGCACACTGTGGGGACTGATCATGTGCCAGCTACCTGGATGAGGGACCAATATCAGAGAGACAAGCTGTGGGTAGCTGTATCTTGAGAAGAAGACTTAATTCTATACAGTAAATTAACAGCTTCTTCTGGTAGGAACCTCTTCCCATTCGTTGTTGGAAAGTCATTCATATAACTTGAGGTTAGGGATTTGATCTCCGTTGTGCTCTTTGCTAATATTTTGCAGCACTTGTTGCTAATGTTTGTTTGTTTGTTGGATTTATATACTGTCCATGTAGTCATTGGCTACTCATTGGTTTATGCAGTCGCATAACATTTTATAACTGAAGTGAAAATTGTAGAGTAGATAAGAAACTATACTGTAGGATTCAATTACAATGAAATCAATTTTCCATTGAAAGCTGATGAACCTATGTCGGTTATGAGTTTATTTTCCGTATACAAATTATATTTCCTCTCACCTTTCTGTGCTGTTTTTCCATTTTAGATCCGAGGAATGTCCATTGATCAGGCACTAGCTCAACTTGAGTTCAATGATAAGAAGGGAGCAAAAATAGTTAAAGAGGTATGCTTTAAATATAGAATTTAAATGTAATTAATTGCCATTATCACATACCCAGAATAGCATAGTGCTTAGTGTGACAGACTAATATTCAGGAGTCCTGGATTTGAATTTATTTATTTATTTATTTTTATACCACCCGTCTTCCAAAGGAACTCCGAGCGGTTAACAACACAAACAGCAAATTAAAAAAATACAACAATATAACAAAAAATACGAAGATATATACTGTAAAATAAATGGACTATACTATAGCTATTCAGCCATGTAAATCTGTGATGTTAAGGCACTCCTTAAATATTTCACTAACCTTGAAAGTCCTATTAGGGTTGCTGCAAGTCATCTCTGAATTGATGGAACAGAACATTTATCATCACTATTATAAGTGGGGGGTGATTGCATTAATAGAGGGTGGGTCTGATTTAAACTGTGATTTAATTTTTTTTTAAATCTATTTTTGGAGATAATTTAAATAATTGTTTTAACTATTAGTTTTTATCCACCCTGAGAGTTGCATTTGTACTAGTGGTACATCTTGATTTTCCCTTCTTTAGCATGTGTTCCACTTTCAAGAGCTGGACTGAGACAGATCTTGTATGTAGAACTATCTGAAAGTAAGTTTCAGTAAGCAAATGGGACTGACCTTTTAGTGAACATGCACAAGGGTATGCTGTGACGGAGTAAAATGTGCTTTGAGTACAAGTATGCTCACTAGGGTTAATTAAATGTTTTATTACCTTATGTCAATATAAGAACCCACTATAAAACTCAAGGATTAAAAATTCTCGTGGTTTTAATTTGATAATTCTTGACTGATGTTATCTTTCATTCCTTCTTTTTTTGTGTTAGGTCCTTCTTGAAGCTCAGGACTTGGCTGTGAGGAAACATAATGTAGAATTCAAATCCAACCTATACATTGGTAAATGGTACATTTATTATTATTAAAAAGGTTATTGCAGCCTTGAATACTAATAGTATGAATCACTTTAGATTATTAGACTGATGTGCACCACTTTAGCGAGAATGCAAGTACTGTAGTTAGCATCACTATTCTGTACATTAATCAGAAATGTACAGCAGAACATTTCTGTAATGGAAAATATCCCTTGCTATGTTTTCCCACAGAATATTTCCTTTTTCCACAAAAGAAATACCAGGCAGTTTCTGTGTTTACTGAACTTTTTTTCAGGTGACATTTCTGAGAAAGGATAATTTAATGCATTCACTTCATTGTGTCTTTGCTCTCAATCAAAATTTAAAGAATTGGTTGTTCATTAATAATACCTAACTGAAAATTTTTGGTTTGTAGCAAGTCTTAACTTGTCCAGACCTGGAAAATTATGATTTGCACCAATTATAGAAAAAGTGTGGCTGAAAGTAATGTTTTGTACAAATTAAATACTGTCCCTGGATTCTAAAGTTTATGGAAAGAAAGCTGTATTTCCTGCCTCCCCCTGCATATCCCTGACAAGAAAACCTCATTAAAGTACAGTGGTACCTCGTATAAAGGAATTAATTAATTCCAAATGAAATTATGTTAAGCAAATTTTCCTTTATACAAATTTCCCATAGGAATGCATTGAAAACAGAGTAATCCCTAATCGCGACCATTTTTATGTTGTACGGATTTGCCCCATAGACGATTCTGTTAAGCAAATTTCCCCTATCTCCAGAATTTTGTATGTTGTACAAATTTTATGTTATACAAGCTGTTTGTTATACAAGGGTCCACTGTATCAGAAACCTTTCTGAACAAGGTGGGATGGGATAGAAAGAGCTTTTACTGAGAAGAGACTAGATCAAATTGAACTTGGATCCTGAAATAAAGCAAAGTGACAGAAAGTTCGTTTTGCTTTTCTTATGTATCCCATCCCAAATTGTTCAGGATATTCACCTTATTGTTCCTCTGAGAGAGAGGCTTTTTGAATATTGCAGGTGGATATGAAGAGGGAATGGGAAACTTTCCATCCAGAACTTAGTATCTTAGGATCCAAGCTTTAATTTTCCAGATATGGATGAAATATAAGGTCACTCCTGGTGCATGATGTTTCAGATCTAGTCAGTGGAGAAGGAATTGAGATTCCAACAGTATTATAAAAAAAAAAATCAGTATAGTCTTTCTTCCCGTTGATATAGAGAATATTATGATATCAGCCAAGTGCAGTGTGTACCTTCAGTTTTCCTGTATATTGTTACAGGGCAAAGATTTCATGTCAGTTCCACATGTAAAGCACATCAGCTAAAGTCTTGCTGGTGCTCACATAAGATTACTGTAACTTGTCATGGCTAATGACAGCCAATTGATGAGGTGCCCAGGCAGTCTTAATCATGTGCCTGATTGCATGGATGATTGTGCAACCAAGATACACCCTGACTAGATTCACCTTGCCACTTTGTCAATACCAATGGCATATTACTCTAATCTTGTTCAAACCTCAGTTGGATTCCTTTCGATATTTTCCAGTGATACATAAATGAGATTCCACAAGTGATACAGAATGTAGCTAATTGCAGCGAGATATCATCATGCTAGGTCAGGCCTGCCCAAAGTCCGGCCCATTCTGAGTGGCTCCCGGCTGGCTGGCTGGCCCTCCCTCCCCCTCCTTTGCCCCATGTTTTTTAAAAAATATATATTCCGCCAACACTGACACCGCTGGGAAGCTTGAGGGGTTGGGCCGGCCGGCCGGCTGGCTGGTGAGCAGAAGCTTGTGGGGCTGGGTGGGTGGGCGAGGGGGCGGGCCACCACCACCAGCACTGCTGGGAAGCTTGTGTGGCTGGACACACACGCGGTGGTGGCCCGCGGGTGGCCCGCCACCACCGGCATCACCGGAAACCTTGTGAAACTAGGTGCGTGTGCGCAGGGCGGCGCGCAGGCGGGCCGCCGCCACCGGCATAGCTGGGAACACTGTGAGGTTGGGCGCACGCATGGGGCAGTGATCGGGCGGGCTGCGCCTCCGGCACCGCTGGGAAGCTTGGGCGGCTGGGTGGACGGGCGGTCTGCCGCAACCGGCACCACAGGGGAATGTGTGGGGGTGGGCAGGCCAGCAGGCCTCTGCCACTGCCAAAGAGCTTTGGGGTGGGCTGGCGGGTGGGCCGTTGCCACCGCTGGGGAGCTTGGGGGGGTGCAAGGTCACACAGATCGCCTCTTCCAAGGGACGACCTGTGCTTCCTTTGGTCCCCACCTTCCTTCTTTCCTTTCTCCCTCCCTTGGTCCCGACCTCCCGACCTCCCTCCCTCCCTCCCTTGTTCCCCACCTTCCTCCCTCCCTCACTTGGTCCCCGCCTTCCTTCTTGCGGGTGGGGTTGCAAGGGGTCAGTGGGTGGGGCTTGCAGTGGGGTGGCAGGTTCGGGGAGCAACCGGCCCCTGACACATTCTTAGCCACCAAATCTGGCCCTCCTTACAAAAAGTTTGGGCACCCCTGTGCTAGGTATTTTTTCAAAGTCCAGATTCACAGATTTTAGTGTTGATGAGCAGTAGTTACCTCATGCTGTTTTTAAGAACTTGGTATCCTGATCTTCAGTTTCTTAGCACTGTTACAGATGGCTGAAATTTCAACAGCCTGTGATCTGAAGTACGTATATCTTAAGTTTATTTTTAGCTATATAAAACATGAGGTCTGAATAACTCAATTTGTGTGTTGTAGAGGGCATGAGCCCTTTTTATTTTACTTAGCCCAGGGGTCCTATATATGAAAAATGTGTTATTCTCAATAAGTCTTGGAAATAAGACACCAGTCTTTCATCATCAATCCATTTCAAGTGTTTGTAGCTCATTTTGCAGTGGCAGGTGAACCAACAATTTACAGTTCACTTTCTAGCATATTGTCATATATCAGCCTTTAATTGAGGTAAAAAGGTTCTAAATTAAGTGCATTCAGATCTGACATTTAGGTGCCGCCTTCTGACCTCCAAATCAAACTGATCCATTTAACTTTCCACTATATAACCGCTGCCATAGGAAACTCATTCCTCTTTTAAACTTATGATGACAAAAAGCTGTGTAGAAATAGCTTTTACCAAAGGGAGAAATAAAATGTCACTTCACGGTGATTCATGGTACTTTTAACTGGGCAGTCTGAAGGAGAGCGAGTGACCAGCTTGGTGAATTGTGCTTTCCAGGGAAAGGCTTTGAAATGTGAGGCAAGATGAGGTTTTTGCACTGGTAAAGTATTAAAAGATATACTTAGCTTAGGGAAGTGGAATGTGTGACCCACCAAGTGCAACTCCCATTATCCCCCCTTCCGTTGGCAGTGCTGGTTAGGGCTGATGGAACTTGTAGTCCAGGAAGAAGGAGCCATCCTGATGTAGGTGAACCCCAATGGACAAAAGTAGTAATGTTCGGTCTTTTGTTGCCTGGTTATATGGGTCAATTTTCCCTCCACTGGAAGTGGAAGTTAGCAATTTATTAAAACATTTATATTCTTTTGGAGAGCGGCTGTGACAAAGAGAAAACTAGTTTAACAACACAGAACGTCCTTTCTAGCCTGGCAGTAAAACTCTTCAAAGGAATAAAGAATGCAGCCACAATGAAAATATCCAGCACTTAAAGACCATTAAAGCAAGTGGCCTCTTCTGAGGTTTTCCAGTCTGCCCAGTCCCGAACACAGAGCTCCATATGGGGCCTGGGCAGGTACTGGCTGTTAGATGCCCTAAAGCAAGGCAGTGGCAGGCCAAACTACAGATAGCGTTTAAATAAAGTCTCAGAGGTCGAATACATGCTTTGAAGACAAAAGGCCCAATTTAAGTCCTCATCTGGGTGCAGTATTCTCTGAATAGTACCGGTTTGTGCAGAGGATGGAGAAGATGAAGGAGCATGACACAGCTTGCTCTGTTCATCTAGTATGGAGTATTGTATTCTTAACCTGCTTTACATTTATTCATTTATGTTACTGTTCTTACACCATGACTTTCTGGTATATTTTTCATTCTCTGCATCAGTGGTTTGATTAGCCACGTTTTCTAATTTTAGGTGAGACAGATGAAGAAGATAGTGCCAGTCTGTCCAATGAGCTGAGTGTTCAGCTAGCTCAGGCCTGCCCAAAGTCCAGCCCGGAGGCCAAATCCGGCCCGTCAGGCCATTCTGAGTCACCCGCGGCTGGCTGGCCTGCCCCTCCCCCCCCCCTCCTTCACCCCATGTTTTGGGGCTTGCAGTGGGGTGGCAGGGTTGGGGAGCAATCGGCCCCTGACACATTCTCAGCCACCAAATCTGGCCCTCCTTACAAAAAATTTGGGCACCCCTGAGCTAGCTGCTTTGAAAGCCAACACAGATGTTTACTTTAATACTAATTTTATTTACTTATTTTCTAGCGAGATCCTTCTCAGGAAAAGGCCAGCATACCAAAGCGATCCGCTATCATGCCAAAGGCCGTTATGGCATTATGGATCTAGTCAAGTGCCATTATTTTGTGAAATTAGTAGAAGGACCACCACCGCCACCAGCACCACCAAAGACGGGTTTCGATCAAGCTAAGGAATATGTCCAGGGGCTCCGTGATCGAACGATTACTCACACACTGTAATATTCCCTGATGTTTTTCCACCTTCTCGGTGGATGTGTAAATAAAGTATATTGTAAGAAGTTTGTTTTTATTTCTCTTGGTGGGAGCAGGAAATCTGTTTGATGATCAAGGAGAGTGTGGGTAAGCAGAATAACTCAGATGCAGATGAAACTTCAGGAAATGTCAGGTGCAGATCCTGCTGAAGAGACTGGGAGTGATCTGCACTTTTCTTTCTCCATATTCCTTTCATTGACACCTTGGTCCTTAATCTGGCAATAAAATTTAGCATATGTTGAGATTGCAGGGGGGGAAATTACTGGAAGAGCTAAAAGAAGCTTAAGAGGTGGCTTCAATTCTAGGAGGATAATCAGGACATGGATTATGTCTCAGAACCTGGTGTTTTGAGTTTCTGTATATTGTAGATCACTGCAATAGCAGCAGTAGTGCGTTTCTAAGCTGAAGGAGGGTCTTACTATATTTTCGCCACTAAATATGACTTTAGGGGGCATGAGTATTACAAATCCAGCATTTTCTGAAAAAAATGTGATACATCTGCCTTGCTGTTGCCAAGATCATTGGGTCCAGTTGACAGAAAGCCAAATAAAGAAGTTGGGCATAGTGCCTTGGATTCTGACACAGAAGCCAAGATACATCTCCCTTATAGGATATTGCGGGGGTGGGGGTGGGGGTGGGGTGAGGGAGCCATTAATGTTTCCAAGTTGGTTTAATGATTGATCTTGTTGCCTTACCAAAAAACGATACGTTTCAGGACATCAGAACTGTTAAGTGAGTGAGATGAACACTCAGTTCAATAAAAACTGGCTACAAGAGGAAAGGTAACACAAAATGGCCATTTAAAGTTATCTCACATCAGCTAAACGTAGGGAGAAATAAAATGCTTTGTAAATGCCTGACATGGGTGCTTATATTGCTAAAAAAAACCATGCTTACTAAACGTTCCTTTATTTTAAAGGAAAATAAATTTTCTCAGCTGTATGCTATAAAGCAGGGGTCCTCAAACTATGGCCTGTTGGCTGGATGTGGCCCGCCAGGGTCCTGAATCCATCTGCCGGCCATTGGATATCCCCCAACTTGAGCTGAAAACTTGCCGCACAGCAGCAGCGGTTACTGTGGCCTCAGCCGCCAGTGTGAGGGCAAAGCCTGCTGTTACCTGTAGCATCTTGCAGGGGAGAGCAGGATGGGCCCCCTCACCTACCTTGGAGCTGTGAGAGAAGTGGGGCTGTCGTGCGGGCCAGCAGGCGAGGAGAGCAGCGTTGGGCTGGGGGGTGGATTTATTGTATTGTGGGCTCCCAAACATCGGTGCACCTCCTTCCCTCTTCCTAGCCCTTCGGCCTGCCTGCCTCCCCCCCCCCCCCGCAGCCAGCAGCGACTCTGCCCAGCCCAGACAGGGCACCCTTTGTGCAGGGCAAACAGTGGGTGGATGTGCCCGGGTGGGGTTTGTTTGCCTTTTGGCGGTTTTCCCACCCTCAGCAGTCCCTGCCGTGCATCTTCCTCCTGCGGCCTTGCCGTCCCAGGATGCTGTCAGGAGTGAGGAATTGGGGGGTGGACCCGAGGCCAGCTGCAAAGACCTGCCCCTACCCTCCGAAATCAGGGACTGTTTCCCCCCTGTGGCAAGGGACCCTTCTCCTCCCACCCTCTTCTCTCCCCCATCCCTGCCTCTGACCCAATATATTTTCAGAAGAGCTCTCCAGGTCGGTCCCCTGTTTAAAAAGTTTGAGGACCCCTGCTATAAAGCAATCTTCTATACCAAACTAATGGTTTGACCGATTGAGTGGTTGGGTTCTGATTTGCCTCTTCAGTGTAGTGGATGGATTAGGAGAAAGGTGGCCTACAAACAGCAGCAACAGAAAATTATTTGTCCCATTTATTAGCAACATCTTTTAACAAACTATTACTAAAATCAGGAGCTTGGTTATTGATTTTATCAAGCTTTTGCTCTATATTAAGAAATCTTACCCCTACCTCCCCAGTGAAAAACATGTTGGAGGAGGCACGAATGGTTTCACCATGCTATCACAGGGCTTGTTGGTGTTTAGTTGGAGCTTTTCCTACCATGGAATGCCTTTATTGCCTCTAGTGCTAGACCTTTTCACCTTCTTTTTCCTTTCTTCCTATCAGCAATCAAAAGCCAGACATTGGTTCCCATCAAGATTGTGGGCTGCCCCAGACGGCCTGAATAATCTGTTCTCATTAGAAAACTTCAAAGGGGAAATTAGTTTACTTTGTTGCCTGGGCTGCTGCATGCTGAAAAGGGCCGATTTTGTGCAAAATTGCTCTAAGAACAAACCAGGTTGTAGGTGTGTGTATTGAAGGGGGGAGAGTAAGGAGTCTCCACAGAAAAAATACTCCCTTTGTGAAGAGATAGCTAGGCTGATTTTCAGCTGGAGCTTCCATAGTACAGTGGTACCTCTAGTTACTAAATAGTCTGTTCCAAATGCATTTTCTTAAGTCAAAACGAGTTTCATAGACATACATTGGAAACAGATTAATCTGTTCCAAGTGGGAAATCACCCCCCCCCAAGAAAAAAAAACATTAACAGGCATGCAAACCACAAGCTCAGCCCCCTATCTTTCAACAACTTGAGAAATCAACCCAAAAGTTCCAAAAAGTCCCAAAACAGTGCCAAATATATCAAAAACTGGCAGTTTGAAAAGCTTATTTTTTTAAAAAAAAATAGCCTCGGTTCTCAGCTTTTCTGTTCAAAATGGCTCCTCCTTCTTCCTAATTGCAGCACTGGAGTCAGGTGACCACAATATAGCAGTATTGCTATCGCAAACAAGCAGGAGCTATTTTGAGAAGGATTCTTTCCTTTCCCCTTTTGTAACTCAAAAGAAACAGAGGGTTTTTTTGTAACTCAAATTTTCCTGTACTTACGGATTTCTATTCTTAGGTTGATTTTTTTTCTGTAAGTCGAGACATTTGTAAGTTCAGACCATCCGGGATAAGGCTTCCCATGTATATCCGAAGAAGCTTACCAATTCAAATGTGTTTCTTCTGCTCTCTGTGTCTTTATCCAGTCAATGCCAGCATTATGAATTGTATAAGGAAACATTTAAAGCCAATGAATGTCTTTGAATATTATTTATTGAGGCATCAAAAACAGCCACTGCTGATTAACAATGTGATTATCATGTTCTGAAGCAATAAGTGTCCACTAATTTTCCATGGCAGCTCCCTTCCCAAGTACAGTATGTTGTAATCAAGTCTAGAAGTTACTAGGACGTGCCTGTTACACAGCAAAATGTTACATTTCTCACACAGTACAATAACCTAAAGACAAGTGCCACAAATTTCATTTTAATTTTATCCTTAATGTTCAACCGCTGTCCTGTTTTGGCACTTCTTTCCTTTTCACCAGAAGTCATTTCATGTAATGGCTGCTTTCTGCCAGTAAAATGGTGCCATCCGCAATACCTTTGTCATTGATATGTATGTCTTGACCTCATTCAGACTGTTCATCAGATTGGGTGGAGATTGAAAGGATAGGTCAGAATAGCCTCCTGTTTATGGTAAAATATAGCAGTGCCGACATGTCAGGGTTTTGGGGTGGGTGGGTGGGGTGGGTGCGGAAGCAGAATTGTGCTGCCTGAGTGCTGCTCACTCTCGATTCTTTCAGCAGAAGCTGCTGTGGTTCTCCCAAACTCCTGGTTTCTAAGAAAACAAAGAGCAGGAAAAAAAAAACCTCTTTCCCCAAAGGATTTTATGGATTTGAAGAATTTGGACTTTGCTGAGGAGGGTACGTGCCCTTTGAGGAAATGTCCTTACAGTCCATGTCTTCCACCACTGTACTTCCAAATGATAGAAAAGTTCCTTTCAGTAGCCATTTGAGGAATGGGGAAAAAACATCTTTGCCACAAAAACTATAGAGATAAATGGTCTTAAAAGTGTGCCTTTGAAGGCCTATCACTTTCCCCACTCCCCCTGGGAAAAGTTGTTTTTCCGTTGCCACAAAGACTGATGATGGTGGAGCATACCATGCATTTTAACAGATCATCTCCCACTTATAATCAGTCACAAACCGGGCTAGGTCTTTCTTACAGCGATTTCGCCCCAAGTAAAGCAATCTACATATATTTCCAGAAGAAAAGCATAAACAAGCTTTGATGATACGGTGCAAATTTAAACAATTTAAAACATACCATTTGTTATTTCATGTGTTTCTGTAGCGAAAATACTTTAGTAACAAGTCTTGAGTAATCATGTGTTTTTGAACTGTTATCAGGAGGCTCAGTCTAACATTTGCATGCATTCAACATAACCTTAACAATGATCACAATGTTTTTAAATTCTTATTCTATATAAAGATTCCTATCCTAAAAAAAGTATGCAGTGTTTGTGTCTGTTTATCTATCTATCTATCTATCTATCTATC
>JAHTLZ010000010.1:66332815-66345297 GCA_023846285.1 Phrynocephalus versicolor
TCTATCTATCTATCTATCTATCTATCTATCTATCTATCTATCTATCTTAATGTGGTTTATAGCATAGTCCATTACAGCCATCCCCCGCCATTTTTCAGTTCAAATACTGTGGTCCCGCTACCTCGTGGGACTGCAGTATATGAAGGCAGGGGCCCCTGGGGCAAGCTGAATGGGCCTGTTTGAGGCTTCCTGCAGTCACCCCAGGCCTGGCACTGGTCCAAGCGGGCCTCCAGATGGGCTTCCCGGGCCTATCAGAGGCCCCAGAAGTGATTTCCGGTGAATCAGAAGTCACTTCCAAAAAACCAGGAGTGCCTTCTGGATTGCTGGAAACCACTTCTGGAGCCTCCAACTGGCGCAGGAAGCCCGTCAGAGTCCTGTTCAGGGCAGCACCAGGCCTAAGATAAGCATAGGATTCCCCAGCCAGCTCCCCCCCATTCCCGACCCGACACAGGATCCACATAACAGATTTTCTTGCGGGTTGGGTTGGGTCCCTAACCCCCTGCAATAAGTGGGAGATTACTGTACAAGACAGAAGTGCACCTAACTGAGTTCAATAAGTCTTCCAAGTAAATATCAATGGCAGATTTTCTTTTCATGTGATCAGTTTGTATTTGACAAATATTACTTTGTCCCAAATAACATCCACGCTGCAGCCTTCCTCCTTCTGGCAGTTTGCATTGCCATATCTTTAAACCACTGAGAAATATCAGCATGACGGGACTTCAGAGGGATAGGATCACATTCCTTCAAATTACCCTCCCTATTTTGCCTACGGCGTTTCTTAATATATGCTAACCAAGGGAACAGATCTGTTGTAGATTCTTCTTGTGGCTCTGAAAGCATGGGTTGGATTATGAGGCAGATAAGCTTTGATTAATCCATAGTTTATTACTCTCAGATGAACCAAAAATACATGCATTCCATGTGTCAAAGATGCTCATGTCACACAGAGTGATTATTTTGTAAATTGGACATGGTTACACGATTGTATAATTGCTTGCATGTATACATACACAGCATCAAAAGACAGCTGAATTTGAAAAACAGCCCGAAGGGGGAGAATGTGGAACAGATAAGCAAGATACAGTTTGAGTGACACAACTTTTCAAAGTCTGACACGGTGCAAGGAGACTTCATAGCGTTGTTCTTCCCGTTTCCATCTTCTTTGCTCAACATTTTTAAATCAACTTGAAACATAAATATTCTCAGTGCAGCTGAAACAAGAGTATTGAAACCAGTACAATAAATTATTAACAAAAATAGCATAGAACTGTGAATGAAGCACACACTGAAAAAAATCCCCAAAACATAGTACTTAAAACCTTTTGAAGCTGTTTGGATGAACAGTGAAATGTTTCTATCTCTCAAAAAGAAGTCCAGTAGCCACGACTCAACTTCCAGATAAACTCACCTGGATGACTAAGAATCTTCACAGATACTTAAAACCTTGCTTTATCGGGAAGCATTTGGTGACCTTTAATTTAGCTTAATATTTTTTCTCTGATGCCTCTTGTCAATGATTCTCTCTTATTATTGTACTGTCTCCTCTTCCTTTTCTTTTAATTTTTTCCCTCTTGGATTTCCTTGTGTTTTATTGTTCTTTTAACCCTATTGTTAACTGCCCGGAGTTCCCTGGGAAGACGGGCAAGATAATAAATAAATAAATAAATAAATAAATAAATAAATAAATAAATAAGCAACTAAAAGCCTCCATAAACACTAAATGAAAGACTGAAGAGTAGGTGGCAAGTGAATGACCCTGGAGGGAACATTATAAAGGGCTGCCACTACAGAAAAGATGCTCTTCCCCATTGCCGTCCTTGGTGATTTCACATCCTGATAGCAGAAGGTCTGAGATGATGCTCCCAGCACATATGCCGGCTCCTGTCAAGGAAGGTGTTCCTTGGAGTGGGGTGGGGGGGCTCTGAAAAGCCATGAAACGTAAGCATTGCCATTTTGAATTGTGACCAGAAACAGCCTTCTCCCCAAAAGAGATCCTTCAGAATTTTGGGGAGACACTGTTTTTTCTTCTCATCTGTATGTAATTTGTTTTTGTACCCAACAGATCACTTGTAGCATATAATGTTCCCATTAAATGTAACATTGGGCCACGCCTTAGCAACAGCAAGAAGGAGACAATTCATTAGCAGACTCAGTATGTCTCCAGTGCTCCACAGCATCTTGCTAAGCCACTTGCCACACTCCAGTCATTTGCTACAACACAGATAGTCCTCCCCACACCTGTGCTAGTGAATGCACGGATGTCAAGAGGGGGACTTTGGCAAAGCATAACGTGGACATTTTTTGCTTGAAGAAGCTGTCCTGAGTGACATTTTGGACGCTTCTCTTCTTTGTGCAGTTCTATGTAGCTATTTTAGGTTACATTGTCATACACATCAATAGAATTCTCACTGAGCTAATCCCCCCCATCATTAGCATACCTGTATTTGAATTGAATATATGACTCCTAATTATGGAAGAAAATCCTTTGTTAAGAAAAGCAACAGACCTTTAGTAGAAGGCGATCATTAATGGTGTGACTTCCAATTAAGGGATAATTTCAAGAGGGATCCCATTAAGGTCATTGTTTGGGGCCTCTACCACCTACTAATTGTATTAATTAGATGCAAGGAACAACACAGGTTCAATATTAGCAGTATCTGCTGATGGCACAAAAAAACTTGAAAGAGCATGCAGGCATGAAGGAAGGTGGACACTAGGCTTTGAAGAGGGACAGATTAAAGCAGTAGGCTGTGCTTGATATAATTAAATTTAATGGAAGAAATAATGAAGTCTAGCAGAATGACTGTATAGCACAGCAATGCTTAAGCATTTCCAATAGAAAATCCAAGGTCTTTAGAAAGGGGGGAGGAGTTGTACTGGAAGCAAAGGGATTTACTGTACTTCTCAGTAAGCATATAAACATTGCACTGTGAACCGTTTGCTGTATAAAGCTTTTTTTTGGTCTAAATCCAAATGATAGCCCTACCTAGAGTAGATCCATAGAATCAATGAGATTTAACATAAATGTTGAGTTACGTAAATCACCAACTAACCTGAATGAAAGTTTTACTGGACTACTTTATTCCTTAGATTACAAATTGTTACACCAAACACAGAGACTACAGCTTTGATTTGTTCCTGCTCCAAGTCTAGTGTCCACTTTCCTTCTCACCTGCTTCATGTACATATGTTTGATGAAGTGGATTCTGAGCCATGAAATCTCACACTAAAACAAATGTATTAAATTTGAAGTGCAACAACATTTTGTCCTTGGCTTTTTCTCCCTGTCCTCCCTAACCCAACCCTACCCCACCTCGAGCCTGTATTTTGCCAATATGCTGAGTCAGACTGACACAGCTATGTATTTCTTTGGAAACTTCTAAAGAGTTGCTAAAATAGGCTAGATAGAACAGTTCCTTAGGTAGATAATGGGGGGATTCTTTAATATTCATTATGTGCTTCATTTCCAACCGATCCTCTGCTTTAAGATGCTTACAGTAGGATAAAACAGGGTTTTCTTATCTTATCACCACTGCAACTTCTCTAGACTAAGTTGAACTGAGAGATTGTGAAGGTCATTGTGGAAGATGGAACAACCGATCATGATTCCAATGCAGGTTCTTCCCCATCTTCCACACTATGCTGGCCTTCCCTAGTTGGCCTTTAGTTGCCTTGCATAGCCATAGCTCAAATGCACTGTGGATAAGCTGTACTCTCAAAACAAATCTTGCTCAAGTTTAGTCAGCTTTGTCTAATTAAGGGCCAATATGTACAGTAGCTGAAAAACGGACTTGGCTACAGAGCACATCCAAAGTAAATTACCGCTCAGCCCATGAACAGATTGGTTTTCAGCTGGTAATGATACTGACCGTGTTTTTCGCACACTTCATCATAGACTGAAAATCAATTTGCCCACCCAGAGGAGTTATGAGATAGCCGCTCGGCTGTGCGGAAAGCTCTAAAGCACATTGAAATCACTCAGCAGCCAGCACTGATTTTTTGGTTAGCTGAACAGATCTCAAAAGTGGTCTTTGGCTTATGTAATTGCAGCTCACCTCTGTGATGGTAACAAGATCCAAGGATATAACGGTAAAACATTAATGTGTGCAAAGGCTGATCCATAAAGGAACATGTTATGTCAATATTTACTGAAATGAATAGTTGCCTCCTATACAGGAGCAGCAGCAGCAATCATTGGGCATCAAATGTAAATTCTTTCTGTAAGTATTCTTTCTGTAACTGTTAGTGTAAATTAATGCAGATAAGTTCCAAGGATCCATTTAGCACAATTTGGAAGAGGCCCAATCTTTATACAGTATAGCACGTGTTTTGTACATAAAAGTTCCCAGGATTTCTGGAAGTTGACCCATGGCAACTGGACTTCTTTTTCTTGAGAGTTTCAAACGTTTCACTGCTCATCCAAACAGCTTCGTCCATCCGAAAAAAGCTAGTTGTGACGCCTCCATTTTATAGTTCACTTTGACCTCTTGTCACCCTGGTCTGAAATAGGCTCATAAGATGAACAATGGCCGGAATAGGTAGACAACAGTCTCAGTAGCCTTAAGGCTCCCAGACTCAATTTTAAGAGGGTGTGATACGTGCTCTGAAGTTGCTTCAACTTACAGCAACTTGAAGAAGGTTTTCAAGGTAAGTGAGTTATTTAAGGAATTGTTTTACCAGTCTCTACCAAATACTGTAATGGGTAGAATGCAAGACCTTTCTCATATACCCTATCACATTTGCAATCTCTTGCTCCACAGCCAGACACCTAAATCACTGAGGTACCCAGAAGTTTGGGCAGGATCAAATACCCCCCGCGGGGGTGGGGGGGGGGGGGGGGGGGGGGGGGGGCGGCCTCCCCCCCCCACTACCACCTAAAATGAGTTCACCACAGATACAGGGCATGACAATTACACATGCTGCCTGGCCTGTGGCATGGAGTTTTCTTTACTTAATTATATCTGTGGTGACTGCAGTGGGTCCATTTTGAATTGGGACTCCCAAGTGTGATATTTAAATCCTTTCTTTCTACAGAAAAGTCAACAATTCTCCAGCCTGCCTGACAGGGTTTTTAAATGTGAGACAGAGTTTAAACACCACAAACTCAGTATTTACCAAATTTAAAGTCATGTAAAATGACTTTCTGTTTTAAGAGCTAGAAACAGCAAGTCTCAATCCCCTGATTGGAAACCAACCGTAGGTCATGGCTAACAAGTCATGTTACATCCAATATTTATTTATCAAACATGTATTATTGAAATGGTTTTATATTAACATATGTATCTTCAGTTTTCCAGCTCTTTATGGGCTCTCCAATATCTCACTTCCCCCTCTAAATAAAAGGTTAATTCATATATTTTTGATGAAGAATAGAAATAGCATGCAACACTCTTCACAATATATTCTCTAAACTAGAGATATACCCTTGCATTTTACCAAATATTATCCTGTAATGTTGGCTTGCTTAGCAACAAAATCCTGATTAGTGAGCCACATTAATCCAGCTGCACTTCAACTATATAATTTAAAATAATTGCTACTTAAACATACATAAAAGTGAGCCTATAATAACAATAATAATCATTATAGTTTTAGATGCCTGAGTCACTGTTTGGAACCTTTCTTGTGGAAACCAGCTGAAAAGGAGGGCAGTGAAAAATGTGGAGCTGTGGAGCTGAAGCCAGAGACCAATCTGTTCAACAGCAACACCTCAAGAAGCTCTGGAATATCTCAATGGTGTGTCAGGCATCAAAAAGACAACGTTTGTATTCTATTGCCAGCCCCAGTCCTATCGAATTGCTCCAAGAATCCAAGTCCAGATACAAAGGGCGGGCTGCCACAGAAGAGAACAGGCCCAAGGCAGCTGCACAATTCTCTTTGGAGGGCTAAGTATGCTCTCCCGCTTGGGGGGTCCCCTGAGGAGAATAGTGACTGTCTAAACACTCTGCTCTGCTGATTTTTCCAGGACTAAAGCATCAGTTGGCATGCCTCAAAATTATGTGGTTAGATGTTATATTTGTTGTCATGTTGGCACACCGGACTGAGAGCATGAGCCATGCCATTTTGTGCTGTGCAAGATCTCTCAAAATATAGTTGACATTAACAAGTCTGCCTCAGATGTCCTTATTATGTGTGGTATGTCCAATAAAGGACAACACTAACTACTGTGAACCATGAGGCACAGCTCTCAGACCCCATGATATTGTTTTGTTCAGAATCCAAGCAAAACCCTGGGCTGCTATCCCATTTGCGAATAATTTTGATGTCAATGCTCTTTCTTATACAGCTTCCTTGGTAAGAGAATGAACCAAGTAGTCCTACTATGCTGCTTCTTGGATTATCTGAGCTGATGATAATGAGATGGGCACGAAATGAATTTTTTTCATTTTGTTCCCTAATGAAATAAAAAACAATCTGCCCCTTCAAAGAAAAATGAAACAAAATGAAAATTTTCATTTTGGTCTATTTCATTTTTTGTTTTCCCATAGGAATGCATTGATAAAATGCATTCCTGTGGGAAACCACTTTAAAAAGCCCAGGGCTTTCCCTCCCCAACACAACTGATCAGATGGGGGGAACTGTGAGCTTTTAAAACACTTTTTTCCCCACCCGAAGCAAGCATTGATAAGCTGGCATGCGGTGCTTCAGTGACAAAAATAAGTTTAAAAACCCTGTGGTTTCCCTGCCCAATCAGGCACATTTTGGAGGGAACCACGGGGTTTTAAAACGTGCTTCATGGCCGAAAAATAAGTTTAAATAAGAGAACACCTCTGTAGTTTCTCTTGTATCTTGAACCTGCAGACCACAGGAAGTGATACCTCCCTAGCAGGAGCAACATCTCAGAAGGAACTCTGCAGACCACACTAGAAGACAGCTTAAACCTCAGTGACTCACCACAGTCAGCTCTGGACCTACCGGTGGCATTATGCCCAGTGCCACCAGCAGCCACCCCAAGAGCCTTGGCAGTTCCACTTTTCCCTGCCTCACGGAGGCAGAGCTTGACGTGTCATGGAATCTTTACTCTTTGGAACATCAGGCGGCACCAGTGGAGCTACAGCAGCAGAGGGAGCATGAGCCCAGGCTGTCCTTACCACAACTCCATGGACCCTTCCAATGAGGAGGGTGCAGGGAGCAGCTTAAGGGGTGGAGGCAACAACAGTGAGCACTCAGAGACCCTTAGCTGTCTCTCTTTTCTCACCACCTCCTCCCCAAAGTCTGGCACTGATGAAGAAGTGCAACAGCAACAGCAGTCTCCATGCCAATGCTTCTTTGCAGAGTTCTGCAGCAACAGAAGCCAAGCTTTTCTGCTCAGTAGACCAAATGTTTTTTATGTATGCCCTCCTGGGTGAGAGACTTCTGCAAGAACAGCGCTTCTTTCAGGGAAGGCTGCATAGCAGAGGGCTTGAATAGAATTCGGACTGTAGAGCACAGCTCCCCATTTCCTTCTGAATTGCATCTGGACTCGGGGAGTGGAGTCAGCAAGAGGAATAGATGAGTCTCCATGGATGCAAATTTTTAAAAGGAGGGAAGAATGAATTGTGAAGCAGAAGCGTGCCTTGGCTAACAATTCCTAAAAGCAATTCCAAATGGCAGGGCTGTACAAAGGGAAACAAGCAACCATGCAGAGTATAACTATGTACTCCATGTGTGTATGTACATGTGCCCATATGTATGTGTGGAAAGCAGGACCCTTTTTGTACCATATCTCAGAGACATAAGAGAGTGAAAGCAATACGCGAACACCCTACCGGCACATGGGACTGTCACTTCTGCAAAGACAGCAGTGGGGCAAAAATAAGTTTTAAAATCCTGCGGTTTCCCCGCCCAATCGGGAGCATTGCGGGGGAACAGCTGGGTTTTTTAAACTCATTTTTCAACAATGAAGCAAGCACCAATGGAGGTCATCAGTGCTTGCTTCGGTGCGGAAAAATAAGTTTTAAAAGCCTGTACTTCCCCCCACCATGCCCAATGGGGGAAAAGGTGCACGGTTTTTAAAATGTCTTGGAGCCACCGAGGCTGCCTCGGTGGATCCAAGATATTTTTTAAAAACCATGCCTTTCCCCCCAGTCTGGTGTATTGGCGGGGGGGGGGATGATGAAAAACAAGAAAAAAGCAAATGATTTTTTTTAAAAAATTGTTTTGTGTAAAGAACAGTTCTTTATAGTCTATTCCATTAATGCAAAAAAAAAAAAAACTTTCTTGCTTCAAAAAAGGATTTTGAGATCTTTCAAATGATGGTTCTGGATCACATTTCACCAGCATTTCTCCCGACTTGATGTGATAATGAGTCCATACAGATGTCATATTGAGGAACGGCACCACTCTTCAACACTGGATCCATGTTGACAATTTGCACCCCACCAATATCAGCATCCATACTGCTACTGTGGCCTTTAGACTTCTGGCTCCCATGATGAACAACATTGCTATTGTGCACATATGCACCAAACTTTCAAGGGACATCTTTGCTTGGTTTTTCACTTCAGTTCTCTCCAGACTAAACCTATCCTTTTTTAAATTTTTACTTTAGATTTTTGGATGTCCTTCAAATGATATATGTCTCTCTTAATGACATCCTTCATTTCTACATACTTTTTAGAGACATCCCTGTCTACCTGTTGACTACCGGCTCTGCCCTGAGTAACCTTGCACCTCTAACCATTTTCTTCTGTGCTAGATTCCTGTCAGTACTTTTCTTATATCTTTAAAACCCTTTACTGAAACATTTAAAACTGTCACCACTTCCCCTTGGTAACTTAAGTTTCTTTGGTCTCATCCCTCTAGTTTCTTCGTTTCCTATAACAGGATTGTTGTGATCTCTTTTAACTCTATGTGGTCTGTTTTCCTTAACTGGCCCTAATTCTTCATGTAAACTATTTTTTTCCCTTTCTGGCCTCACCTCTGTCTCCTTATACAGCACTTTCTGTTCTAATGTAAATGGTTCAGAAATAAAAAAATAATGTAAATGGTTCAGTTTGTACTGGCTGCCTGTGTTCCTCCATAGCCTTAGAAGATTCCGCCATCCTGCCTTTAGGCTGCTGCCTTGCTTCAACTGCCACAACCTGACAGGTATGAATGTCAGTTAAACTTCTTCATAATTATTGATATTTTTCTTATTTTCAAGTTTTCATACCCTCTTGGGTTTCCTGATCCAGTATGGACTCTGCACACGCTCTAGGGCATCAATACCAATTAAGCACATAGCTGGAATTTGATCTGAAATCCTGACCTCCCAAGATTTCTCCCAATATCTAAACTGAATTCTTAGTCTGGCCACTTGTAATTTTACTAGTTCCTTTCTCATTCCTTTGACTAGCATCCATCTGTTCTGCTGAACGTTTTGGGGTTTTATCACTTCAGGCCTAACAATAGTGACTTCTGAACTGGAATCTATTAGTCCCATATAATTCTTTCCATTTATATTGATTGGTTCTCCAGATTTCTCTAATAAATTTTCAACTGTATTGATAAAATAGCAGTTAACTAATCTTGCCCCTGGTAAATCTAAATTTTCATTTCTTTTCTCCTCAGTCATTACACTATCTGGTCAGGCCTCTGACTTTTCATCCTGTTTCTGAATATAATTTTTTTTCTGATGGAGAGGGATGTTATTTAACATTGATATTAGAACACAAAAAACTTTTATGTCCTGTTTCTCCACAGGAATAACAGATTATGGATTTTGTAGTTATATTATTGGTTTTGTTGTTTTTACTCTCAGCCACATGCATTTTAGCATTCTCACAGGGATGAATTATGTTAGAAAGTTGAACAAAAGAATGGATTAGAAGAAATACACAACCTAGAGAATATACAAAGTTTGAACAGCTCTTATTAACATATGAACCTGAGAAAGAAAATTCAGGGAAAGGAGTGGTAGGCAAAATATATAAAATAATCCAAGATTTTCTAGAAGAAAGGGAGCAAGAAACAATAAGAGAGGTGTGGAAGCAGGCTATTGACAAAGAAATAAAAAAAGATGAATGGAAAAAAATTTGGAAGATGAGGATTTTGCAATCATTAACAGTCAGAATAAAGGAAAACTACTTTAAATTAATTTTAAGATGGTATATGACACCAGTCAGACTGAATAGAATAAATTCAAGATACTCTAAGTTATGCTGGAAATGTGAAAAAAGACAGGCACCTATATTCATCTTTGGTGGGAATGTGAAATAGTTCAAAAGTTTTGGCAACAGATTTTTAGTGAGATAAAGGAAATACTTCAAGATGATATTGAATGTAAGCCAGAAACAGCATTATCATTATCACTTACTAATGAACATGATATAAAAACTAATGAATTAATTGCAAATCTTATGACAGTAGCAAGACTGATTATAGCAAAAAACTGGAAATTCAAGGTAGATTTCAGTATAGAAGACTGGTATAATGAAGTGTGGGACATAACTTTAAATGACAAATTGTCTTGCGGTTTAAAAGTTTTGTGAGGGGAAATGAGGAAGGATATTTTTTATGATATCTGGGGGAAATTTATAGACTATGTATTATTAAAAGGGAAAGGGAAACAACCGATTTATAATCCAACACAGTTCTGGAGAAAAGGACTCTAAGAAGCCAGTTAGGAAAAAAAAGAAGATGAAGAAGAAAAAGAAGCCAAAGGAATAACTGGATGGTCCCAGGAGGGTTGGGGGTGCACATTTATTGTTTGTACTGTTTCTTTGTATGTTAGTTTATTATAAAATAATAAAAATTATTTAAAAAAGGAAAGATTCTACACATTCCCCTATGTCATAACTAGGAAGATGCTTCATATTGATTTGAACCAACCTCCCTTATGTATTTAAATTATTATTATTGTTACTGGGTATTAGCTAATGAAGCTAGTTCTAATTTCTCCATTTCTATCTGGAATTCTCTTTCTCTAGCTTGTAACTTCTTTTCTAATTGTACTTCTTTCTCTATTTGTAACTGTTTTAATTTATATTCTTGTTCCAATTTCCATCTTTCAAATTCTTGGGTTTTATTAATTTCCTCAGCATTAGAAGGAATCTGCCCTTCCTGGGGTCCACCATTTCTGCCTTCACAGGCAAGATTCTACTGTTCATCTGGGCTTTCTCTCATTTTCTGAACTGGGGTTTCTCTCTAAGCCTCCATTTTCTTATTTTTATTTTTTGAGGTATTAAATCTTCCATAAGATGGTAAATAATATATGCGTAATTTTTGTGTTTAAAAGCTGTTTATATTCAAGGGGTTTTTCTCAGCTAAACCCTTTTTGTTACTTTGTTATCAGACTCTTTAAGAGCTTTTGACAGTTACACTGTAACATCCACCTGGCAAACTGCCCAGATTTCCTCAGCCGCTTTTTCCCCTCTGCTGTTTAACCTTATAACAGATACTGGGTATCTCTGTTTGGGTATGTTTTCCAAATACAACTGGTAGTTTCTCTTTTTACCTCTACAGTATATCTTCTTCACCACCTCAGATTTCTTTACACTTTGCCCTTCAGTTTCTGCTTTCAGCCAGAACCACTCTCTCACACACTGGCACCGGAACACCTGATAGGCACCCAGAAATCCTGAGGTAAGTTTCAGAGTCTGAACTCCCTTTCAAATTAGGGGTTTTCCCCAGACTCAGTCCAGAAGCTTCCCCAAAGTAAAACTTTTCACATTTTTATCAGGGTACACTTCCCTAATTCCCAGTCCTCACCCAGTTATTCAGGGAATCTTCACAGGACTCTTTCACAACACTATCTTCTCCATAAGAAATCTTATTTTTATTGAGGATTCCCCATGTATTATTTATCCAACTTTTAAAACTACTGGTGTACTGGATATTTCTCTTCACAGTCTATTTTCTCATGAGGCAAACTGGATTTTTGTCATCACCCCTCCGCTTTGGGGCCAATTTTGTGGTGAACCTGGCTTCCACCAACCCCCTGCCACACATTAACACCTGGATGTGACCTGGTTTCTTTCTGCTGCCACCATTTCCCAAAATATTTATGTCTGAACTAATAAACAAAGGCAGACGCCTGCTTTAAAGTTTCAAAATAACAATGGAATTTAAGTTACAGAAATAAAAAGAAATACTAATCCATACTATTCACTTGAGGCTTGTACTTTTCTTTAACTTTAAAAATACAAAACAATCATTTGCTCATTTTCTTCTTCAGCTGTTACTTAAACAATTACCTTACCAGTCTCTAACAGACCCTAACCAGACCCTAGCCAGACCCTATTCCACCCTGATTCCCCTGGCATTCCAACCAACATTTGCTTATATACTCTACAGCCCCGCCTACAGGCTATTTGATTGGGTAAACAGATGCCACTTTATAAATATTCATAGCTTAGCTTTGCATTCCGTTACATGGACCATTCAGCAAGCAGTCCAAAAGGCAGGTTATTTTTCCATCCAGTTACACAAGAGGGAAGATCTTTTCTAGTTCCTTCAGAGCTGCTCTTTGGAGTCTTCTTCTTCTTCTTCTTCTTCTTCTTCTTCTTCTTCTTCTTCTT
>JAHTLZ010000010.1:66367644-66387456 GCA_023846285.1 Phrynocephalus versicolor
ATTTATTTATTTATTTATTTATTTATTTATTTATTTATTTATTTATTTATTTGTTATACCTCCCATCTTCCAGATGGAACTCTGGGCAGTTTACATTTAAAACAAGGCAACAGAAAATACAATAGAAGGACAAAAAGGCAAAAGGGCAAAAATAAGGAGGGACGAAACCCTCCTAAGAGATGACGTGGGCGGCAAGAAGAAATAAAAGAAAAGAAAAGAAATTAAGAGGAAAAAAAGGTTGCCATATGCCTCTTTAAAAAGGTGGGTTTTCAGAGCCTTTTTAAAGGCAGGCAGGGACTGTGCTAGGCGCAGCTCACTAGGGAGATGATTCCACAGGGTGGGGCCCACCACAGAGAAGGTGTGGTTACATGTAAGTGATTTCCATGCCTCCCTGGGTGTGGCCACCCTAAGTGAGCGCACCTGCACCATTCTCCTGGGCCTGACCCCAGTTGACCTCTGGGAGATGCGCTCTGACAGGTACTCTGGTCCCAAGCCATGAAGGGTTTTGAAAATCAAAACCAGAACCTTGAACCTTATCCAGAGGACAACGGGCAGCCAATGCAGACAAGCCAGGACTGGGGTAATGCACTCAAATCTACGAACATCCACCACCAGTCTGGCCGCCGCATTCTGCACCTGCTGGAGCCTCCGGACAAGGGTCAAGGGCAACTCCACGCAGAGGGCATTGCAGTAGTCGATCCTCGAGATCACAAGAGCCTGCATGACTGTCCTCAGGGAGGACTCGTCAGATACTGGTGGAAATTATAGAGACTGTAACAAAATTTGCAAATTGAATGCAAAAGGCTCATTTGGTATTGTGTCCTGTTTGACAAAAAGTCAAAGGATGTTTGATAGAAACAATTCATTTACAGTCCAATAATCCCACCCTCTTTTCTTAATTTCCATCGGTACATTTCAAGGATGTTTCCCCTTATTGTGACAGCTCTGCTCAGATAGTGACTTTTTATGCATCCACAAAGAAACTGACTTATTTTTTCCAAAGTCTGCCTTTATCTGTTATTTCTCTTCTTCTTCTCCTAGTGCCATGTCCTTGTAGAACATTTGCGATCAGTAGCCTGAACTGGTTTCTATCCAAGGCTATTCTAAACAGAGCAGTTGTGCTCACTGTGGACAATTGGTTTACATTCTTAACCCAAAATGTTCTTCTATGCCCCGGGCCACGCTTCCCAGTTATCATTGACAAAGCATCCCAAGTATTTATAAGATGATACTATCTCAATTAAATCACTGCCAATCTTGAGAAGGTTCTGTGAACCATTTTGTTTTTTTACTGATAACCATCCATTTTGTCTTCGTCAACTTAAATCACAATCCATGGCACTGCTTTCTGCAGGAACAGAATCCAATAATCCTTGCAAATCTGCCAGACTTGTTGTAAGCAGGACAGTGTTGCACAAGAACTCCATTCATTTTCACACCTTGGTTCTTTCCTTCAAAAGCATCCCGGAAAATTCTTTCTGGATAGATATGAAAAAGTAGAGGTGAGAGAATACAATACAACCTTGACGAACACCTTTCGTAATTGACACCTCTCCTGATATCTGACTATCTATCCGGACACCAGCACGCTGATTTCAATACAAATTCCCAATCAATCTGATATCATAATTGTCCAAGCCCACATCTTTAAGAATATTAATATTTATCATGTTTTCCCTACTAAGTGCAATTGTACAAACAACAGTATGGCTTCCTATGGTGACCTTGCAGCCCTGTTTTCCAGTATATGCTGCTTTTAGGCATCTTCTGTCTCGTAGTAGCATACATCTCCATTCAACTCTCTCTCTCTCTCTCTCTCTCTCTCTCTCTCTCTCTGTGTGTGTGTATGTGTACTGATAAAAGAGATATTCTTGTGAAACGTTGAGCCAACCTCCTTTCATATCAGTATAGATTGAGAAAAATAGTGGCATTCTCTGACACGTGAGGGCAATGTCATCAGATCCAGGCATCAGTTTTCTGGGTGGGGCCTTCTGGCAAGTCACACAGATCACAAAAGTGCAAGTGCACACATATACGTGCACAATCTAGAAATGACTGGCAGTCTTCTTCCAGTTTTGAAAGACTGGTACTAGGGAGGCTCCTTGCATGTCTTTGGAAGGTGAATCGCTGCTCATAGAGGCATTCAGAAGCTGCCATTCACAACCCACTCACATCACGATTCTGTCCCATAGCATTCACCCCAGGTTTGGTATTGCAGGGTGAGAACTAAAGACGGCTCTGTAGTAGAGATGGGCACGAAACGAACAATTTTTTGTTTCCATTTTCATTTTTTCATTTCGTTACATAACGAAACGACAAATGAATTTTGTCTCTAAAATGAAATGAAACGAACAGAAACACCAGAAATTTTGTCATGCGTTTCGTTTCCGTTACTGCGATATGAGTGAATTGCTTAAAATCCTAAAAAAATAACAAAAAATGAAATAAATGGCAATGAAATGGTAACAAAACAAATGAAACGAAAACAATTTTTTTGCAAAAATTCACAAAAAATGGAAACAAACCGAAACGAACCCTCCAAATGACAAATGACAAATGAAATGCCATTTTTTTGATTCGTGCCCATCTCTACTCTGTAGGAACATTGGTAAAACTAAATAGGTCTGGGGCATATCATAGCACAGATGGAAAGGAGGCTGCCTGGACTCCTAACCATGTTTCAGCACATAGTCAAAGGAAGAGCCAAACTTTAGTGTAGAACAGGGCTGTCCAACTTTGAACAGGCTGATGTCTACTTTTTCTGGTCCAAAGTGCCAGAGGGCTACTACACTAATACCTCTACTTATGAATTTTATCCATTCCGAGCACATGCTCGTAAGTTTAAAAAAAATGTAAGTAGAGCAGCGGTTTCCCATAGGAATGCATTGAAGTCCGTTCCCTCTGGAATTGATTGATTTTCAATGCATTGCTATGGGAAGACTAACCGTACACACACTTCCCTTGCACCCACTCGATCATCTGGCCAGTGGGGGGAACAGGGGACCACGCCATGGCCCTTGAACTGCCCTGCTCAGCTGAGACTGTAGGCTGGCAGACCCAGAACTTTGCTGGGGCGGTGGTGGTCCTTGGGATGGGGGAGGGAGGGGTGGAGAACTTATCCCCTCACTTTTTTATTGGTGGCTGGTGGGCTACTCTTGAACCTTTGGCGGGCTACTTTTGAACCCTTCATAGGCTACCAGTGCCTGACAATGGGAAAAGATGGTGCCAGTTGGAGGAATCCACTGTCCATGGCTAGTTGGACCAAAGTGCCTGCCATAGTCTAAATCAGCTTCCTATGCTCAGGAGGAAAAACTCAAGGCAGAAGTATAGGAATAAATTATATTAATATACAATAGAACAGAATCAACCGGTTGACTCCCTGGTTGATAAGTGGTATGAGGATGTGGCTGGGGTAGTAGACCGGATCACCCCCAAGCACCTTATCCGATGCCGAGCCCGCTCTTCGCCGTGGTTCACTGCGGAGTTGCGGGCGATGAAGTAAGAGTGGAGGAGGCTAGAGAGCAGATGGCGTAAGGCTCGGACGGCTTTGAATTGGGCTGTGGTTAAGGCGTTGACCTTTCGCTCTTCCTGAGCGATCAGGGATGCTAGGAGATCTTTTGCCTCCCTGAGAATTGGTGAGGCCTCGAACCGTCAGGCAGAATTGTTCCAGGTGGTTCGAGACCTCGCCAAACCCGGTCCGTTGGGGCCTCTTCCTAGTGATTTCACTAGCGAGTCATTCGCAGCCTTTAAAAAATCTAAGATAGAGGTCATCCGTTCCGAGCTGGATGCCAGTTGCATGGATCCACCTTCTGCTGTGGCCAGTGCCTTGCTGCCTGGGTCGCCCCGGTTTGTTGCGTTTGGGCCTGTTTCACCAGTGGATGCCTCCAGGGCCCTGGGACATTGCAGGCCTGTGGCTTCTCCATTTGACCCTTGCCCTTCCTGGCTGATTAAGACCGCCGCAGGGAGCATGCCGGAATGGGCTTCACTAATTGCCTCCACATCCTTCAGAGACAGGATTTTTCCCAGTCACCTGAAGGAGATGGTGGTGAAGCCCATTATCAAAAGACCTAAGCTGGCTGTAGACGATATGTGTAACTATCGTCCTATAGTCAATGTTCCTTTTATGGGCAAGGTGATTGAGCGGGTTGCCGCCCTGCGTCTCCAGACATTCCTGGAGGAGAACCATGTCTTGGATCCTTTCCAATCTGGGTTTTGGCCGCGTCATGGGACTGAGACGGCACTGGTCGCTGTGCATGATGATCTGTTGAGGAGAGCTGACAGGGGTTGCTCTACCCTGTTGGTCCTTCTCGACCCATCAGCAGCTTTTGATACCGTCGACCACAGTATCCTCCTGGGGCAGCTTTCTGAGGTGGGGATCGGGGGTCTGGCCTTTGGCTGGCTCCGTTCCTCCCTTGAGGGCCGCACCCAGCGAGTGAACTTGGGGGATGAACTGTCGTCTCCCTGGACACTCTCTTGTGGGGTGCCACAGGGGTCGGCTCTCTCCCCCATGCTCTTTAACATCTACATGAAGCCGCTGGCTGAGATCATCCGGAGTTATGGAGTTTGCTGTCATCAGTACGCTGATGACACACAGCTCTATTTCTCCTTTTCCACCAGTGCAGTGGAGGCCGTCCGGACCCTTGGTCGCTGCCTGGCCACAGTTTTGGACTGGACCAGGGCCTACAGACTCAAGCTCAACCCTGGGAAGACCAAGGTTTTGTTCTTTGGGGGAGGCCCGGAGGGGTACAGTGGCCCTCTTCCCAGTCTGGGTGGGTCCGCCCTCCAGCTGGCGCAAAGAGTGAGGAGTCTGGGCGTCGTCCTGGATCCGGATTTGTCCCTGGATTCCCAGGTGGCTGCCATGACCAGGTCGGCCTATTACCATCTTAGGCTTATCACCCAGATTTGCCCGTACCTTGATGGGGATTCCCTGAGGACAGTGGTACAGGCGCTGGTCACTCGAGGTTGGATTACTGCAACACCCTCCACATGGGGCTCCCCTTGAACCTTGTTCGGCGACTGCAGCGGGTCCAGAATGCGGTGGCCAGGTTGGTGGTTGGTGCGCGTAAGTTTGACCGCGTCACCCCCATCCTGGCCTGCTTGCACTGGTTGCCCGTTGCCTCCCAAATAAGGTTCAAGATGTTGGTTTTGGTTTACAAAACCCTCCATGGCTTGGCCCCTGTCTATCTGGCAGAGCGTATCTCCCGACAATTAGACCTGGCCTGACCCACCCGATCTTCCTGGGCCCTCTCGCTTCGGATTGCCACGCCGAAGGAGGCCCGTATAGCGACCACCTGTAATCGGGCCTTTTCGGTTGTTGGTCCTACTATTTGGAACACTTTACCAAGCGAGATGAGGCAAGCTCCTTCATTGGCGTCCTTCAAGAAAGCCTTGAAGACCCGGCTATTTAGGGATGCCTTCAGAAACTGCTAGGTGTACAGTGTGGTTCCCCCCCCTCCTGCCTCCTGCCAATTCTGGTTTGCCATCTTGGATGCTGCTCTTATAGTTTTTAACTCTTTTTTAATCCTTGTGTAAACTGCCCTGAGTTCCCGTTCGGGAAATAGGTGCGGTATACAAATTTGAAAATAAATAAATAAATAAATAATAAATAAATAAAAGAAAGTTTTTGTGTTTTTAAAAAAACTTTAAATTGTTCTTCTGGCTTTAAAACTGAGTCTGAAAAGGGCTCTGTTTTGCTCTAGTAGCACAGCTCCTGCAAAGCTACTATTCTCTAAGCTGCTAATAATGCTCAGCAATCCAAAGTAGCATATCTAAATCCCATTCAAATCTGCTATAAAAGTTTAAAATCACAGTAATTATCTAGGGCATTCTTAAAAGTTGCCCAATTGCCCTGGGCCTCACACATAGAAGGGGGGCACATCAACTCTGGTATTGGCATATTTTTGTAGACTTGTTTTGGTATGTGAGTCCTATCAAGGTGAGATCCATTTACTGAATGGAGTGAAAAAAATATTAAGTAAACTGCACTGGTGGTGGCCTTTATTTATTCATGTCAGAAGTAGCAACAAATTATATGGACAAATAAACAAACACTACTAAGCTAAATAGCTGCCTTGATGCCCTAAGCACATCTGATCTCGCCTGATTTCGGAAGCTAAGCAGGGTTGGCGCTGGTCAGTACTTGGATGGGAGACCACCAGGGAATACCAGGTGCTGTAGGTGCCTGGAGTAGGAACTGGCAAGCCACTCCAGTATTCCTGCCAAGAAAACTCCATGGACATGGGGTCACGAAGGGTCGGTCATGACTGTAACGACGCAACACACACACACACACACTAAGCTAAATATGAATTATTTATGAAATTATTATGTATAAACTGGTGGTAATAATGGCCCTTGACAGCAGGCACAAAAATGGTTTCAGGCACAGGCAATGGTAATAGTAGCGACCTAGCCTCAGCCGAACTGTAGCAAGATTTTTAAAAATTATCTCTACAGTATGTTTATATCTTGCTTCCCTCTTGTCCCGCTGCTTCAGTTGGTGAAACAGGAGGAAGAAAAAGGCAATACCGGGGCTTCCTTAATGCCTCAAGACAAAGATGAGGGAGGATGAACACAAACAGAAATGGCCATGGCCATGGCATCCACACATACATGCATGCCCTGTCTGCCCACTCAGGCACCAGAAGAGGATTTTGGAAGCCACCCCTACCACAATGCTTTGACACTAGAGATGGGCACAAAACGAACAATTTTTCATTTCCGTTATTCGTTTGCCGTTTTGTTACATAACGAAACGACAAACAAAAATTGTGATGAAAATGAAACGAAACGAACAGAACCACAAAAATTGTGTTCGTTACGTTTTGTTTTCTTTACTGGCGGCGTGCAATGATGCCGCTGCCTTTGCAGCCTCCCTGCGAACCTAGTCTATACTGTGTCTCTGCCAGCATCAATTTTTTTAAGTGTTTTCCCTCTGGTCTGGGGCATTGGGGGACACCCACGCATGGAAATGCTTTAAAAACCACGCAAAAAGCGGGTAGAAACGAAAAATGAAAAAACAAAAACAAAAACGAAAATTTTCCAAAAAATTCGCGAAAAATGGAAATGAAACAAAACCGACCTCTCAATGACAAATGACAAACGAAACACCATTTTTTTTATTCATGCCCATCTCTACTTGACACTTCTATTCACTTCTCTTTCCCAGTATTTGTTCCAAGGTGAAAAGATTGCAGGGGGAGGGGACATTTGCCTCCTCTGCCTCCTCTCTTGCCTCTCCCACTGCCACCAGACAGGAGAGGATAGGACCCCAGGTAGTTGGCTGTGTCCCCCAAGGGCTTTCCCCCCTTCCCATGGAAGTGCACTGCAGCCCAGGATGCAGGAAAATTGATGCAGCAATGTTTGCTATCATACGTACAGTACATTGGCAATGGGAGGATGGCAGAGCTTATTGGTTCCTAACTTTGGGTAACCCAGGTGTCCTTGCACTGCAACTCCCAGAAGCCTTTGCCACTTTGGTGTGCTCCTTGGTGTTTCTGGGAATTGCAGTCCAAGAACACTTGGCTTACCCAAGCTTGACGACCACAGCTGGGCTGCTTGACTTCCTTCACCTTGGCTGATAATTCACGTCCATCTCATCGCTGTTCGTGGTCCTGCTGGGGACCGGTACGAACAAATCTAACTGCACATCCATTGTGGGACGGAGGGAGTTCATCCCGACCACACCCCCTGAACTGCGATTTAAGCGGGATTAGAGATTCCCCTCCCTGGCCTCGGAAATCTCCTCATCTTGCTTCTCATTCCGATACGAGAGCCCGTGAGGTCAGTCTCCTCCCGCAACATACCATTCTCCATCTAGTGGTAGGAGTGCAAACTGCCACTTGCTAGTATATTCCCTATGGAGTCAGCAACGCAGTGCAGAGATTAAAACACAAATGCCTCAAACTCAGCTCCGTAATGCATTGAAGGCAAGGCTTCGGAGAATCGAAACATCGAAAAATGGAAGGTCGGGCTGAAAAAAAAAAGAGAACAAAGGCATGGAATTTCACATCTCATCACGGAATGAGGACGTGCGGTAACAGTCATGCCGGTATCATCCCTCACACCCGTGAGTACATGGGAACAGGGACAGAACCGCAAGAAGACCACGTGACTGCAACCAACATCAACACACAACAAACTTCCGGGAGGAGAGTGGACATGAAGTAACCGTGCTTGTCTTCCTTCCTTCCTTCAACCAGAGTTAGGGAAAGTCCTTGTTCTAGTCTACCTTCAAGTCCCCCAGTCTGCATGGCCAACAGCAGAGCGATCTAAGTCCAAGAATCCCACCATTGGCATGGCCTGAATGTTATAATCTAGAATATGCAGTGCAACAGGCAAAGAAGAGGAAATGATAGTGGATCAGGCGAGGAAAGACAAGCAGAAAAAATAGGTTCAACCTCCAATAAAGAGCTGTCAGTATTTGTTTCGTTTTTAAAAAAACATAAACTGCAAGTGCTTTTTGAGGACTTGGAGTGCTCAGATCAGTCCTCAAGGCAGCCCCAGTAACTGCTGGATTTCATGAAAGAATATCAGTTTTGATCCTAACGTTCACCCATGCATAGAACAGTCTCTCTGCCTTGACAGAGTAATCCAATCTGTCTGAAAATGTCTTCCAGGAACCAGTAGAAGGAGAGAAAAACAATTTGTTCTGATCTTTGCCAACAGGCTCAAATAGATGTGGACAGGGAGAAGTAGGATTTTTTTTTAAGAAAAGAAATTATTCTCCTAAGTATGTCATGCCTCTTTGAAGGCAGTCTCATATCTTGATCTTCATCCTTAAGAGAAAATGTATAGGACTGGAGCTCTCCAAAGAAATACATGTTGTGCTTTCTCTGTCTCCTCTCATGTGTGTCTGCCTTGTCTGAAGCACAGTGAAAATGCTAATATAGGATTTTGGACTGCTATAAGATTTGGTTCTCTGCCCATATTTTTTGCCCCCGGAGCCATCCCTTGTCAAGGGAGATACCATTTTACCTGCTGATATGTGTTAGGGGCACACTCGTTGAGGACAGAGGAGTAGTTGAATTAAAAAAATTAATGGGGATGGTTAAATAGCTAATCCCCCTAGCTTTGAAATGAGGCACAGAGGGAAGCAGCAACAAGCAGGGACACATTGAATTTTGCACCAAAGTGGTGGACCGAATTAGTGGGGTGAATTAAGAGAGCTTCTGGGTGAATGCATGTCTCTCTGTGTGTTTCTAGAACCAGAGAACTAGAGGAGGAGGCATCTTCAAATTGTTGTGATAGCTGGATGTGAGCAGAAGTAACCGCTTTCTGGCCAGACCAAAGGCCTGATCACCTTTTCTTTACCTAGATTACTTTTTGTATAATTTCTTGCTTAGCATTTATGATTGGCCAAGCACCCACATTTCACTCTTCCTCTCTCACCAGATGCCCTTCTTGGGAATGTAGCCCCAGGGCCAAATGCTTAGGTAGTCAGAACATAAAGCACAGCAGGGGAGCCATAGCATATCCTGGAAGGAAGATCAGGGAAGACAGAAATGTCCCATCTCTATAGGGGAACCAATAGGTTTGCTTCCCTCACATTTTCAGCCGATTAGATGTAGGATCCAAATATCAAGGAAATATTATCTAATGATGTTGTATGATGACTTTATCACTCTTTGTTTATTGTTGTATAAAACTCTTTTACACTGTATGTTTGGCGTCTTTCTCTGCCATTAAGAGAAGACCCTGGCTGATTCCTATTACATATCAATAAAATTGGACTTTGGTTCAACTGGTTTTGTCTCTTTCTGACCTCTTGCCAGAGTAAATTTACATGCTAACAGTTGTATATATAGCTCTGTCCTTATAGTAACAATCAGCTTGTTATACTGACATTCTGCCCTGTTATTGGGTTTGTGCCTTCACTGGAAAAACACTGTCGAGAGTCTTAAATGGAACAAACAGATTGTGTCCTGTTGCTGAAGGGCAATCAATCTTCAATGTAGAAGCTGTGTTTTTCCTCCATTTTTGGTACCATTTCTTCATACAAAAGAGAGGCACTAAAATGAACATCATTTGAGTGTTTCGCCATATTAGAAATGCAATCCTCTGTATCAAATGTAAGGAATTCAAAATTCTAGTGAGCTATAAATCACAAGAAACTCCTTAACTAAAGACAGCTTTCTTCTCTCAAGGTGACTTTGCTAATTTCAGTTTTATAGCCTCATACATCACAAAGGAAGTCGGAAGGAAGTCAACAACTGTTGGATGTGGCCCTTGACAGGAAGCCTGGCAGGCAGTGAGTGTCTGTGACACTGAATGCTTTCCATCTAAAATTAATTAAATTAGTTCTGAATCCATAAAGAACATACTTGGATCCCACTGACTCTCCCAGGAGAAACGAGTTCAGAGGGAAGGGTATCAGGAGACCATTTGTGGAAATTAGGCAATTATTAGTTCAACATAGTCATCAAATTAATTTTGCAGAAGCAGAAAAACTCCAAGCATTAGAGGAAGGTACTACTGACATGGTGTATGGTCTGTGAAATGCCTTAAATTAATTGGATTGGAGCTAGGAGTTTATTGCCAAGGCCAGCCATAGTGTAATTTGTTTGTTTCCAAAATCCAAACAGACTCCTATAAGTTTGTTTTTTAACCTTTCAAAGTCCTTGACTTGCAACAAAAGAATATTCCTTAATATCATAAGGAGCAGCATGAATGAGATACCTTATTTGCTTTCTCAACAATCAGTGATAAGGATGGGTGAGTTGTGAATTCATAGTTCCTTTGCCTGTCTTCAGGACTCTTGCACTGTCACCTCTCCATTCATATGTTTCAGAGAAGGAGTTACATGCGTTTTCTAACATGGTGAAAAAGATCTATGGTATACTCTATATGGGGCTTAGTAGACAAAAACTGCTAATAATTTTACTTTGATGTTCTATTTTCTTATTCTCCCTTTCCTTCCAGCATAATGAGGAATGACAAGTCTGCCTCTGGCTAGACCAGTAGTGCCCAGCACTCGGTTCCTGCTCCACAACAGAAGCATCTGGGAACTGTCTGCTAGAGCAGAGATTGGTAGGTTTCCCACCTTCTTCTGAAGGAGACCCTCTGAGAGGTGACTCACCTATCATGCCTCATGATGGAAGAAAGGAGTCCTTTTCATGAACTGTGTCAGTGGGATTCTCTTCACCTCAACAGTAGCTTCATCCTAAGATAATATTCACTCCACATCATTTCCTGACTCAATTAGATACAACTTTCAGAATAAGCAGTCCAAAGGGATCATCTGCTACAAGAAGGAGATCAGATTCTTAGTTGATATTAGACATGGGCACGACTTGGCGAAATTCTCGTTTCCGTTTCCGTTCCTCATTTCCGTTACGCAACGGAACGAAGAATGACAATTACTCCACCAGAACTCGAACTCGAACTGATAAAAGAAAAATTGGGTCTGATTTGTCGTTGCCATGCATGGCATCGCAGCGATCGCACGATGCCAAGCGGCAGCACAGAAAAAAAGTTTAAAAAATAAAAAAAACCCTGATTCCCGGCCAAAAAAGCAGGCGAAAATATGCCTGCCTGAGTGAGGGCACCTACCAGAGGGGTGGTTTCGGGGGGGGGGTCCCCGGCCTCCCCCATCTCCTCTCCTGGGCTGCTCTGGTGGGGGGCATCCTCGTCGTCTCGCCAACTCGCCAAGCGGCGGCACAGAAAAAAAGTTTTAAAAATTAAAAAAAAAACCCAATTCCCAGCCAAAAAAGCAAGCGAAAATATGTCTGCCTGAGTGAGGGCACCTACCAGAGGGGTGGTTTCTGGGGGGGGTCCCCGGCCTCCCCCCTCTCCTCTCCTGGGCTGCTCTGGTGGGGGGCATCCTCGTCGTCTCGCCAACTCGCCAAGCGGCGGCACAGAAAAAAAGTTTTAAAAATTAAAAAAAAAAACCAATTCCCAGCCAAAAAAGCAAGCGAAAATATGTCTGCCTGAGTGAGGGCACCTACCAGAGGGGTGGTTTCTGGGGGGGGTCCCCGGCCTCCCCCCTCTCCTCTCCTGGGCTGCTCTGGTGGGGGGCATCCTCGTCGTCTCGCCCAACTCACCATGCCATGCGGTGCGGGCGGGGTATCCAAAATGGGGCGACCACAATATTTATTTTGAAATCGTGGTCCAAAAACACACCAAAGCACCACAGAAACATGCGAAAATAGTTATTTTAAAACTGCCTGAATTTTTACAGTAGCAGCAGTGGGTTTTTCTTGCAATAAAACATCTCAATTGATTTTATTTTATTTTATTTTTATTTTTATTTTTTTACACCTGCGCAATGATGGGCTGGCCATGGGAGTGGACCATGCAAATTTTTGGAGCCATTCAACCAATTGCATGGCCACTTGGCCAGGTTTTGACCGAGACTTCTGGGATGTGCCAGTCGGGCATAAAAAGCCCACTAACCCTAGCCCGAACCTGAACCCTAACCCTAACCCTAACCCACACGCAAGTACACTGTCCTTCTTAGTGGGTCAGAGAGGCACCCAGAGGTGCACCCCACGAACTCACCCTAACCTTACCCGTAACCCTAAGCCTAGCCCTTGCGCTAACCCTAACCCTAAGCCAGATCTGTGTACTCGCATTGCACTACACGCAAGTACACTTCCCTTCTTAGTGAGCCGTAGGGTGCCCATAGGGGTCCTCTCTCACTTCATTCCCCAGCACAATAAGTGCACAGTATGCCAGTATGCTGTCCTTCTTAGTGAGTCAGAGTAGAGGCACCCAAAAGAGGTGCCTCTGCCTGCCACTGCAATATTAACACCTACTTGGTATGCCTGGCCCAAGTGGCAGGCGGAGTGAGGTAGCCACTTCAGGAAGCAGCTTGTCTGTTAGATGGTTACTTCATGTCCCTCTCATCATGGTTCGTGGTCCCGCTTGGGACCGGTATGAGAAAATGTTATTCCACATCCATTGCGTGATGGCGGAATCTGTCATAATATGTAAAGTTGACAAAATATATGTATTGTATATTTAACAGAAAGAAAAGAGAATTGTAAAATGGAGTCAGTCAAAAACTGCAGTGTCATGATGTTAGCCACAAGTGCAAGGAATTAGAAATCACCAGCAGGTTAAGTGATTTAGCACAGGTGGAATAGTTAATAACATCATGGTGCATCAGAATGTGATTGGTTGAAAGTCATGTCTGATGGGATTTAAATGTGTATATAAGAACTGGCTTGTATAATGTTAAATGGGACTGTTTATGGTGCGGAAACAGTACCCCACACTCTGTTGGTTATATTGTATGCTATTGCTTGGTGTTATGCTGTTGTATATTTGCTGTATATATTGAATAGAAGAGTTTTTATTCTAATCCATGTTTCTTTCTCTCTCCGTTTCTGAGTTCTGTTAAGACTTATAACAAATTAACTACACTTTATCTACACGTTACTGCTGCTAAGCTCATTTGTATTTACTCTGCTACTCTCCTACTCAATATATCATATATAGTAAAGTTTGATGTTTGATAGGGTTATGGCCCAGAGCAGATAAAGTGTGTTTTGTATAAAGTTGTGTTTTTGCAGAAGGAAACGGTTTGGAGTTGGAACAGAGACAAAATAAAGCTGCAAAGGTTTCTCTCTGAGGCTTGGAAGCGAACAGAGGAGGAGGCAGCTGATAAAGCAAGCCAAGCAGAAACAGAGTGTTTTAATGAAAATGAAGGAGGCTGAAGAAAGTATTGCTGAGGCTGAAGGGAGTGTTGCTGAAAGGGTGAAGAAGCCGGCACTATCAGCCAAGATGGCAAGTATAAACTTATCTTCAATGCCTCTGGTGAAACTGTCTGATAGCAATTTTTTGGACTGGGCTATATGCATGAAACATTTTTTGATATTTCATGATCTGTATGAATATGTGGAATATCAGTTGGAAGCTGATGTGGATGAACATAGTATAAAGCAAGATGCATGGGCGCTGTCTATAATTGTTTTGTCTTTAGAAGATTCGCAGTTTGTTTATATTCAGGAGGCTAAAACAGCATATGGAGCTTGGATGGCCTTGAGAGCTGCGCATATCAAAGACACAGCTGGCAGCAAGATATCGTTGATGAAACAACTGTTTCAGACAAGGCAGAGCCCAGGAGAAAATATTTCAGATCACATAAGGAAAATAAATAATATTTTTCACCAGTTATCTGAAGTGGGAATAAATCATGATGAAGAATATAAATACCTTGTAATCTTGTCAAGTTTGGATGCATCGTTTGATAATATAGTAATGGGGATGGAAGCATTGAAAAGCGATGATTTATCTGTCTCCTATGTCCAGTCAAGGCTACTGCAAGAGGAGCAAAGGAGAGCGGACTCTAAAGTAAATTAAAAGCCTGTGCCAATTTCTGGAGAGACAATCCAGGTGGTAAGAAAGTGTCATATATGTGGAAGTGATAAGCATATTAAATGTTTGTGTGACAAAGTAAACAAGAATAAGAAACAGAAGAAAGTTGCTGTTAAGCACTGGCAGAGTGAAGGACACCAGGTGTCTGTAATTAATGAAAACAATGAACAAGAGTGCTCAAAGGAGGAATTGTTTGTGGTGCATTCCGGAGCTAGTATTCATTGTGTAAACAAAAAACATATGTTTGAAAAGCTAACTTTATATAATTCGAGATCTGTAACATTGGCAGACGGAACACAAATGAAGATATGTGGAGAAGGTAAACTGTTTTTTAAACCCCTCGAGTGTAAGTTTGATAAAGTGTTGTACATTCCGTCTCTGAAAAACAATTTGCTAAGCGTGCCTATGCTTGTGAGAATGGGATTTGAAGTGCAGTTCAGTGAGTGCAGTTGCAGAATTGTCAAGGATGGGAAGACAATGACCACTGGACAGCTGCACGACAATTTGTTTGTAATAAGCACTGCTGAGAGATCTGTGAACACTATTCAAGATAAACCTCTGCATGACAGATGCATACATTTGATTCATCGCAGACTAGGGCATTTAGGTTTTGAAAATATAAAAAAGACTCTACAGCATGTTGAAGATGGGACTGTGGAGAACTGCAGCAAATATTTAGATTGCCATGTCTGCAAAAGCACAAAAATAAAGGCTGCTCCCACATCAAAGAAAAGTTTTAGGAAATCAGAGTATCCTCTACAGCTGGTTCACACTGATAGGACCAATGGCAACTTCAGTTGGTGGTTCCAGATTCTGCCTAGTAATAACAGATGATTTCTCTCGTTATTCATGGTTGTATATACTGAAGCACAAAAGTGATGTGTGTGCAGTGTTTAAGAAATGGTTTGAAATGGCAGAGCATCAATACAAGCACAAAGTTGTGGCTGTGCAAAGTGACAGAGGCAGTGAATTCTTATCTAATCAGTTTGTTGATTATTTAAAAAGAAAAGTTGTGAAACACAGATTAACAAATCCTGCTGCTTCTGCCCAACATGGTCTGGCTGAAAGGAAAAATGGAATTCTTCAGAGCCTAATGAATGCAATGTTGGCTGATGCAAAGCTTCCCAGAGGATATTGGGCTGAGGCAATGAAATATGCCAATTATGTCTCAAACAGAGTATGGAGTTCAGCAATTAATGAAGTTCCTTATACTTTGTTGCATGGCAAGAGACCTACACTAAAATTTTTACGCTTATTTGGCTCTGAGGCCTGGGTTCAAATTCTGAAGAAATACAGGCATAAAAATAGCCCAAAATCAAGGAAACTAATATTTATTGGTTTTCAACCTGCTGCCAAGTCCTGGAGGTTTTGTGATAACCATGGGAAAGTTTATATTAGCAGGTCTGCAACGTTTTGTGAGCAGAGAAACTGGGAAGATATCCATGCCAACAATGAGGTATTTATGCCAAGCATGTGTCCCCACACTGAGCCTGAAGAAGATGCCAGTGTAGGAGGGGAGTCTACATCGTTGCAGGATGAAAAGGTGGAAGAGGAGCCAGTGATGCTCAAACGGTCTACCAGATCCAATTTTGGAGTGCCACCGGAAAGGTTTGGTATAAATCTTGTATCCTATGAGCCACAATGTTATGAAGATGTACTGCAGATGCCAGAAGATGAAAAGAAGCAGTGGATGATGGCCATGGAAAAATAATATGAATCTTTGAAAAAACATCAGGTATTCTCACCAGTGATGTTACCAGAAGGACAAAAGGCAATAGGATGCAGGTGGATATACAAAATTAAAAGGTCAAGTGACAATAATGTAACCTGCAAGGCAAGGCTTGTGGCACAAGGTTTTTCACAAGAGAAATATGTGAATTTCACAGATGTTTATGCACCTACAGTGAAGGCAGAAACATTTAGAATGGTTTTGACAATTGCAGCATCAAGAAAGAATCAAGTGCATCATTTTGATGTGGAGACAGCATATTTAAATGCAAGTTTAAAGGAAGACGTCTACATGAAACAAGTGCCTGGATACGAATTTAAAAATCCACAGCTTGTTCTGAAGTTGAACAAAGCCTTATATGGTCTCCGTCAATCAGGGTTGGCCTGGAATAGACATTTGCATGAGAAATTAACAAAAATAGGTTTTTCTCAAAGCAGGGCAGATCCATGTTTGTATACAAAGGATTCTGTAATCTTGATTGTTTTTGTTGATGATTTGTGTTTAATGGTGCTGATATCTCACATGTTATGTGGTTTATCTCTTCATTAGGTAAAGAAGTAAAAATGAAGCATCTTGGTGAGATACAACATTATTTAGGGGTTGATGTTACAACTGATCCTGAAGGTAATTTCTCTCTGTGTCAAAGTGACAAGATAGAGCAGCTAATACAGAAATGTAAGATGGGAGACTGCAAAACAGTCTCAACACCAATGGAGGTGGGGTTCAACAGAGATCCTGAAATGGGGAGTTTGGCAATGTTGAACTGTATCAATCTGTATTAGGTTCATTGATGTATTTATGTTCCTGGTCTAGGACTGATATTTCAGCTACTATCAACATTTTGAGCCAACATGCTGCTAAACCATTGAACAAACACTGGAAAGGTATAAAACGTGTTTTAAGATACCTTAAAGGAACAATGCAAGAAAAGTTGAAAATATCCAAGTGTGATAACCTTGATCTAATTAGCTATGCAGATGCTGACTGGGGTTCAAGTCCAGAAAGGAGGTCAATGTCTGGATATGCCATTTTCCTAGGTAACTCATTAGTTGTATGGAAAGCCCGAAGACAGAGGTACATTTCATGTTCTACTACAGAGGCAGAGTATGGGGCTGTTAGTGACTTGTGTTGTGAGTTAACCTGGGTGGTGCAGTTATTAAAGGATGTTAATGTAAATATTAATTTACCAGTCAAAGTGTATAATGATTCTTTCTCGTGTATCCAATTGACACAGAATCAGAAGGTCGGATCCAGAAGCAAGCATATTGGGATCTGTTACCAGAACGTCAAAGACTGCATAGATCAACAGTTGATTATGTTGGAATATTGTACTAGTGATTACAATTGTGCTGATGTATTCACTAAACCTTTATGTAAAGAAAAGCATGTATATTTTAAGAAGAGGCTAGGTGTTGTAATCTGTTAAATATAGGAGGGGTGTCATAATATGTAAAGTTGACAAAATATATGTATTGTATATTTAACAGAAAGAAAAGAGAATTGTAAAATGGAGTCAGTCAAAAAACTGCAGTGTCGTGATGTTAGCCACAAGTGCAAGGAATTAGAAATTACCAGCAGGTTAAGTGATTTAGCACAGGTGGAATAGTTAATAACATCATGGTGCATCAGATTGTGATTGGTTGAAAGTCATGTCTGATGGGATCTAAATGTGTATATAAGAACTGGCTTGTATAATGTTAAATGGGACTGTTTATGGTGAGGAAACACTACCCCACACTCTGTTGATTATATTGTATGCTATTGCTTGGTGTTAGGCTGTTGTATATTTGCTGTATATATCGAATATAAGAGTTTTTATTCTAATCCATGTTTCTTTGTCTCTCCGTTTCTGAGTTCTGTTAAGACTTATAACAAATTAACTACACTTTATCTACACGTTACTGCTGCTAAGCTCATTTGTATTTACTCTGCTACTCTACTACTTAATATATCATATATAGTAAAGTTTGATGTTTGATAGAATCTTGTCCCGACCATGCCCCCTGAACTGGAAACAAAGCATGATGAGCCATACCTCTCCCTGACCTGGGGAATTCTCTTGTCTCAGTTCCTGTTTTGAGACAAGTGCCCATGAAGTAAGGCTCATCACGCAACATGCGCATTCTCCATCTAGTGGCAGGAGTGCGAAGTTGTATTCTCCAGTACAATCCCAATGACGTAAACAATGCATCGCAGAGAGGGAAGAAGGCATAAAACCTCGAACTTTGCTGCTTAACGCATGAAAGGCAAAGTTACGGAGAATCGAAATATCGAAAAACAGAAGGTCGGACCAAAAAAGAAAAGAAAAGAAAGGAAAACTAAGGCAGGGAAGTACAGATGTTGTCGCGAAACAAGGACATGAACTAACAGTCATCACGATACCATCAATCATGCCCGTGGGTAAACGGAAACAGGGACAGAACTGGGACAAGATCACGTGACCACGAACGACGTTATCACAAAACAAACGTAATCTCGGAATGAGGACTGACGTGAAGTAACTGTCTTTGTTAATTGTGTGGTTATTATTGTACCTTACTGCCAGAGGATGGATTTGCTTGCCACACATTCCAGAAATAACTTGTCTAGTTTAAAGCCAATGCACATTAGGTGAGGTTTAGGTTTTGGAAATCCTAGTTATACACCCAAAGAGAGCACCTCCCTCCCCACCAAGAAAGGGCCTCCTGGAACCTAGAGACACCAAAATTGCAAATATGCTTTCCCTAACACTCTTCCACAATCCCTAAATGTTCGGTGAAGACACCCCGGTTATACACTCACAAATGAGTCCCTCCAGAAATGTGCCTTTTAGAAGCTGGCTTGAGGAAACCCAGTCTTCACCAAATATGGTGGGATTGTAGAGAAGAGCTGAAAGAAGCTTCTCAACAATTTTGGTGTCTCCAAATCCCTTGGGCCCGTTTCTTATCCCAATGAATCAACAAATAAAATTGCTAAAATTCATCAACTTGTATCCATCAAGGGTATCAATTTCCATGAATACAAATTGATAAAATAGCAATTTTTAAATGAATTTTGCAATTTGTGTTTTAATTTTTACCCATCTCTAATAGTGCACTTACTGGGGGTTTTAAGGTGTAAAATTCTAGGCACATGCAGTTTTCAGTCAAATTACTACTGCTTTGTTGAATTCTCACCGAAATGGAGGGCCAGATAATAACATGTAAGTGACACTGTTTATAGGCGTTCTTCTATTGCAATATGAAAGCAAAGAATAAGCATTATTCATTCTCTGTGTTACTTAGATAATGGAACTAAGCTTCTTCTTGTTAATGTGATGTCACTTTATTTGTTTGAAGTTCAAAACTTTGCCAAGATGACCTTATCTCTCTGTCACCTCTGTCCATGCCTGAAGTCAAATGACACACAAAGGAGTGCTTAGAAGACAAACACTCTTTATTGTGTGGGGTGTCATTACCTGCCCACACAGAAGCTGTTAATACGAATGGCAGCAGTATGTTTGACTTTTTGTGCACCATACTGTAAAAAGACCCTCTTGGGGCAGTGAGAGGTGTTGCTGAGATTTCCTGCTTCATAGCACTTTTGTACCAGTGTTTCCACTATCATGCAGCATGTAGTATATGTTTAGCATTAGTTTCATTAGCCTCAACCCCTAGGTACTACAACTGGGTGGGCAAGATAGAAGGGTTGTGGAATCAATCAATCAATCAATCAATCAATCAATCAATCAATCAATCAATCTATCTATCTATCTATCTATCTATCTATCTATCTATCTATCTATC
>JAHTLZ010000010.1:66389100-66416298 GCA_023846285.1 Phrynocephalus versicolor
AATAAATAAATAAATAAATAAATAAATAAATAAATAAATAAATAAATAAATGTAAGTAGAGCAGACTGCATCTAAAATTTGTAAGGCAGCAGCTAAAACGCCAACGGTTTTTCACTCTTAGGTCAAATTGCTCTTAAGTCGAGCTGCTCTTAAGTAGAGGTACCAGTGTATCAATATAAGGCAAATAATTTTGGAACATTCCCCTCATGTGACCGGGGGTTCCCCTAAAGTTCAGATGACACTTACTCCTTGATACACACATACAGAATTCCAGTATTAATCATTTCTGACAAAAGCTGCAGATCAAGAAACAGGTGCTAAGGTATGCATGACTCCTCTTCTCCAGTCATACTTGCAACTCATCAAGCCTGGCCTCGTTTCACAGGAGCAATAAGTAGTATTGAGATGCATTTTTTTTATTAAATTCCTGTGCTTGAAGAATTAGAGTCAATGTCTATAACCCAGTTTTCCTGAGAATGTCATCTACAGCTCATGAATCAGTGGCCTTCAGCTTTTTCCTGCCTCATAATTTGTGCCTCAGATAATCTTTTGGCAGAAATTGCACTGAACATAGCATTCTTTCAGGAAGGACTAATTTGGCAGTAAATGTTATTTTATCACCCACTTAAGCACATTTACTTTTTTCCTGTAAAAACAACAACAACCCAATAGCAAAGGATGCATAAGGATTGTTTTTATTATGAGAAGTAGAAGTTTGAAATAAAATCTGTCTCCCTGGGTGTGCTAATTCCATTTTACTAAGGAGGAGCATATTGTTTTAATTAATCATATGAAAGCAAAATTAGCATGACTATGTGAACGGTGCCGTAAATCATTCTGATCCACATCACTGAACAAAGAGCATTTAGTTATTCCAGAGTTGTTAAAGATTTTATCTAACCAAGTGAAAATTCAATTAGCTCTATCCTGGGTTCATGCTAAAAAAGAGGAGGAGAATAAAAAAGCAAAAATACCCTGAAAGAAACATAAGGATTCGAATTGCAAGGGAGGGAACAAATGTTCGATGTATGCAAGTTCCACCTTATGTCAGTATGATAAATTGCTATAATTAACAGTATCCCATGTAAACTAAACAAAATTTACAGATTAGCTATGGCAGGGAAAACATGCATCACAGTCCTTTTATTTTTTGCCTCTACTTCTGATTTCTGCTAGGTAATGTACTCTTCCCATTGTTTCTCATAATCCTCCTAATGAATATGGTTTCTAAAATAAGCTGTCATACATTCACATGTCACAGAATGTCCCAGTGCTTCCTAAACTGGAGTCTGATTTAGAGTGATTGAAGAAAGTGACATGTAGGGATAACTTCAGAAGCTTCAGTGGGTCTAAAAAGCAGCAGCCAGATTGCTAACTGGGGGTGGTTAGAGGGTTGATATAGCCTTCTTACAGTAGCTCCACTGGCTGCCAATCCATTTCCAGGCACAATTCCTGGGCCTTCCTGTGGATAATAAAAACTGTGGATAAGGGAGAATGCCAAAAATCCCCAAAATTTCTGTTTTGTGACAGTAGCTTGCTTTGCAACTGCTAAATTATTTATTTATTTTTTCCTCTGCCACTTGTGGATAACTGAATCAGTGGATAATGAATCAGTGGATACGGGGGTCCTATTGTAATATAATCTGCCTTTGGTCCTTTTTTAAAGTAGAAAATGGTGTTCAACCAACCAACCAACCAAAAACAAGTGTGCTGTTTATATAATGCCTATACCATTTAAAGCACGCAGGGCAGTTTACAAATAATTATGCAGGCTACTCATGCCCTGCCCCCCCCCACACTTCAGCAAGATGGAAGGCTGAGTCAACCTTGAGCTGGCTACCTGAAATTGAACCCCAGGTTGTGAGCCCAGTTTTGTCTGCAGTACAGCAGTTGAACCACTGCACCACAAGGCTCCCTAAAAAAATAAATACATAAATAACTTTTCTTAGAGTCATCTTGTTCTTTGCTCCTCCAAATGGCAGGGCCCTATGCAAAACAGTTTCTGGCCTTTTCCATGTACAGGACCACCATATCCACAAGGGATTGGTTCTGGGATCCCCTGCAGATAGTGAAATCCATGGGAAAGAGCAAACATTCTTATTCTTCAGCTTGGAGAGATGTGACCAGTGGGGTGCCCCAGGGTTCTGTTCTGGGTCCAGTGCTGTTCAATATCTTTATTAATGACTTGGAGGAAGGAATAGAGAGTATGCTAATTAAATTTGCAGATGATACCAAATTGGGAGGGGTTACTAATTCCCTAGAGGATAGGATGAAAATTCAAAAAGACCTTGACAGATTAGAGTGCTGGGCCAAAGCTAACGGAATGGATTTCAACAGAGGGAAATGTAGGGTGCTACATCTAGGTAAAAAGAATGAATTGCACAGATATAGGATGGGGGATACATGGCTGGAGAATAGTACCTGTGAAAGGGATTTGGGAGTCTTGGTGGACCACAAATTGAACATGAGTCAGCAGTGTGATGCGGCAGCTAGGAAAGCCAATGCGATTCTTGGTTGCATCAACAGAACCGTAGTGTCTAGATCAAGGGAAGTGATAGTACCACTCTATTCTGCTCTGGTCAGACCCCACCTGGAGTACTGTGTCCAGTTCTGTGTGCCTCAATTTAAAAAGGATGTTGACAACCTCGAACGGGTGCAGAGAAGGGCGGCCAGGATGGTTGAGGGTCTGGAGGAAATGTCTTATGAGGAACAGCTTAGGGAACTGGGAATGTTTAGCCTTTCAAAAAGAAGACTGAGAGAGGATATGATAGCTGTGTTTAAATATTGAAAGGATGTCATATTGAAGAGGGAACAGGTTTGTTTTCCATGACTTCAGAGACTAGGACTCACGGGCAATGGTTTCAAACTACAGGAAAAGAGATTCCATTTGAACATTAGGAAGAACTTCATGACAGTTAGAGTTGATCGGCAGTGGAATATGCTACCACGGAGGGTGGTTGAGTCTCCTTCTTAGGAGGTTTTTAAGCAGAGGCTGGATGGCCACCTCTCGGAAATACTGTGATGGGGTTCCTGCATGGCAGGGAGTTGGACTAGATGGCCCTCGAGGTCTCTTCCAACTCTATGATTCTATGATTCTATGATTCTTATCCGAGTTGACGGTGGTGATGGGTTGATGGGGTGCCAGGGTGAAAGCTTTCACCCCCGACACCCCCCAAACAGCAAGGAGGGAAGAAAGTTTCCCCCCCTTTTCTACTTACTGCCAGGCTTGGCAGTGGCAAGGAGATAAAGGAAAAAAAGCTTTATTCTCTCTTTGCCACCGCCATCCAGCCAGGCACTCTCCAGAGGGGTGGCGGGTCCCCCACCCCTCAAGAGGGTACCTGGCTGGTACACAGCAGTGGCGGTGATGATGATGATGAAGGCGGATGGCATCAGGAACAGTTTTAGTTTTACTTTTCCCCTTCCTTGCCACCATCCCACCTCTGCTGATCATCATCCGTAGATAACTGAATCTGCAGTTAGTGAATCAGCGGATAAGGGGGTTGTAAAGTATATGACAACATTCTCAAGGAGGAGGAAATTCAGATTCAGGAGGTCCCCAACCTTGGTTAACTCAGGTGCTCTTAGACTGCAACTACCAGAACTTCCAGCCAGCACAGCAGGTGGTGAAGGCTTCTGGGAACTGTAGTCTAAGAAAACTTGGGGTACCCAACAATGGGAACCGCTGGACCAGACAAAAGAAAAGATGGCAGCAGGGACCTGTTATTAACTCTTGCAGAGTGTTTCCTGTTTTTGAATTAGCTTTTTTAAAGAAATAGCTTTCCAATTACTTCTGTGTTTTATTTAGCAAGTGTGACTGCTGTCATAAACACTATTACATGGTTGTCCTACAACAACAACTCTCTCTCTCTCTCTCTCTTTCTCGCTCTCAGCAATATTTCGGTAAAGGTTGGAAATGAGGAGACTGCATGCTGACCTGGTAAGTACAGCATTTGATAAGCAGGGAGACAAGGAAACATATTCCACTAACTGGAGGATCCTTCCCCAACTCACTGAGAGCCCTGTTTATAGTCTAACGGCCAGGGATTGTACCCATCACTTGTCTGTGGTTTCAGTAACAGCTGACCAGTTTCATGGCAGCCATTCCTCTGTGTTAGCCCCTTTCACATCTGTATTATGCACAGCAAACCAGGAGGAGCCTTGATTGGTCAGTAGGCAAGGCTCCCCAGACTGGACTAGAGTATGAAAGTTTTCCTTCTGGTCCACTGAGGGAATATAGATGCAGCATCCTTGTCCCCTCCAGATCAGTGTGCTTTCAAACTCCAGATCAGTGTGCTTTCAAACTTCACCTGCCCTTCCATCCCTCATTGATGAATGAGGTCAGAAAGTTGTAAAAGGGATAATAGGGATATATGTAGGGGCGTGATGGCTCAGTGGACTAGAGCGCTGAAACTGTCAGCTGCAAAGTCAGCAGCTCAGCAGTTCGAATCCTGGGTGCCAAGCAGTGGAGCAAACTTCTGCTGTTCACCCCACCTCCTGCCAACCTAGCAATTCGAAAACATGTAAATGCAAGTAGATAAATAAGTACCGCTGTAAAAAAGTGGGAAGGTAAACAGTGTCCCATGAGCAGAAATGCATTCAGCCATGCCGGCCACATGGCCACAGACTTGCACAACACTGGCTCTATTGCTTGAAAATGGAGATGAGAACACCCCTAGAGTTGGACACAACTAGCACGCATGTGCGGGAGGAACCTTTGCCTTTTTAGGGATATATGTATTCTTAATACTAGTATTGGATGTCGTTGAGTGTACTTGGGATTTTGATCATCAACATCTGACCTTCATCCCTGAGGAATGCATCTGTGATCATTTGGGCAATTTTGCATGTAGGACTGAATCGAGTCAGAGGGATACAGTAAGTTGGGCCCCTCCCTTTTCCAGATTATGGGTTGCCATGGGACATCCTGTAGAGAAAGCTGGTCATGGCATTCTTGGTTTGGGTAGAATGCCCTTGGTTTCCACAACAGGTGGTATTGAGTCCTTTCCGTCATCTTGCACTATGGCAGCACTCCATTTCCTGTCATCTTAGGTTACATAGCAGTGAGCTGGGAGGTCACATTAGCCAGCAAATGGATTGCCCTATGTCTGGATCCAATGAGTTCTGCTGCATTGTTACTTTGTTGCTGCAACCCATCAATCTATAGCTACTCCTTTATCAACCTTCACTGTAGCAGGTTGATAACCTTCAACCTTATTCTACTTTCAGTAAATGTGTGAGGAGTTTGTTTCTGGTGTGTGTGTAAGTGGGAGGAGTAAGCTTGAATGTTCACTGCTGATGTCTTTGAAGCATCATTCAGCATTATCATTGTCTCTTACTGTTGCTTTGTGACTGCCTTTCAGTAATTCCTCTCCATCCATTGCCACTATGAAGAGGATGGGTGCACACAGTCTGATATCTCAGCTCTTGCCTTGGGTGATCCTAACAGGCATTTAAGACTTGTAACAGAATCCTGTTGTCTAAGAGTATTATTCTCACTTTCTTTAACATACTCAAACTTCTCACCACAACAAGGGTTGGCTACAAGATGGATGGGCCCCATGATAATTTCATTGAAGTCTTTGCAACAGAATATGTTGGCTGGACCTTTTTGTTTTCTGCAGATTGCATTTTTAGACCTGGATTGACTTGAGACTTGTGTTCAAGTAATTTTATGATCCCTTTTAGTGGTGCACCAAATCTCTCTTTTTCTCGTGCCACAGTATTTATAGAGCACCTTGGCCAAAGGCATAGTTGGACCTGGTCTCAACCTTTATAAAGAACTACATTCTGTGCACAGCTAGCAACCATGTGCATCAAATGCATGCCGCCTCCGACACTCCACATGAAATGAGATGCAAAGTTTTGTACATCATTTTTCTCTTCTCAGCTGAGAGCACCAAGCTCTCATCACTGATTCACAGAGGACAATGTATGCAGGAGCATCCCTTAGGCAAATGATGGCAAACTCCCAAACTCATGGGGTTCTGGCCACTGTTATTTTGATTGCGATCCAAGAACAAAATGTCCACACACCCATCCAAAGTGCTTCTCGGTGCTTGTACCCTCTGGGAGGATCTGGTCATTCTCTAGACATTTTTTTTAAAAAAATGAAGACCATTTTTTAAAAAAAGCAACAACAGGCAGCACAAGGAACAGTGAGCAGCTGAGCAAAAAGCAATGTGAATTTGCAATGTTGTATATGAAGGGGAAAAGGTTGCTAGAGAACGTTTGTAGCAGGTGTCACTGTAATTTAGATTATTTAAGCAAGCAACATTTACCCAGAAGAATGGGCATTTTGGGAAAGTAGAATTTTCTCATACATCTATTTTTTTTAAAATTGTATTCTCAAAGGCTTTCACAGCCGGGATCTGATAGCTGTTGTGAGTTTTTCAGGCTGTTTGACTATGTTCTGGGAGTTTTTCTTCTGACATTTTGTGAGACTCTATGGCTGGCATCTTCAGTAGGCAAGGAGCTCAGGGAACTAGGAGTTCTCTCTGTGCTCTGGGGTACAGAATGAGTGAGATTGTAGGGTTTTACAGTTGTGGGAAAGAGGAAACTTGCCCCATGCAGGAGAATAGGTGTTAGTCATTATATTGTGGTGAAGGGATTAAGAAGTTTCACTGCAATCAGGGGTGGCGGCAATCTTTCTTTGTGGTTTATGGCCGTTGTTAGCCATTCTATTATGTGAACTGATCACTGGTGCTTGTGCCTGGGTGGGAATCATTGAACTTTGATCTTTTGCAGGCTGTAGTTTTCAGTACTGGAATATCAGGCTTTGTTGATTTTTAGACTTTCTAAAAATTCTAAGTCTAAAAATCAAATCCTCCATCACAATACAATGACTAACACCTATTCTCCTGCATAGGACAAGTTTCCCCTTTCCCACAACTTTACCCCCCCCCCCAATCTCACTCATTTTATACCACAGAATACAGAGCTTTTGTATTAAAACAAAAGATGTTATTTGCAAACTACTGTATGTGCAGTGAAAAAAGCTCCTGATGCACACATATGCGTGTCCATGACTTAAACAGTATCTTCTTCTAATGAAGCATGCTCTGTCATGTCTATTTCTGCCCTCATACATCAAGGCACAAGAGGATTCTACACATGAGTTGCTTAAACTGTAATTCTATACATACTTACCAGGGAATTCAGTAAGTTTACTTCTATGTATACAATACAAGTTTGTACTGTAAGTGAACTGATCCATAGAAAAATAAAAATAAATTTAAAATAAAAAAATAAAACAAACAAAAAATAAAAATAAAAATAAAAATAAAAATAAAAATAAAATAAAACGTGTTAGGCTCGGTGACCATCTCTTTAGTATTCCTGAGCTTTTAAATCTGTCCCAGCATTTATTTCTGACACATCCGTCTTTGCTTTCTAAAAGGTTTATTGATCCACGAGATGTAAGAACTCTTGAACAGGATGGCATAAGGCCTATTAATATCTGGGATAAATAAGTATACATAAAATGTGTTTTCATTATTGCTGTTTCATATAAATGCACACAAAGTGATTCAAAACATAAGAAAAGCAATTTAAGAATAGGGATACATATATAAACATTATGATAAAGAGTCTAGCAGCAATTTATTTCATAACATAATAGAGGAAGCTCAAACAAACCATCCATTTCAACAGTACAACAGTACAGTTCAAACAAACCATTACTTTCAATTAAATTAAATATTTATAATATTTTAAATTTCATTACGAATTAGGCATCATTCTTCATTCAGGCAAAATATAATTTTCGTAAATCCCAGAGAAGTTGAAAAGAGATATTGTACAGTAGGAATATATTCATACTGTATGTTCTAGACTGGTGAATCCCAAACTGTTTGGTCTCATGCCCCTTTTTAGGTTTTGGAGAAGCCCTCATACTTCTGCATATTTGTTGTCCATCCTCCTGCTCTATCAAGTAAAGGGTTTGGGTGTGGGGGAAGAATCCATTTGTAATTCAAAAATCCATTTGCAATTTGAAGCTTAATATAAGCACACAGACTTGGCAAAATATGCTAAATTAAAGTAAGCACCAGTTTTTTTCTCAGCACAGAAAGCAAATAAAAATATAATTTACATTTGGAAATAGCTGAAGAAAAACAAGAAGACCTCATTTTCAAAGAACATTTAGTTTACTATTAGTGAGGTGGCAGGAATGGCTCTTTTGAGGTGACAGAACAAGCAGGAGAGTCCAGGGCAGGAATGACACATTTTCAGTAACCCACAGCAAAGTTTCTTACTGCAAAAGTGAAGTGTGTTGCTTATATACCACCCCATAGTGCATCAAGCACACTCTGGGTGGTTTACTATTTAATTATGCAGGTTACACATTGCCCCTCCTCCAGGTGAGCTGGGTACTCATTTTACTAACCTCGGCAGGATGGAAGGCTGAGTGAACTATGATCCGGCTCCCTGGGATTGAACCACTGCAGGTTAACCACTGTGCCATGAGACTCTCTGCAGACCCCACATAATGTGTGTGTGTGTGTGTGTGTGTGTGTGTGTGTGTGTGTGTGTTGTGTCATTACAGTCGTGACCGACTCTTCATGATCCCTAATGTGATAATATTCCAGCCACCTGGCCAACGCGGGAGGCTTCCAGGCTACTGACAGCACTCACCTTCTCGGCATGCAGTGAAAAGGGGGCTGCTGGAGCTGGCTGCATCGCAGAGCAGTTTAGCTGTCCAGCTGTGAAGTCAGAGGTGAGCAGAGCCAGCCTGTGGTGCCTTGGGCAAGCTGCACAGTCCCAGGGTACTCCCAGCAGAAAAGGTGAATAAGCATTACCCTAAGTCAGAATTGACTTGATGGCACATCATCATTATTATTAATAGTGAAGCTGAAATCGAACTCTCAGGAATAAATCATATTGAACTGCAGAGGACTTATTTCTGACTAGACATATATAGGACTGAATGATGAGGAAATGTATGTTTTTAATAATCCAGAAATGTCTTCTAGGTTATCATATTTAGGACCATGATTTCAAACATGTCCAGTCAATGGGAATGGTTTTTTATAGAAATATGGTCTGAATTTGCTAGCATTTTCTGTTGTAGTTATATCTGACTTACCTGGACAAGAAAGGTTAAAAGAGCTGGGATTGTGAGGTCAAATACAATAGTAAAAAGTATTTTAATAAATAGTTCAGGACATTTCACTTCAGAATGACTCATAAGGAGCAGCATGTATGAACGATGAAAGTGACTTTAGTCATTTGTTGGAAAGGAATAGTGCCAAGGATAAAAATAATGCAGGTTACACACCAAGAAAATGTGATGCGTGTAGTGAAAATCTAATTATTGGGTTATGTTTTATGTTGTTTTCTTTATATACCACCCATCTGGCTACCAAGGCCATTCTGGGTGATTTACAGCAAGACACACATGAATATCAACTGTACAAAACAACAAATCAATAAAAACAATATAACTTAAATTTAAAGAAAAGACACAACAATGAACTAATAATAATGCAATGAAAAAGAAGTATCTTCTACCATTTGGAGGAGCACCACATCCAAATATGCCTAAGGCGTATCTTCTAACATTCCCTGTCTGGTGGCTTCCAGATGCTTTGGATCTCAGTTCCCATGATCCAAATCCAATGGCCATGTTAGCAGGGCTGATACGAGTTGTCATTTAACGCATCTAAGCCAAAATCCAAAAGCATGTTTAAGAGCAATAGAGGAAGTGGTTATGGAGTTATGGGTTATGGAGGATAGTTTGCTGCTTCTATTTCTGCATTTTCCCATGGGCATTCACCACATTTAGATCTTTCGGGAGAGTTGCTCAACAGCTCATCTGGAGTCTTCCTTCCTTCCTTCCTTCCTTCCTTCCTTCCTTCCTTCCTTCCTTCCTTCCTTCCTTCCTCCTTTAGGGGGTGTCCAGTGCATTGCAGTCTTTGGGATCTGGTGTACAGGGAATCAAAGAACATGCCTAGCAAGGCACATCAGGCATTTAGTTACAATTTCATTTAATTTTAAGATGCCACTCTGCTGCAATAAATCCTTGTTTGTAACATGGTCCTTATAGGAGATGTCCAGTGTCCTGCGCAAATACTTCTGATGGAATACGTTCAGCCTCTGTGTTACTCTTTTTGTCATTTTCCATGTTTCACTAGCATACATTGCATTCGGAAGAATAGTGCTGATGTACAGGTGGATCTTTAGTGCAACAGAGATCAACGGTGAAGACCAAATTTCGCACAAGTGTTGGAACATACCAGATGATTCGCCAATCCTCAATCTAACATCTGTTTCAATGCCTTCAGCTTTGGATATGATGCTACCAAGATTGGTGAACTTGTTGACCTCCTCAGTGGGTTTCTGTCCAACTGCAATTAATCATCTTTGTCTGAACACTCATGGTCTTTGTCTTTTCTACATTAATGTGCAGTGCCACAATCACATGTTTCATGTTCCAATCTTGGTGGTAGATTTTGCACAGGAAATATTGGCCCGCAGCAGGTGATGGAGTGCTGGTTGAGTTTTCCCCAGTGTTGCCATAAATGAAGAGCCAGCTCTCCCTCACTGCCATTGATCCCACTAGTTTACATGTTGTTCTATAGCAGATCATTTTTGGTGGGTAGGGTTGAGTTGCTAACCCATTGCCCAACCCCAATCCAAGAGGGTCAGGATTTTTAATTTAGGTTTGTGTCCCTTAGCCTTAGAGGTGTCATCCTCCCTCTGCAAGGCAGCAATCCTGGTTTTGGTCCACCTTGGGTATTTTGTTTTCCAATACCCACCATATCTGGTGAGAATTCTCCTACCTGCCACCTGGGGAAGTGGCTGATGCCCTCCCACCGCATGATTAAACAACATTGACAAATCACACAAAAAGTTCTTTTTCTAAAGAATTGATGAATCAATTTGTAAAATTCTGTTTGACTATAAAACCTTATAAAATGGCCCCCAAGTAACCTAGAGTCACCAAACTGAGGGGAAGGCTTCCTGTGACTCTTCTCCACAGGACCTTCATGTTTAGTGAAAATTTGCTTCTGGATGTCAGAGATGTGCATCCCCCCAAAGAGGGACCCCCCTAGGAAAATGCCCCAAAGGCACGCCTGATTCTTCTGTACAATCTTTCCAAGCTTGATGAAGAATTGGATTTCAGGTATCTGAGTTATATACCCATGAAGTGGACCCTCAGGAAAGTGCCTTTTAGCAACTTGGGGGAACCCAATCTTCACCAAACTTGGAGGGATTGTACAGGAGAGTAGGAGGAAGTTTCTCTACATGTTTAGTGTCTCTGGGTGCCTTGGGAAAATTTTCCTCAGGGACCATGTTTGAGAGTTTATAACTCATAGCCCAGTAATCCAATATTCACCAAACATAGAGGAATTATAGAGAGTCAGGGGATTGCTCCCTTGCAATTTTTCTGTCTCTAGGTGCCTTGGGGGGAATTTTATAGCCCAATGAATAAATGAATAACAATAACTAAAATTCATCAATCCATATTCATGGGGATATCATTTTTATGAATAGAGATGGGCACGAAACAAACTTTTTTCGTTTCCGCTATTTGTTATTCGTTCTGTTACGTAATGAAACAACTAACGAAAATTGTGATGAAAATGGAACAAAACGAACAGAACCACGAAAATTGGGTTCGTTACATTTCATTTTCGTTAATGGTGACGCACAATGAAATGAGCTGTTTTAAATGTTAAAAAATGCCCTGGACATCCATAAAAACGCAGCGATAATTATTTATACTGTCTGATAATACCTACTGGGGGGGGTTGGGGTCCTTAAAACGTGCATTTATGTCTTATCTCAGATCACTGTATTTTTTTCCTTTAAGGGGAGTTAGGGGACATCGACCCAAAATGGCTCCCAGATGCCTAATATCCCTGGGTATTAAAACACCCTGGACATCTGTAAAAACACAGTGATAATGCGATAATTATTTGAAATTATTACCTACCAGTGGGTTGGGGTCCTTGAAATGTTTGTTTTTGTCTTCTCCCATCGCAATGTATTTTTCTTTTCCCTTTAAGGATGACAAAATGGACGTCGCAGCCACAAAATGGAGGCAAGCCATGTGATGGGATCTTGTTCAACCAATAGCATGCCAAGGTTGCAGACTGGGCAGGTCTGGCAGCCACAGAGGGCATAAAAAGCTCTGGCAACCCCCATCCTCCTTGCAGTATCCGGTGGGAGTTAGGGTGGGTTTGCTGTCTCTGCAACTCTAGCTTCAGTCCTGAAGCGTCCCTGTGTGCATGCATGCGTACCTCTCGGTGAGTACCCTCCCCTGCCCTGCAGTGCAGTCACTCTGCGGCTGCCTTGCACCCTGGGCAACGCCCGCCGCTGCCTTTGCAGCCTCTCTGCATACCGAGTCTATACTGTGTCTCTGCCAGCATCATTTTTTTTAGCGTTTTCCCTCTGGTCTGGGGCGTTGGGGGACGCCCGCGAACGGAAATGCTTTAAAAACCATGCAAAAAGCGGGTAGAAACAAAAAACGAAAAAAATAAAAAACGAAAACAAAATTTTTCCAAAAAATTCACAAAAAACAGAAATGAACCAAAATGGACCTCTCAACGAAAAACGAAAAACTGAAACGCCATTTTTTTTTATTCATGCCCATCTCTATTTATGAATATAAATAAATAAATTAACAATTTTGAACAAAGTTTGCAATTCCTTTTTAACGCATGCCCATAGCCAGGTCTGACCCATTTCATGCTAAAATTATTGGCTGATGATCAACTTCTAATTTGGTTTATTAAGTGGCAAATGGTTACTATGTAAATAAACAAAGAATTGCCTCACAGCAACTGCAGCCTCATAAAGAAGGCATCCCTGTGAGTCCTCCTTCTCCTCAGCCATGTTGTGTAAGATGGTGGCCACAGTGTGTGGCTGAGGCGAGGGGCAATGTTGCTTCACTGGCAGCAGAGGGCTTTCCCCCACACCATTTCTCCCCTCCCCTTCCAGCCTGCTGCTACCTCCTCACTTCTCAACTCCTACTGCATCCTGGCTCACAGGAGCTGTACAGTGGAACCTTGACTTACGTCATTAATCCATTCCGGAGGTCTAGACATAAGTCAAACATGCCTTAAGTCAAACAAACTTTCCCCATAGAAAGTAATGGGAAAGTGGATTAATCCGTTCCAGATGATGAAAAAGACCCCTGAAAACAGCAATTTAACACAAATTTGACTGGGATAGGAGATTCCTTCCAGGGATGTAATGAAATGTCTCTTCAAAGAGAGGAGGAGGCAGTGGAATTATAGTCCACAAGTTATATGCCTCCACTTTTTAATGTTCATAGCAACAATGTCTAACATTTAAGTTTTACTGATTTTTAACCTGACGTTCCAAGTTATGAACAACCCTATGCTTACCATTAGTGTCCCTCAACTGTACAGCTCCCCAACTAAAATGCTTCCATTGTGGGCCAGAATTTTGCAGCCAGATTTTTTTACAAGACTGACCCGACCGTCTAACCAGCGAGGCCAGCCCCGAGCTCCTGGTCCTTCTTTTGCTCCGGCGGCAGCGGCAGCTTCAGCGAGGCCAAGGACCAGCTCCAGGTGCTCGGAGCTGGCCTCGCCGAAGCAGCCACTGCCAGAGGAGAGGAAGAAGGCTGGAGTAGTTTGGAGGCAGCAGCCACAATGCTGGGTCATGGCTGCTGCCCGATTCCAGGGCCTTGCGCCGCGGCTCTGAGCTGTAAGTCAGAGCCCGCGGTGCAAGTCAAACAGGCCCCTTCTTGCTGCAAGTCAAATATGCTGTAAGTCAAGGGGCATGTAAGTCAAGGTTCCACTGTAGTTGGATCCCACCTCCTGCTCCTCTCCTACCCAAGCTGTCTGTCCAGACAGCCCGCAAAGGAAGAGTTGCTGCTGCCACCAGAAAAGGTGAATGCATCTTCAGGAGGCCTCAGGCACTCAGGAGCTCCACAGTGAAAATCAATTGTTTTGGGGAGGAGGAATTCCAGTTAAGGGAGGGGGTGGATATGGTGGTGATTTCCAGTTCCAGTTGGTGTGGGGAAACAGCGTTTGTGCTGTGTTTCACTCCCTTTTAATTTAATTTTACCTACTCCCTTTCCACTCCCTTTTAAATTAAATTTACTTTTACCTTTCTTACCTTTTAACCTCCTTACTTTTAACCTTTTAAACTTTTTAACCTTTTTATAGACTTATACTCTTTTTTATTGCCAGAGATAGACTTCTGAGTGCTTCTGAGAGCTACTGTGGGGGAGAAACCGCCTTAAAGCTAAGTCCTCTGTGAGATAATTGGGAGTGGAGGCATTTGTTTGTTTTTATTCTACTCCCTTATCTCATATGAAGGAGAACCAAAGGACTCAAGGCCAATAAGCCCTCCTGCCTCCTGCCTCCTGCCTCTGACGATGGGGAAAAGGAGATCAACGTATTCTACTGACTGTGATAATCTTTAGAATCTTTAAAATTTTCAAAAAAAAAAAACCAACCCTCCTTTTTGGGAGATTGTACAGCCTGGTCCCAGCCCATGAGTAGCCAATCATTTGAACCTGCCAGTAGAGCCCTCTATCTTCATCCTCTACTAGATGTGGGTTTGCTGCTGCCTCCCCCACCCTCTCAGCCTTCTTATTTGGAAGATGGTGACTCTCCTCCTGTGCCTGCCATTGTAAGCCTAGCTGAGGAATCCAGACATGAGGATTTACTATCTACCCTGGCTCTGTTCTGCAAGACCAATACAGTTCTTTATGTTTGCAAACAGCTGAATTCCATTATCAAGCAATCAGGCAGGAAACCCTCAGTCCCCCATAGAGGACAGAGTGTTGATGAGGGGTCTCCTTGGCGACCACCCATGCCAAGTGAGTGTTCTTCTAAGCCAGATTCTCTGAAAAGCTCCTGCTGTTGGGTTCCCAATCACCTGGCTTTAGAGATTGGCTTCTCTCCCATCAATACGGGCAGGTGGTGCCATAAATCAAAGATTCGTGACTCCCTCTCCAAGCTGCTGGACCTTGAGGCATCGAACATTGATTTAAAAACAGCTGTGTACCTACCCCCTTTCCCCTTTGCAACTAGAGTGCTTTTAAAGTTTGCTTCCAGCTATATCCCCAGGTTACTTATTGAATGAAAACATCTGCTTTAGTTCTTCAATATATTTACTAGAAGGGTCTTCTGTGAATCTTCTATAAAACCTTTGCTATCAAGGAGCCCTTGTAGACCAAAGAAAGAAACCTCATCTCCTTTTCCTTCCCATCCAGCTGAAGTGAAAGCTAGCTTTCAAGCTACATGCTTACCCTAAAGCCGTGTTCCTTGTGTCAGGGTAACGTAGGACTCACACTCCCCTCCAAGATCCCCTGAAAGAAGAGAGGTGTTGTCTTCCCTGGAAAACTGTCTTTTGAAATTGAAGTCTACCTTCTTCACAATGTCAACTTCTCATCCACCTAAGAAACGTAGAGTTCCAGAGGAACCCTCTCCAACTACTTCTACTAATTTATTTATTTATTTATTTATTATATTTATATCCCGCTTATCTACAGGGTACTCTAAGCGGCTTAATGATGTCTTACCAACTGCATTACCCGACGCCCCCCCCCCAAGGCAATCTCTGTAGTTCTTCAGACTCTTGTGTGTCCCTGCCGACTCCCAAGGCTCCTGTGTTGGAGGAAACAATGGACTGTGTTGTGACTGCCACTGCCACTAAACAAAGTTTTCATGCTGCTTCCCAGAGAGAGGATAAGCAGGAGGGAAAAAATTGGACATAGCCCCCCTGAAACTTCAACAAACAGAGGTTGGACCCCCACTGCCCTCCTTCAATTTCCACCTGAGTGGCAAGCCTCCCTGACCCGTCTTCAGTCAACCCCTGGATCTCATCAGAGATGCTGTGTTGCGGCCCTGAGGAATCTGCTATACTTCCTGTTTCAAAACCTGGTGGTGCCTCTTGCCCTCTCAGTGGAAGTTTATCCACTCCCAATTTATGCCCTTGTATCCTTTGTGCTCCTTTATGCCTCACTTGTATTGTGGATATGCATACTCAAGGCAGAGCCACAATATCCCTATTGCTCAGAGGATGTGTCGCTTTTGCCACTTAGGCTGTGGTCACACCTGGATTTCGATCCTGATCTTCTGAAGGTCCAGCTTTTCCTGTTTGTCCCATCACGTGATTTAATATGTGGGACAAGAGTCCTCATGTGAATATCTGTTTTTTTATTTTAAAGTGCAGTTCAGCCCCCTTGGCCAGCAGGTGGAGCTAGCATTTGAAAAAAAGGACCACTTCTCTGTGGGAAATTAATACTTGTAGGACCGGATAGAGCTTCCTGTTTCTCCGAAGGTGAAAATAAATTTAAAAATACACAGCCCATCGGCCCCAGGAACAGCCAAAAAAAGAAAGAAAAAGAAACCCGGATAATCTGTGTGGTCCCACGGCGTCTGCCTCCTTAAAAGCTGGATTTTCAAAGTGAGGCAAAAAATTCCCTACCTCTTGGGAGAGTCACAGAAACCTCGCTTAAGGGATCATTACCGGGGTTTCTTTTTTCTTTTTTCCCAAAAAGCCCGGTGGCTGTGGGGATGGCATTTTTAGACACAGGTTATCTGGTAATTTAAACTGCTTTTAAAGGGACGTGGGACCGAGCCCTTAGAACCTGACACAGTCTCCCACATCTTGTGTCATTGTCTGGCACACAATAAGCTACACAAACCCTTCTTGGAGCAAATCCTCCTTGATTTCCCAGCCTCTCCTGAAGGATAAATGGGCTTTTTCCTTCAGGACAATTCTGAATTAGTAACTGCTTGGGTAGCTGTATTTCTAACAACTGTATTAAAAAAAGAGCAACCCTCTGTGAACTTTAGTTAGACCATAGGTGAGATTTATCCTATAATATTCTGTGTAACTGTTTAGTCTTTATTTGTGCACTTCCTTTGTTTTAATGCCATTAAAGGTCTATGAAATGAAATGGAATGGATGAGCGCAGAAGGGAACCAGGAACTGTGAACCGAGAACGTCTCCTTCCTCCAAAAGTCACTGTGTTGCCTGAAAAGCACTTGGTGACTCCCTTGGGCAATGAGCCCAACCTTTGCTCTATACTCTAAAGGAGAAAAGGATTTTTTTGTAGCTCAGTTTTCCTAGTATTAGATACCAATATGTGGTCATGGCTAGGATACAACTCCCATCATTCCTGATCATTTACTGTGCTGGCTGGGAGTGATAGAAGCTATATTCTATAATCATTTGGAGACCCTTGGGATCTCTGGAACTAGACATAGGGTGTGTCAGAGTATGGTGTACCAGCGCTGGTAATGGATGCCTAACTAATGTTAGTTCATCAGTTAGTTAATTGGATATCCGTTCACTGAATCACTATTTACTCGAAACTATAGCCCATAGGATGCATTACTTGGCTCCTTTTCTAATCAGGCAGGCAGGCAGGCACGTTGATTCAATAGGGAGAACTTATCATGTAGCACATCTATGTAGGTATATCTGAAAACTGTCATTTACATTACCTCTTACCAAGCTAGGAGACATAAGGCTATAAACGTACATGTTTATCAGTTTGTCATGTCAAGCAAAAAGATTATCCTCTATGTCTCTATGACATTTACATTCTCTAAAGCCTACTTTCCTGCTTATGTTGAACTAGAGAATGACCTTCCCAGTGTATATTGCGGTCAGCTACACAAACACAACCGTGCCTGTATTTTGTAAATTGAAAGCTTAGCATACACTCCTGTAATGAAAGAGAAGAAAGAATAGAAACATTGCTTGAAGAATTCAAAGATGTTACGAACATGTGCATATTTCATAATGTTTTTTAATGCTAAGATAGGGGAAGAAGCCTGCAGAGAATTTAATGGAAAATAGGAACTAGGAACACTAAACAAATGGGGAAAAGCAAAGATGTAGTTTTATGAACAAAGAAGTTGTAGTCATCAGAATCCCATTCAAATTATAACCAAGGAGACTGTACACATGGAAATGCCCACAAGATAGCATGAATAAGATTGCAAGAAACCAAATCGATTACATTCTACTTAATCAGTGGTAGACAGAGCAGTATTAAATCAGTGAATACTCATCTCAAAGCTGTCATAAATTTAGTTCATAAGCTGCTCATCACCTTAGTTTTTTTTTTTTAAATCTGTACCTAACAGGCAGGGATGAAATTAAAGGACAAGGAATAAAAGGGGGATGGTGATGTGAATGAGTTGGAGCTTTCAAGGGCTGATGAAGTAGGACTAAACTCTACTGACTCCAGTGATTGGGGGCATTTACAGAGACATGATGGAGGAGCAGGAGACATTGCTTGTGGAAGGGAGCCCCATGGCACAGTGGCTAACTTCTGTACTGTAGCCAAAACTGTGCTCATCTCTCAGGGTTCAATCCCTGAGAGATGGCTTGTGGTTGACTCAGCCTTCCATCCTTCCAAGATTGGTAAAATGAGTACCCAGCTCACTTCGGTGTGTGTTCGTGTAGCTTGTATAATTAAATTATAAACTACCCAGAGAGTGTTTTAAGCACTATGGAGTGCTAATATAAGCAGAATGCTTTGCTTTTTGCTTTTGGAAGGGGTCTATGTTTCACTCTTATCAAAGACCCCTGGACCGGCATGCTTGCCAAAATTTGCCTCCCACAGAGGAGGAGCCAAAGCAGAGGTTTTAAGTTGATTCCTTGGCAGCACCATCCTAGCACCCTGTGCCACTGGAGATGGTAAACCACAGCTCAGCAGTGAATTCCTATGCAGAAGAGGCACTGGAGGTGCATGTGCCAGAAAAAGTTGCACTGGCACGTGCAAGAGAACTCGGGGAGGCTCTCATTGTGACAGCCACTCAGTGGTGCAAGCCAGCCTTAAGAGGTGTGAGTCATAACAGTTGGATCTTGTGCCTTTGAACTGTGCCGGCCCTGATGGAGTTAAACAGGGATTTCCAGATGAGTGGGAAAGACTCAGGGCAATGGTTTCAAACTACAGGAAAAGAGATTCCATTTGAACATTAGGAAGAACTTCATGACAGTTATTGCTGTTCGGCAGTGGAATATGCTGCCATGGAGGGTGGTTGAGTCTCCTTCTTTGGAGATTTTTTTTATAGATTTTTATTGAATTTTTAAGGGGGGAACAGGGAAAAAGAGTATGGGTGGGGGGAAAAAAGAAGGGGTACAATTTTTAAAATTTACATTGAGTATATCAAGCAAAATAGAGATGGTAATTTAACATATTACTAAAATTGCCAAATATTATCACAATACTAATAAATTTGTTACTTCTTGCCATCTTTCCCGAGAGATCTCGTCGTAGTCTCCCTTTAGATAACCAGAGAGTTTATCAATTTCGATACATTCTCTTATCTTTCCGTGGAAATCCTTCTCTGTTGGCGTGTTTGGTTGTTTCCAAAGTTTCGCATACAGTATTCTTGCAGCAACAATTACATGATGAAGTACATATCTCTGGTCATAGGAAATATTTATATCTACTATATTTAACAAAAATAGTTCTGGTCTAAACTCTATCTTAATTTTCAAAGATCTTTCTAAGAAAAGTTTTACCATGTTCCAATACGCCTTTGCTTCTTTACAAGTCCACCACATATGATAAAAAGTTCCACAGTCATAGTTACATTTCCAACATTTAGGTGAACAGTTATACATCTTGGATAAACGGTGAGGTGCAAAATGCCATCTATAAAACATTTTGTAACAATTTTCCTTAAACGAAATAGATTTGAAGATTTTAACTGTATTCCACAGAGAGTCCCATTTATTTAAATGAATAGTATAACCAAAGTTTTCAGCCCATCTAATCATAGAGTCTTTAACCAATGTATCAATCATTTTTTCATTTAACAGTATATTATAAAATTTGCTAAGAAGCTTTGAATCACCAGAAGAAAGTATTTTATCAAATGGGGTATCAGTAGTCATAAAGCCACCCTCTTTGGAAAGCTCTTTGAAGTGTGAATGTATTTGTTGATATTTCCACCAATCCAGATTATAACCTTCTGATACTAATTTCCCTAATGGTTTCAATGAGAGGTCAGCATTCAGAAGGTGTCTGTAAGTTATAACTTTTGAAATTTCACTTGCCTGGGAGCTATGAATTGCTCCCAGTGGGGATAACCACATAGGTGCTTTGAAATAAAATTGTTTTTGAATCAATGACCATATTTTGATTAAGGCATTCCTTATCCAATGCTTTTTAAAGAGGGTAGGTAAATTTCCCTTATACCACATATAGTGATGCCAGCCCTTATCAAGGCCATAACTCTCGAGCTGTAATATTCTTTTATTTGTCATCAAGATCCAGTCTTTAATCCAAGTCATGGCGGCAGCCTTGTAGTATAGTACCAAATTGGGAAGGGCAAAGCCTCCAAATTTGGTTCTATCCTGCAAGTAAATATTTTTAATCCTTGCTTTTTTCTTTTGCCATATAAATATATGTATACTTTTTTCCAAATCTGAAATGATCTTAAAGTTTGGTAATATAGGCAGAGATTGAAATAGGAAAAGCATTTTAGGTAAGACATTCATTTTGACTGCAGCAATTCTGCCCATTAAGGATAGCTGAAGTCTTGACCAAGTTTCGAGATCAGCTTTGATTGTTTTAATAACATTAACATAATTGTCTTTGAGTAAAGAGTTACATCGGTTAGATACAGTAATACCCAAGTATTTTACCTTATTAGAATGTTGAAAACCAGATTGATTTACCAGTTTTTCGATCATGGGTGGGGTCATATTTTTAGTTAGAACCAATGTTTTTTCTCTATTCACCTTTAATCCGGAGATTTTAGAGTATGCCTCCAGGGTCTTTAGAAGTTCTACGGAGGAAGTCTGGGGGTTCTCCATGATAACCATCAGGTCATCTGCAAAGGCTTGTACCTTGTAAACTTCTCCCTTATTTTGTAGGCCTTGAATGTCTGGGTTTTCCCTTATTACATGAAGAAGAATTTCCAGGGTGGATATAAACAAAAGAGGGGAGAGGGGACATCCTTGCCTGGTACCTTTGTGTATATTAACTTTATCTGTGAGGTGACCGTTCACTACAATCCTCGTATTTTGGGTAGAATAGATTTGTTCAATAGCTCGCAACATTCTGTGGCCACACTGAAGGTAATCTAATTGAGTTTTGAGTAAAGACCAGGATACATTATCAAAGGCTTTCTCAGCATCAATGAATGCAAAAGCTACTTGCTTCTCGGGGTGGGATTCATAATATTCCAACACGTTGAGAAAAGTTCTGATATTGGATTGGAGGTGCCTTTTCGGGAGGAAGCCAGTCTGGTCGTGTGATATCAAAGAAGGTAAAATCATTCGCCATCTATTGGCCAGGATGGTTGCAAAAATTTTGTAATCCACGTTTAGGAGGGCGATTGGCCTGTAGTTCTGTATCAAATCTTTGGATTTCCCTTCTTTGGGAATCAGTGTCGTATGTGATGATTTCCAGGAATCTGGTATATTTTCGCCTTCAAATATAGATGTAAAGAGGTTTTTCATATTTCCAGAAAGTGTCTCCGAGAATTTTTTATAAAATATGGCTGGTATTTGGTCGGGTCCAGGCGCTTTATTCAATTTTTGATGGTTAATAGCCTCTGTTATTTCCATCATTGTGATAGGGGCGTTCGTCTGGGCTCTCTGTTCCTCAGTAAGTTTTGGAAAATTGGCTTGTTCAAGGTAATGGAAGATAGCATCATTGTCAATCATCTCCGGCTTGAATAATCTTTGGTAGTATTCCTCTATGATTTTTTGGATTTGTAATTGCTCTGTCTGATTTTCCCCAGTTTTGTCTTTGAGTGAAAATATGAGTTTTTGTGATTGTACCTTTTTTAACCTATACGCTAACCATCTACCTGGTTTGTTTGCATTTTCCACAAAGTTCAGTTTGGCCAACTTGATTTTGTGAGCTATATCTGCAGTCAGAATCAAATTGAGTTCATGCCTACAAGAGGCCAGGTCTTTGTTCAACTTATCGTTACGGGGGTCTTGTGTTAAGTCCGTTTCAAGCTTTTTCATCATATTAAGAGTTGATTCATATTTCTTTTTCCTCTCTTTATTCCGTCTTGCCATAAATTGGATAACAAATCCTCTAAAGTATGGCTTGAAGGCATCCCATACCGTTTTGAGTGGTGTGCCCTTATTCAGATTAGTTTCAAAATACAAATTCAAATCTCTAGCAGCCTCTGAAATGAATTCTTTATCAGTCCAAAGAGTTGGGTTAATTTTCCAGTGCCTAGGCATACCTGAAGATTTCAGTGTCCATAAGATGGCATTGTGGTCAGATAACACTCGAGGTAAAGTTTCAATATCCCTTGTATTTAGTAGAAGATCAGATGTAGCCCAACACATATCTATACGGGAGAAGGAAGCATATTGTCTTGAATAGAAGTTGTAACCATCTTTTAGTGGATTTTTCCTTCTCCAGATGTCATGAAGTTCTAGAATGTCGGACATGTCCAGAAACGATTTGGGCAGTGTGGAAGACGAGGTCTTGAATTTTTTCCCTTTTGGTGTTTTCCTGTCTACTGAGGGAATGTGTACAGCATCGAAATCTCCCACTATTATAAGCTGGTGATTCCCATATTGCAACAGTTTCTGGGCCAGTTGTTCAAAGAAGGCTTGTCTTCCATGATTATCATTAGGCGCATATATACCAGCAATAATTGTTTCTTTAGATTGAATTTTTGCTTGGACAAGAATCCATCTGCCTGATTCATCTTTTCCCAGAAGGATTGGGGAAAGTTCTGGTTTAATATACAGTGCCACCCCATTTTGCTTCTTTTCTTTGTTTGATGTGGAAAATAGATTTCCCAATTTATTTTGTATTAAATATTGCTCATGTTTTCTCAATACGTGGGTTTCCTGTAAACAGATGATGGAGCATTGTTGTTTTTGGAGAAAATTGAAAGTTTTCCGACGTTTCTGGGGCGTGTTCATACCATTAATATTCCATGTTAGGATTTTTTGGGCCATCTTGCTACTTCCAATAATATTTTTTCTTACCTGATTTTGGCCTGAGGTAGTTTTTCGGCGTGGCACCTCCCACTGCGCCACTAGAATCTTGGACGTGCTTTGAAGTCTCTTGTTTCGAAGTCTGGTCATCACGGCTGTCATCTTTGGTAGTGGTTTGAGTTCTGGTCATGTCCTCATCTTCAGAGGAGGATGGTGAAGAAGAGGAAGGGGAGTAACCCAACTTCTTTGCATTTTTTTCAACGAAGGCTCTAGCTTTCTGGTGAGATTCAGTTTTCTGTAATTTGCCTTCCCATTGGAAGGACAAACCTTGGGGGTAGAGCCACTTGTATCTTATGTCATGCTTGAGCAGGAGTTTGGTAAGGAATATATATTCTTTCCGTAATTGGCGAACCTCCCAAGGGACATCTTTCAGAATTGTCACTTTGGATTTATTGATTTCCACCTCCTTATCTTGGGTAGCCTTAAGGATGCAATCACGAGTGTATCTTCTAACCAATTTAACTATTACCTCGGGAGGGAGTTTATTTCTTTTGGTATAAGCTGTTGGTTGACGGTAAATCACGTCTACCTCGCGAAGGAATTCTTCAATAGGTACCTCAAGTAGGGTGGCCAGGGTGTCTCCAACTATGGTGTAGAGATTTTCATCTTTATCCACAGTAAGGTTTTGAATTCTTAGAATTTTGGAAGAGGCTTCGATTTCGTGTGTAAGAACCAGTTTACTTGTTGATTCCATTGAGGCTTCAATTTCTCAAAGACGAAAATCAGTGACATTCATATTCTCTTCCAACGCTTGTAAATGACCACCAAAGGTTTCTAGTTTGGCATCCACATTAGAAAAACCCTCTTTCATTTCTGCTCTTAAGTTGGAGAACCCAGTGGTTTGATCTGAGAGCATTTTTACCTGGGTAAGATTCAACTGCTTCAATGCATCTAAGATTTGGTCAGATTGGCTTGATTGACTTGATTGTTGAATCATGGTTGCTGGATGGGCCAAGGGAACAAAAGCAGATTTCTTTTGTGTAGTTGGGGTCCTGCTCATACTGAAGATTTATTTTGTGGTGGTGAAGGAATCGATTACCTCTTCACAGGAGAATTACAAAGTCTTTAAAAGATTGGTCTTATTTCTAATCAGTTTGCTGCTTTTCAAGAAATATATGTGAAGCTGCAAACATGGAAAAATCCAGTAGATGGCGTGCTGTGCCCACTTTTGCCAACAGAGTCTGAAAAAATATAGTGTAAAATAAAATGGGAGCTTAAGAGTTAAATTCTGCCGTTAGTTGAATATGAAAGTGAAAGCAGAGATTGCAGTCCTCCGAGAGGCAGAAATTAACAGATAAAACAGGAAAGAGGAACTAAAAAGGCAAATTCTTTTCGGTAAGTTGCTGATTTATATTCTTGAAAGGGCTTTCAGATGGAAAAAGCCACTCACGATTCTGGAGGAATAGAGGCAGCTCAAAACTTCCGTCCGGATCTCCCAAGGTCTCAGCCGCACAGGAATTCCACCAGGGGTTCTAAACCTCTCTCCCAAGGGAGAGGGAACCACGCCTGGGTGCCCTGGGTCGGTTCTGGGATGGATTCTGCTCCCAGAAGGGTTGTCTTGGAGTGGAAACGCCCTCTTGGGACCTGGGATACATCGACGTTAGCCGGGACTGCTTTCAGCTAGCGTCTCTGCTGCTCGCGGCCATCTTGTCTTTGGAGATTTTTAAGCAGAGGCTGGATGGCCATCTGTCAGAAATATTGTAATGGGGTTCCTGCATGGCAGGGGGTTGGACTAGATGGCTCTTGATCTCTCTTCCAACTCTATGATTCTATGATTCCAGGATAGAGACTGGAACTAACCCTGAGGATGGACTGAGGGAGTTCCTTGTACTGAAACTCTCTGGTTCCATGATAAAATCTAGACATGGGCATGGAGCGGCGAAATTTTCGTTTCCGTTACCGTTTGTCGTTTCAGTTACGTAACGAAACGACAAACGAAAATTGTGCTAAAATGCAACAAAACGAACAGAACCACAGAAATTGTGGTCGTTACATTTCGTTTCCATTAATGGCAACGCACAATGAAATGAGCTGTTTTAAATGTTAAAAAACGCCCTGGACATCCGTAAAAATGCAGTGATAATTATTTATATTGTCTGATAATACCTACCAGGGTGTTGGGGTCCTTAAAACTTTTGTTTTTGTCTTCTCCCATTGCGATGTATTTTTCTTTTCCCTTTAAAATGGATGTCGCCACCAGCCACAAAATGGAGGCAAGCCATGTGATGGGATCATGTTCAACCAATAGCATGCCCACGTTGCAGACTGGGTGGGCAGGTCTGGCAGCCACAGAGGGCATAAAAATCTCTGGCAGCCCCCATCCTCCTTGCAGTCTCTGGTGGGAGTTAGGGTGGGATTGCTGTCTCTGCTGCGACTCTAGCTTCAGTCTTGCAGCCTCCCTGTGTGCGTGCGTGCTGCGTACCTCTCGGTGAGTACCCTCCCTTGCCCCACAGTACAGTCACTCTGTGGCTGCCTTGCACCCTGGACAATGCCCGCTGCTGCCTTTGCAGCCTCCCTGCATACCTAGTCTATACTGTGTCTCTGCCAGCATCCATTTTTTTAGCGTTCTCCCTCTGGTCTGGGGCGTTGGGGGACGCCTGCACATGGAAATGCTTTAAAAATCACGCAAAAAGCGGGTAGAAACAACAAACAAAAAAATGAAAAACAGTAACAAATTTTTTCAAAAAATTCACGACAAACGGAAACGAACCGAAACAGACTTCTCAACGACAAACAAAAACCGAAACGCCATTTTTCTGTTTCGTGCCCATCTCTAATAAAACCATCTTTGCTCCACACAAGAAATTCCAAGTCCCTGGAAGTCATGCCTGCCAAAACCTCCACCACCACCCAACTCTGGGGGTGAGTGTTGGAGTGTACCATAGTCCACCACCACCACCACCACCACACTTTTGAGATCTCCAGTTGTCATTGTTGGTATCAGTGCCAGTTGGAAAGCCACACAAAGCAGATGAGGAATAGCTATTAGTTCTCTTTGAAGGTGGTATAGAAGAGATGTTCGCCAAACATCTTAGGGTAAACAGCCTTTGGTAGAAGAAATAGCTTCTCTGCTGGTATCCATTGAGGCAGTGTATTTGAAAAGGCCTTGCTGCACAAGAGAAGGCTTCTTTAAGGGCAGTTCTTTAGAAGCTAACAAAACGCCAAGGTGACTTTCTTGAGAAGCGTGCCTTTGTGACTGGATTGGAAATGAAAGATATTTCCTGGGTGTTTTCAAGTTGCCATCAAGCACAAAGGCTAGGAGGCACGAACTCAATGTAAGACATTGTTTTGCCTTGCAGGGTTCATGGCAGAATTCCTTCACCTTGGGAATGATCCACACAAAGGCAGAAAAGAAAGAGGGGGATTTGCAACAGATGGGCTCACAGTAGACATGCCTACAGGGGGGCTGCGCCAGGGAGCTTTGGAATTGGAAGACATCTTTCTTGAAGCTGGATTTAAAATAAATGAGCCACCAAGTAGAGTCTGGGATCTTTCACATGCAACAGTTTTAATGGGTGTGTTGCCAACAGGGAAATAAAAGTTTCTTTTTTTAAATGATGCTGAGATTGCTTGTTTGGAGAGAAAAATTCAAGGTCCATTTTCTTCCTGAACAACTGAGGAATTGCTTCAGTCATAGTTCCTTGCCATAGGCTGCAGTCATGATTGCTGTGGGTACCCTGGCAATGAGAATGGTGGGCTTTTTATATACAGTAAAAATAAGATGCATTCTGTAATATACCTACTGTATATCTTTAAAGTCCATTTATTTGCACCCAGCAGTCCTCCTGACCCAATCAGAACTTCCCAGATCCATGTAAATAAATGTTGAAAGACATGCAAATATCATCCATTAGCATGTCTTTTCTTCAGGGAACATTCATAGTAATTATGACTGCCACAAGACATGAGAAACTATCCCAGGTAGAGCCACACTACAAGATTCTTCCCTACATATAAGTAGGTTTCCATTGCCTATGGAATGGGCCTGTTCTAGCTTATAACTCAACACCCTGCACTCCATTTAGTTTTTTAAAATGGTGTTCTTGTGCATTGGCTGATGGTAGCTTAACGAAAACAGTAACATTTAATATGGACTAGTGAATCTGGGAAAAGTTACTTTTTGGATTACAGACCTATAACTAAGTTCACAAATGTGAACAGCATACATTTCTCCATTGTACTGCATGGATCTGAGCAGCACAGTTTTGGTTATACACAGCTATAAGTAAGTAAGTAAGTAAGTAAGTAAGTAAGTAAGTAAGTAAGTAA
>JAHTLZ010000010.1:66428979-66441056 GCA_023846285.1 Phrynocephalus versicolor
TAGATAGATAGATAGATAGATAGATAGATAGATAGATAGATAGATAGTATGCTACACCACTTATAAGCTGTTAGGTGGGCAGGGGAAAAACATAACTTCATATGAGGAAGGTAATAAAAGGAATTTTAAGTAGATCTCAGAGGGCTGTTTTGGTCTCCCTTAGGTACACGAAACACTTTAGGCTGATTTCTCTTTAGCAGCAGCTGCAAAGGAGTTCATCAGAGGAATAAAACAGATTTTTAACCCAGCAAGGATAGAAGAATGGAGGTCTGTGACCTGCTAAACTGGAAAACCCTCTTGGGGTACAAAAAGGAAACATATATAAGGAGCAACAAACCAAGATCCTATTCTGCAGTCTCTCTCTCTCTCTCTCTCTCTTTCTCTCCCTCTCTCTCAAAAAGAGATGACAGAGTAATGAGTGAATGGCTAGCAGGCATCCTATTGCTTAGTGAAGTAAGTTGCACTAGAAGAAGCTCATTGAATCAATGGTTCACTGATTCATTTTCACATGCTGCTGCAATCTACAATGACAAGCAATAGGAATTCAACCACTAGGTAATAATCCCTGGTTTAGAATGGACTTGAACTATAAATGTAGTAACTATTAGGACCAGAGGATGCAGCCACAAATTTGACATCTAAAATGGCCATGCCTGAGAGTAGAAGTCCACTGGGCAAATGCAAGACAAAAAACTCCTTAGAAAAAATAATGGGGAAAAAACTGTGGAGTTCCTTCCTGAGGAATTAACAGTGGAGATGCTATAAGTGATTATAAAGCAAAACAAAGAATTCATAGTATACAACATGTAGGGAATAGAGATGTGCATGAATAAAAAAATGGTGTTTTGGTTTTTCGTTTCTTGTTGAGAGGTCCGTTTCGTTTCGTTTCCTTTTTCACGAATTTTTGGAAAAAAATTCATTTTTGTTTTTCGTTTTTTTCTACCCGCTTTTTGTGCGATTTTTAAACCATTTCCGTGTGGGGGCATCCCCCAATGCCCCAGACCAGAGGGAAAATACTAAAAAAAAAAAATTGATGCTGACAGAGACACAGTATAGACTAGGTACGCAAGGGAGGCTGCAAAGGCAGCAGCGGGTGTTGCTCAGGGTGCAAGGCAGCCGCAGAGTGACTGCACTGCGGGGCAGGGGAGGGTACTCACTGAGAGGTACGCACACATGCACACAGGGAGGCTTCAGGACTGAAGCTAAAGTCGCAGAGACAGCAATTCCACCCTAACTCCCACCGGGGACTGCAAGGAGGACGGGGGCTGCCAGAGCTTTTTATGCCCTCTGTGGCTCCCAGACCTGCCTAGTCTGCAACCTGGGCATGCTATTGGTTGAAGTTGTCCAAGAATTTACATGGTCCAATCACATGGCTTGCCTCCATGTTGTGGCTGGAGTGGCGACATCCATTTTGTCATCCTTAAAGGGAAAAGAAAAATACATCGCGATGGGAGAAGACAAAAACAAATGTTTTAAGGACCGCAACCCCCTGGTAGGTAATAATTTCAAATAATTATCACATTATCACTGCATTTTTATGGATGTCCAGGGCGTTTTAATACCCAAGAAATCAATATTAGGCACCTGGGAGCCATTTTGGGTCGATGTCCCCTAACTCCCCTTAAAGGAAAAAACTACAGCGATATGAGAAAAGACATAAATGCATGTTTTAAGGACCCCAACCCCCCTGGTAGTTATTATCAGACAGTATAAATAATTATCGCTGTGTTTTTATGTATGTCCAGGGTGTTTTTTAACATTTAAAACAGCTCATTTCATTGCGCGTCGCCATTAACGAAAACGAAACATAACGTAACGAACACAATTTTCGTGGTTCTGTTCGTTTCGTTCCATTTTCTTCACAATTTTCGTTTGTCATTTCGTTACGTAATAAAACGAATAACAGAAACGAAAAAATGTTCATTTCGTGTCCATCTCTAGTAGGGAATGAAGATGAACAACCAAAAGTCTATCAGTTAATAGACATTGAAAAATGGATTGTTAGCATGCACAAGGAGTCCAGCTCAATCAAAATGTTTCATTCTAAATGTAATAGACTATTTACTTTGTTTTTTTAAAAATATATTTTTATTACTTTACAAAAAAAGAGAGGGAAACATACTCCCTCTCTCTCCCACCCCCACATATATACAAAGTAGTTAATACTTAATAGTTATGTGTATGACTATTAACTACGTTGGCAGATCTATATATGAGAAGGAGGAATGAGCAACAACATGAGAACAAAACCTTTTATTTTACTTCACCCGAATGTAGCTTCACATCTCGTATTAGAAACTGCCTCACTGAAAACTGCCTGGGTCAACTATTGCAGTCTGTGTCAAATTGTTTCCATCAGGAGAGATGGAGATCGCTAATGCTCTGTTGTGCACTTACACAAATGGTGTAAGTTTTAAATGTGACTTATATTGAGAAAGCTCCATAGACATTATCTGTTGCATACTGAATTACACAACTTGGTGTGCAATAAATCAGATCTCTGGGCATTTCTAACTTATGGCAATTTGCACCTAAATGTTATGCCAATTACATAGCCTTGCAACAATGTTTATCTTATCACTTAATAAATCAGTATTTTAAGAAAGCTTCTCTGTTAACCACTTTAACTTATTAAAGATAAAGGCTACCATTTTTACCCAGGATAATTATTTAAACTAGAAATGTGATGTGTAGATCATAACTATATTTGTTTGTTTAATTATATCATCATCATCATCATCATCATCATCATCATCCCTTTATTGGCATAAAAATGAAATAGAGTAAAATAGGAAATAGGAAGCTATAAACAAAGAAAATACAGCAAGTGAAGGTGCACAGTAGAAGGAAAATAAACAACTGTTCTTATCAGTTAGTTAGTTAGTTGGATGGTGGGTTGATTAGTTAGTTCAGGGCACTGACATTTCTGTTATCTTCTTAGAGAAGTAGATCAGATACTTTGATCTTTTGTTTGGTGGAAGCACTTTCCTCTCAAGCTTCTCAGTGGTGAAGAAGGGTCCCTATGTTATGTTTTCTTTCTCATTCTGGCTATTGACTTTGATTGATGCTGCTTATTTGTTTTGAGTGCTATCTAATGAAGCCTATTTGAACTGAAATCTGTTTGCTTGGCCTTGTTTTTTGTAAAGCCTATCTTGAGTTTGAAATGGTGCCAATCACCATAGGATGCCATAGAAACGGAGAAAAAAATATATCGTCAGCAGAACTGTAGATCACTTAACCAAAGGCCTAAAAGCTTCAAACTGATGTGGTGTATAATAAGAAGCGAGTTATAAATCAGATAAAGAAGAGAGAAGTCTCAGATATTTGGAGCAGGGGACTCAATTGCAATCCTACGGACACTATCACAGAGTGGATATTACAGGTGTGTACATCCTGATTTCGGAAGCTAAGCAGAGTCGGCCCTGGTTACTACTTTGATGGGAGACCACCCGGGAGTACCAGATGCTGTAGGTGCCTGGAGTAGGAACTGGCAAACCACTCCAGTATTCCTGCCAAAAAAACTCCATGGACATGGAGTCACGAAGAGTCGGTCATGACTGTAACGATGCAACATGCGCGCGAGAGCACACACACACACACACACACACACACACACACACACACACACACACACAGAGACAGTTGTTATGTGCCCTTAAATTTCCTCCAATCTATGTCAGTCCTATGAATGACTAGCTCCAAAATGCCCTATCATTAACAGCCAACTCAGCTCTTGAAAAAAGGATGTGGTTCTGTTATGGAGTTAATCCATCTCACACTTTGTCTTCCTTTTTCCCCTGCTGTCTTCAACTTTTCCTGGTATCACTGTCTTTTCCAGCAAGGCTTGCTCTTTCATTATGTGCCCAAAGAAAAGGCTGCCCAATGACAAAATGGCTGTTGTCATGAGCAAAGTCGGTCACAAAACAAGTATCTATAAACAAAACAAAACAAAACAATTATACTAACAGACAATTAAACTGACCAAGTATCTAATGGAGAGGTCTAAGCAATAAGGCAAAGATGGGGCCTGGGAACACAAGCACTCATCCAATCCATTGAATACACCATTTCTACTTCAACAGACCACTTACTGCATAAGAAACAGACTCTTTCCACCTCTCTGCACCTGACAACTCAATGTGAAGTCTCCCTGTGTATGTGCATGTGCAACCTCTAGGAACTAATTAGTTTAGCCCACCAGGTCATAAGGAAACGCCTGCACTTTTTATGGGTGTAGAAAGATATGGAGTTGGGAGACACTGAGCTGCTTTTCCTCAGAGAGCAGAAGTGTAGGATATTCATCACCTTGGTTTAGGTGGACTTCAATGTAAGCGTGCTTAAAGGGGTGGAAGGACAAATTATTTGTAGTTCTGTTCTGCATTGTTTTTGTATTCCAGGGTTTCAAAAATTTAATTCATTCATTCATTTATTTACTCTGTATCCCCTACTTTCTCCTTGAAAGGACTCAGGGCAGCTTACATCATTGAAAAGACAATATTTAATACCTCAAAACTGTACATATAAAATATTTTTAAAAGGATTAAACAAGTATTTGATTAAAATTGGTAAATAGAATCACTATAAAAACACATTTAAAAGCAATGGAGCACAACAGTCTGTTCAAATCCACCCACTCAGACAGGCAATCATTAAGGAAAGCCTGCCTGAAGAGAAAAATGCTCATCTGCTTATCTTTCCCCAGTGTAGGGTTATTTATTTATTTATTTATTTATTTATTTATTTATTTATTTATTTATTTATTATATTTATACCCTGCCCATCTTCCCGTAGGAACTCTGGGCGGGTTACAATGGTTGACAAAAGCAACTGAAACACAGCAAAAACAAAAACAACATAAAAACAATAAACACAACAATTCTAACGATTTAAAACAGCTTAGCACCCTGGCAATGCATACAGACCCAGCAACGAGTGTACTCAGTGGGAGCAAAATATGGATGGCGGGGAAGGAAAAAAAAAACCCAACAGCCTACAGAAACTCGCCAAAGGCCTCCCGGAAGAGCAGAGTTTTTAACACTTTGCGGAAGGCCATCAGGGACTCTGCAGAGTGCACTTCGCTTGGGAGACTATTCCAGAGTGAAGGGGCTGCCACCGAGAAGGCCCGGTTACGTGTGGATGTCTTCCGGGCCTCTCGGGGGGTGGCAACCCGAAGCGAGTGCGCTCGCGACTGCCGGACTGGACGGGCTGAGGTTGATCGAGGTTTTTTGCATGCCAGACCCAAGAGGAAAGTAGGCAGTAGCAAGTACTCCCTCACCCTGGCCCGAGCTGGGTCCTGTTCCTCTGCCTCCCTTCCCTCCACTGAGCAAGACACTGCCATGGCTAGGGCAGAGGCCAAGTACATGGCTGGAAATGTAACTGGCCTCTGGGTGTACCCGGAAAAGGAGGATAATCCTTGGGATGAGCCCTCCTCTGCCTCGCTCTGGCTGGCTTGCGCCCTTGGCAATGCCTGCCCTTGCATTGTACCAGCCCTGCGAACCTCATGGCATAGTTCTGCCCTCCATGCATGGAGGCCCGCAAGGCTGGCTGCCAAGGACCCCTTGATGTGAGGGTCGTGAAGGCAAGCCAGTGGTACACCCTTTCCCTGCTCAGTGGGCGAAGGCGAGTATCAACGCCAGTGAACAGCCTCTCTGCCAAGGCCCTTCTCTTTTGGAGGAGAGCAGCATCCTCCCGGAGACAGGCCTCAAGGCCTTGGCAAAGCGCATGTAGAAGGGGGAGTACATGCCCCAGACTGGTGTTGTGACCGCTGAGGACATTGGTGGTGTCCTCAAATGGCCAAAGGATACCCACCACCTGGGATAGGGCAAGCCACTCAGTGACAACAATGTCCATCTCCCTTCCCCCCAGCAGTGGTGGACATGATGCTATTGAGCATGTCACTCTGTTCCACCACAAACTTCACCATGCCATAGGTGGAGATCCACTTGGTGGGCAGGTCCTGCACAAGGACGTGCTTGGCGTGCCCCAGCTCCATCTGCTTCTCATGCAGCATCCTTGCCGCCTTGACGCTGCGTGGGAAGTGCCCGACTAGCTGCCTGCACTTGTCCAGTAGGGCTTTGGTTTCCCTGGTCCACTCGCACCAGTTGTCTCTAACTGGACCCAGCCCAAGGGCATCGTACACCACAAGGTGGAGTTTGTGGGCAGTGCACATGATGTCCTGGAGCCCTGCCTTCTGAAGCGCAGCAACCATGTTATGGTCTGCATCCGTAACTACAAAGCTGCGCTTCACCTGCCCCTTAGGTGTCCAATCTTGCAGGGCAGACATGAGGACCTCGGCGATGTGGGTGCCCGTCTCTGAGTCCTCCATGCTCTGCGCCTAGAGAAGGGCCACCCATTACCCTCAGGTGTTCCCTTGCACCTCCCCCTGTGGCACTTCCTTGGATGTCCTGCTGCCAAGGACATCCTCGGGTTGCCACCAATGAGCCGTCAGGGCCAGACACCCATGGTGCCCATCAGTCCAGAGGTTGGTTGTGAACTGGACCTTTTGACCTCTGGCTGCCTGCAGATGGGCATGGAGCATCTCCCTGACCGACTCATAAAGGGAGGCCATTACCTGCCTGCTGAGGGTACGCTGGGATGGAGCCTCATACTAGGGAGCCAGGTGCTTCAGCATGTGCCTGAATCCTGCTGACTCCACAACGGAGAGGGACAAACTGCTCATGGCCACCATTTCACCGACCACGCAAGTGGTGGTGTCCTGGGCCTTGCCCCTAACACTCTGGCTCAAGAAACGCCCACTGAGAGGCACCACTTCATACAGAGTGGGCTGCCTCTTTGCTCTCTCAGTGGAGGTCTCCCTAGCCTCCATCCCCCTGCTTGCCTCTTCTACTCCCCTCTTCGTCCCAGCCCCTTGCCACTCTTCATTTTTTTTATTTTTTTATTTTAATAAACAAAACTAAAGCCCTTCAATGGGGGGAAACAAGAAGGAAAGGACGCTGACTGGTTGGGAAACAAGTTTGGGTGGGTGGGAGATGTAATTATATAAATTAATAATAATATAATTGGGGGACAATGGGTTGTTTGTGGGACAACAGGGCAGCACAGGAATAGGGGAAAATCTTGTACAAAAAGCCCTAACCCAAAACCCAATCTCAAATCTCAATCCCACAAGAAATAAAAAGGGGGTAATTAATATATGTTTTCTGTTTGTAAACAAGTAGGGTAGTACAGGCCAAAGCCCAGTCACAGTCACAGAGAGAAACCAGCCAGGTGCAGGAGCCACTGACTGGCAGCAATCCCTCTCCTGCTCACTCTTCCAGAGACTCAAAAAGTCACCTGCCTATGAGAGCTTTTATGCTCTCTGCCAGCATCAAGACCCTCCCATTGGAACCAGGCTTTGCTATTAGTTCTCAGTGTTTTGGTTTTAATTAAATTAAAAATAAATTCAAAATACTATAAATGAAAAACGAGAGAGAGAGAGAGAGAGAGAGAGAGAGGGAAAGGGAACAAGTCTGCCTAATACTATAAAGTGTATGCAATGCATGCATGACAACGCTCCCCCCTTTGCACATTAAAAATATATATATAAAAAATAAAATATAATCAAATGGTACAGTACACCCAAACCAACCATAAAAATAATAAAAAAGGGAAGGGAGCATATTTGCCTCTGCTGCCACTTTAAGCAAAAAAAAAAAAAAAAAACCCTTTAAAAATAAAACAATGATCCGAGAAAACTCATATTTAGACTTTTAAGCACCGGTCAACACCCTGCTAGGTATTATCAGGTAGAAATACTAACTTTCGCAGAGTTTTTAAGTCTTTTGAGAACATTTTAATAGGTTAAAAACACCATTCTGCACGGATTCGCCGCCATTAACAAAAGTCTGCGGCAGCCATTTCCTCCTTTTAAAAAAGATATCTGGTAAAACATATTTTAGATGTTTTAAGCACTGGTTATCAACTTGCTAGGTATAATCAGGCATAAAAATTAATTTTGGCATATTTTTCAAAGTTTTTAAAATTGTTTTAAAATGTAAAAAAACACCTCTTTTCATGTTTTATCTGCCATTAACGAAACGAACCAAAGTGAACCTTTTGTTTGTTTGTTTCATTTTGTTGCATTTCTGGGCTGCGGTTCGTTATTCATTTTGTTATGTAACAAAACGAATAACAAATAATGAAACGAACCAAAAGTTCATTTCGTGCCCATCTCTAAGCACCAGTGATCAGTTCACACAACAAAACAGATAACAACACCCATCAACTACAGATAAGGATTGCTGCCACTCCTGATTGCAGTGAAACTTCTTAATCCCTCCATCACAGTACAATGAGCAACACCTATTCTCCTGCATAGGACAACTTTCCCCTTTCTCTCAACTTTAAAACCCAACAGTCTCACTCACTCTATACCCCAGAGCACAGAAATATCTCCTAGTTCCCTGAGCTCCTTGCCCTCTGAAGATGCTGTCTACAGAATCTGGCGAAATGTCAGGAAGAAAAACATCCAGAACATGGCCAAAGCCTGGGAAACTCACAACAGTTATCAGAAACTTTTCTCTTCAGGCAAGCTTTCTCTTAGTGAATGTGCAAAAACTGGGACTGTTATAATTTTTCATTTTTGTTTTTAGATTTGTTTTTTACTTACCATTTAGTATCGTATCTGTTTAATTTAAATAATATTTAGATTCATTTCAATATTTTTTAAGGTTTTAATACTGTTTATTCCAATACTGTTCGATATCTTGAGTCCTCTTGAAAAGAAATGTAGGGGATGAATTTTCTAAACAAATATGTAAATTAGCAGCAGTATAAAAGCAGCTTCTCCTATTTCTAAATGTTTTCATATTTATATACTATGTCAAGGAAACTTCCAGCTTCTACCAGTGAAAAAATTAATGAACAAAATATAGCACTAATAATAAATGTCTGAGTGTGCTTCTGGACCCAGTCCTGTCAATGGAGAATCAGATCTTGGCTGTGGTCAAATCTACCTTTTTTCAACATAGGCAGATAGCACAACTCTGCCCCTGTCTTGTAAATCCCTAATAACCCTGGATCTCATGTTGGTTGTCTTGAGGATTGTTTATTCCAATGCTCCCTATCTAAAGCTACCCTGAAAGGTGGTTTGGAATTTTATTTATTTACTTATTTATTTTGAATATTTTAACCCCCCTTTCTCCTTGGAAAAGGACCCAAGGCAGCTTACAATAATGAGGCACGATATACAGCCCAGAACATTTAAGACAGGCATGTCCAAACTTCGGCCCTCCTGATGTTTTGGACCACAACTCTCAGAATTCTAAGCTTAGATTGCCACTGACAAAGGACTGTGGGAGTTGTGGTCCAAAACATCTGGAGGGCTGAAGTTTGGACATGCCTGATTTAAGACATACTCAAGTTAAGTACAGGGAATTAGAAGAGGCATCTTACAACATTCTAAGGCAACATTAAAGCTACAAAGAGCATGTCAAACGAAAAGAAAATTCCATTATGACTGTAACAAGTGCAAAATGCAGTGGCAAATCTTATATCAGGGACATCTAAGTATGATCATATTTGCCTTGTTTTGCACTGGCTGCTGCCATGCTTCTAGGCCAAGTTCCAGATATTAATGTTAACATACGAAGTCTTGAAAGGATTAGGACCATGCTAAGTATCACAGCACCTCTCCCTCAGATCTACCACCTATCCTACATGCTCCTCCCAATCTCTAATGTTGCACATGTTTACCCTAAGAAGGTATGGGGAATTGTCTTCATTATGGAATTGACTGTCAGCTGAGGTTTGCCTGGACTCCTCTAGGAGACAAATAAAAACCATTGCTTTTTAGCGATGCTTTGACAACCTGATTTCTAGTTCATTATTTTATGATTTGATAGTTGATTTTTGTTTAAACTGGTTTTATATTCATCACAATTTTGGGATTTGGCTGTATATGCTTGTGATATAAGTTAGATGTTTTCTTCTGTTCTTTTTCTTTGATGGTTTACTTAAAACTTTACATATTCTGAGCTTTCGATGGCAGGCCATCTTTAACAAAGCATTGTACCAAAATAAATTCTTGGCAAAAGATTTAGTTTGCCAGGCGTTGAGATTCTTTGTGATATCAGCCAGGTGCTCTTCTGATGGGGCTGGAGGCATGGGTGGTGTTAAAACTAGTGTTTGCCGTCAAGGCCTCTGGTGTCAACAATATGCCTCCTTCTTCTAGGTATGTGGGAAAGGACGGCTCCATTCTTGTCATCGTCATCAATCCGTAGAAGTTAAAAGAGGGGTTGAGTCATGTGACCCAAAAACAAGCAAACAAACACAAATGTAAGACTGGATTAGGTGATATATTTATAGGTCACTAATAAAAAAAATGCAAGCTGAGATTTCGATGACAGGCCATCTTTATGATAGCATTGTACCAAAATACTTTCTTGGCAAAAGATGTAGTCTACATGGTGTTTTTACTGTCCCAGTCCTTCAAACAATGTGTAACAAGTCACATCCGCACTTTCACACTCCCTCTCTCTATGTGGCACATCAAGGTTAAAGTCTCCCTTGCTGGCCAGGGAGGGGTACAGAGTACAGGTTTTTTTCCTTTCACATGGCTCAACCCCTCTTTTTACATATTCTGTTGATGTAAGGCACCCAGAGTTACAGCATGCCACTCGATGGTAGAGATTAAGTAAATAAATACATATGTCAACAGCACTATCCAGTAGGAGCCTATGGCTCCTGTATTCCACACCACATTCACATCCTACTGTAAAGCATGTGATGTGGTTGTAAGGGGAGAATCCATCTCCCTGGCAGGGGAGATCCTAAGAACATAAGAACGTAAGTACCTAAGAAGAGCCATGCTGGATCAGGCCAGTCTCCTGTATCTCTCAGTGGCCCCACCAAATGCCTCTTGGAGCTCATGACTAGATATCTGTCTCCTGATAGCATTCCACTGCTAGTACTCTGCTTTTATGTCCATTATGCACACCAAGGCAGGAGTTTCTGGCTGCTGATTTGGAGATGTTATTTAATTAATTTATTTTTGCATTTTTTCTGCTAGGAAGGGTGAGGAGCACTTGAGAGATTGCCTACCTCAGAGGCCAACACAGTTTCACTTACTCAAATACGTTGTATGTTGACTTTCGGAAGAGCGGTGGATGCACCGTTTTCCTCCCAGCCTCAGGCAGCAACATGTGCTAAGCCAGTCACATTTTCAAAAAATAAATGTTCCCCTTGGGAGTTACAGAAATGGAACATCTCTACACCAGAAATTTGGAGAAAAAACACCTTGAAGAAAGATAACTGAAGCCCCTGTTGCAGTTTATTATGTAAAGAGCGAAATTAAAATGTTCCACGTGGAATACCTTGAACCAGAAGGGGGTTGGTGGGACATTTCTAATATTGTCATAGCTGGGAGGGAATGGAAGTTGTCAGATGACTGATGTGTTGAATACAAACACCATCCAGCCTGAGCGTATAAATGTACCTTGCAGCAATGCTGCTAATGAATTGTTCACAGACCGGCTTTCCCACCGGTCTTTCCTCTCAGGACAGAGGGTTTTTCTTTTTCTTTCTGCCAGCTGCTACATCGTCTAATGGATACCTCCACAAAGGCCAGCAAAGCCTTCTACTTTCCCTCCACCAAGCCAGCTGCCACCTGGTTTCCCTAGCAGGATCACTCGTGGCGTGTCTCTGTAATTGGTCTTCGTCGGGGGAAAGTAAATAAAATGCACCAAGCGAGAATGGCCCATTGTGTGGAGTTTGGCGAACAGGAAGCATATTAGCTTCTGACAGCTCTATATGACCTCCCCCTCCCCCCACCCCCGATCTGCAAAAAAGGCATCTATGTTTCTAGAAGTGTTGAAACCATGTACAGCTTCTTGTGCCTTGAATTCTAATCATGGTCTCCCTAAGGCATGATTTCCTCCTGGTTTGCTATCAAGCACACCTATGTCAAGCAGTTCTGAAAGGTTACTTGTCTGACCTGAATCCTGCTTTGCTCAGGTAAACGTGAAACAGAGTGGACTATGAGATGAAGTATATCTTTGCAGCAAACTTGGAACATGCAGAACTAAGTTTCTTTTTCTTTCTTTCTTTCTTTCTTTCTTTCTTTCTTTCTTTCTTTCTTT
>JAHTLZ010000010.1:66450874-66470154 GCA_023846285.1 Phrynocephalus versicolor
AAAAAACAATATAGTGATACATAGACAGTAACTGAATCATAAATGTAAATAACCCTAAAATCTATAATGTTGAAAGAAAGAAAGGAAAAAAAAACATTTAAAGAGGGAAAACACCCTCCACACACACTGTGTGGCAAAACTGCAATCTAAAAACAGCATACATAGCTTCTTCTTTTCTTACCATTTTACAAGCAAGCATATAAAGGGAAAACATACAAACGAAGACCAACATACAATCTACTAACCAAAAGTAGTAGAACATGGGAAGCTTGACTTCTGGCTTCTTAAAACATGTAATCTTGCAGGTACATGTTGTTTATTGACAAGGAGGATGTGAAAACCATTGGCAAGAGTAATAAATATACAATAGGGCACAGATACACAAGCAATTCACATGTCATCAAAACTTCCCTGCCATACTGGGCAGCAGACATCAAAGAATAACAATCATGTAACATTACAGCAGCAGGCTTCTCTCTAGATGTTGAAAATAAACAACCAACATGGAGTTTCCTCCATAGATTTTAATTGGTTTGGCTGAGATCAGCACATAAAAATATTTTCTCCATGTATCTAATAATATGCTAAGAGGCTAAGTAATGCATTTTACTTAACATGTTTTTACTTTTACAACTTTCATATTTTAAGAGATTTATGCTCTATCTCTGGCTTTAAAATACAGTATGCCTCATTAGGCTATGAACACTTGATTTTTTGAATACAAGTTAAGACATCCTTTTTGATAGTTTCTTGTGTTTTTGCTCCTGCATTCTGGATTTAAACATGACTTAAGTTCTCCTTTCATCTTAATTTGTAACACATCTCTTTTACATGGAAGGCTTCTTAAAATATTTGTTCCTACAGTTGTTTCAAAGTTAAAAACGATTTTGTATTTGATGAAATATTTCATTTTATGGATGAAATATTTCCCAGATGAATTAGTCAACAAAGGGTGAAAGTGCACTAAACGGTTACATGAAAGAGGAAGCATGAGAGAAATATGAAAGTTTTGTGTATCCTTCTTTTCTAAAGGTGGTCATTCATGCTTTAGCGGCTTTTGTTCAGCAAATGCTGAAAAAAATATGAGTTACATGAAATGATCCTTTCAAATGTTGGGTCATTTGTTTGGACATGAAAAGTCCCATCCCTATACTTATTCAACCTCTTGCTTCATAAAATGCAATCCTCTTAAGTAGACATAGACTTACTACAGAAAAAAAAAGCCATATTCTTAAATTTCTCCTGGCATTTCCATTCTCATTATCTAGGACATAAATAAAATCTTCTTTCTAAGTTACTTATCTGCTCTGAATAATTTTTCAGGGATGTGTGGCAGAGTAGAAATATTTCACATATGGTTGAATATTTTGTCTAAGAAAGCAAGGATTGTTGATTGTTGACATGTGTTCAAGTGAGATTGATTTTTTCCCCCTTATAAAATGGACTCTGGCCCGTTTGACAATCAAATTCTCTAGGGAACAAAGCGATTTGCTACATCAGCTAAAAGGTCAGCACTCCAGTTAGTTATTTGAGGGCTGCAATTTTTCATTGGCATTCCTTAAACCAGGATATGCTCAAGGCATAGTTGGCCTTTTCAAGGCAGACTTAGGAGCCTTTCCTCTCTGTGTGGAGGACAGATGGTATAAAATATGACATGTTAGAAATCCTTGGTGCTCTAGCTGGCCGCATAGGAAATGGGCTGATGCTACTTCGACCTTTGAAAAAGAAATTATATCTATTACTGTAGCTCTGGAGTTCAAGTTGCCATTCTCACATTACTTATCCTGTGACAAGAGGCCAAGAAGATTACAATTCATAAAGCTGTCTCTTAGGAGAAAGGGTGTTTCTATGATACACATTCCACAAAGGCAAGAAACTGCGCCCTCAAGTACAAAATGGCCCAAATCCTGTTGCTTAGTGTAGCAACGCATACTACAGAAGGCCAATTGAATCAATGGGCATTTAGTGAGTCAACTTTTGCATATGCCCCATTGATTCAAATAGGCCTAATACAACTGCAACTTTATTTAGAATTTACTGATGAATTCATTCTAAATCCCCATTAATTTAGTAGGTCTAATCTAATATGAGCTCCTATGCTAAACAACTGGATTTTGGCCCAGTACCTTAAGTCGTGATCTTGATTTTGCCATGCATCCATGGTAGAATGTCTTATGATCTCATAGTTTAAAATAGGCCCAAATGCCACCTTTTAAATGAAAAGGCTAAACATATGTTCTCACTTGGAGCAATTTTAGAATTTTACCTAACAGTTTTTTCCCAAGCACCACAAGTCATAACTATTCAGAAACAGTAGATAAATTTTATGTGGAATTTATTTTGCTCATATTTTCTCTTTTAAATAATAAATTTGCAGATTTATTTTGCATTTCCTTTTGAATACTTCAATCCTTTATATTTAGCATACTTCTAACCCTTATAGACCCATTATGTAGGAAGCTGGAAGCATTCGAAATATAGACATACAGAGGAATTCTTAGGATACCTTGGACAGCCAGAGTCACTAATGTGGCTGTATTACAATGCATGAATAAAAAGGTAGAAATCCTCAATACCATAAAGAGAAGAAAATTGTAATATTTCGGACACATAATACACAATCAGAAATACTGTCTGCTGCAGGTTATCCTTCAAGGAAAAATAGATGGGAACATGGCCTGGGGCGTAGAAGAACATTCTGTCTTAAGAACTTAAGCCAATGGTCCATAGTGAGCACAGCTGTGCTATTTAGAATAGCTTTAGATAGCAACCAGTTCTGGCTACTGATTGCCAAATTTTATGAGAACATGGTACTTCAAGAAGAAGAAGCAGAAGAAGCAGAAGAAGAAGAAGAAGAAGAAGAAGAAGAAGAAGAAGAACAACAACAACAACAACAACAACTTATAACCGAGGTTTCCATCTTAGGGAATTACTGTGATTCTCTTAATCTTCTGATAAGGGAGCCAAATTTAATGGTTAATCATATAAGTAGTTATAAACACAAAGTCTATGTGATCCTGTAGATTCATATAAAAGACACATAATAGGTAGTCAATCATTCAGGGAAAGCTTGCCTGGAGAGAAAGGTCTTGGCCTGCTTCTGGAAAACTGTCTCAAGAACCACATCTTCCTTTATGAACCTGCTAAAGTATTAACATCAAGAGCTTCTCTTGCTCCTGTCGCCTTCACAGGTGCATTTGGTCTTGGCACAGAAGAGGGCCATCTCTCTTGTTTATCCTAAACTTTGGAACTCCATCACACAAGATGCCAAATTGGTGCCATCTTTACTGCCCTTCAGCAAACAGGCAAAGAGCTTTCTCATCAAGCAAGCTTCCCTTGAGTATTTTTTTTAAAGATCGTTGTATCTTACTGCCAGGGCTGGCACATCCATTAAGGTGAACTAGGCAGTTGCCTAGGGTGCCAAAATGGAGAGAGGGCACTGGCCAGCCTGCTGCCTCCCTGCCGCCCCCCGCCACTGGCCGCCGCTGTCCATCCCCCTGCTGCCCGCCGCCATCCCCTCGCCGCCCCCGCAACCATCGCCGCCCACCCCCGTGCCTGTTGCTGTCCGCCCACCACGCCCGTTGCCATCCCCCATCATCCACCGCCCCCTGCCGCCCCTGCCACCGCCACCTGCCCGCCACCCCACCCCCGCCCATCGTCTAGGGCGCAAAAAAACCTAGTGTCACCCCTGCTTACTGCTTTAAATGTGCTTTTGTGTTGCATATGTTTTCATATGGTATGTTTGATCCTTTTTAGTATTTATATACTCCCATTAGTCTCTGTATTTTTTTAACTAAGTAAGCCACCTTGGGTCCTTTTAAGGAGAAAGGTGGAATAAAAATGTTTTAAATAAATAAATAAAATCTATGCTGGGAGGCCTCCCTTTTTACATACATACAGCATGCAAGTGGCATGTACATCCTGGAAATGGCATTCAGGAGCTGCACAATGAGCCCACAGCAGAACCAGCAGTACTGCTCTGGGATCATGTCAATGCATTGTTGCGCAGTTAACATAAAACAGAGATTGTGCTGCTTACAATATGTTGGGCTGAAGTGATCAAGCGTAACTCCTATGATATATTGTTTCAGCCCAAAGGAGTGTGACTAAGAAAGGTTGGTGCTGTGGTTAAGAGATCAGAATCAGAAGGAGCTGGAGAACTGATGAGGCTGAATTTGCTATTGCTACTTAGACTGCCAAGATATTTGCCAACTTGGTCTAGATATAATTCCTATATATTTGTTCTCAAGGGGTGAATCCACATAGTGAATTGATATTTTTTTTCTCAGGTTTTGTTGACTGGAGCTAATTCTTTTATGTTATATATGCCCAATGCAGTTGAGGAAGATATCTTAGATTTTTGTCTGGATTTGATTTTTTAAAAGATATTTGAATTTTGCAATTCTATAAGCAACTCCCATATTTGTGCTGCTGCTGAGGACTTGGGTATTCAAATTAAAGCATTTTTGTTATAACTGCTCAAGTTGTCTGATATATAACTGCGAAGAAGAAGAGCCTCAAACTTGTGAAATTGTGTTTGTAGGGTACATCAGTAGATATCTAAATAAACAAAAAGCCCCAAAGAACTCAAAAGTGTTACACAAGCAAACCAAATCAAGGGAAACATGAGAAGATAAAAATATGTTCCTTCAGATTTGTTGAGTCTCCTGAAGTTTTTGTACTTTTGGCTCAAAAATGAAGGCACAGATGGTCTGCCGGAGCAACATACCTCACTTTTTTTGCTTTTGCTTTTGTTTTTGTGGGTCCAAACAGCCATACATGTTTTATTTGATGCTAAAACCAGCCATCTGCTTGGCAGTGTGAAATAAAATGAACTGATGGAAAAAATGAATCCAGTTGGTCCAGTATTTTCAATTCGCAACCACAGAGCAGCAAGTAGCAATCTCCTGGATGTATGGGCTTCTACTTTGACACAAAAATGTATATTTTATAGTGCTTGTCTGGTAGCATTTGTGAACCTGTCCAGAAGTGAAATATTACCAGTTGATAGCAGGTGAGTTTTGCCGCTATGCAAGTGGAGAACAATACAATATGCTATATTACACTATTTTGAATCTCTTTGTTCCCAGTTATAGACATGACTCCAACTTTGTCCACTCATTACCCTTCCATTTTTCAATGATTATTGTTTGGGAGGAATACAGAAATGAGGATGAAGCAATCAGCCCCATTCCTGCCTGCCCCTCTTGCAAGTCCCCACATGTGTTCCATGTACTATTGGATAAAACTTTCTAGGAGACCTTTTCAATATGGAACCCTGGACACAGTTCTAAAAACATGCAGCGACCAGAGCTTGGAGGTGTTCCTTATTTGGACTGCCCTCTTTGGCAGGGGATTGTTATGCTTGCTGCAACCCTGGGTTCCAGATCATGGGCGTACAGCCTGCTCAAATAGATATGAAAGTTGGAAGGGTGAAGAAAGCTGAAGAAATTGATCTTTTCTAAAATAGGTCTTTTCTAACTGTGACTTACTATGCATGTAAGCAACAGATAGAGTAGCCCACTGATTTAAATGGGTTTACTTTCACTTCAATTTACTATGTTAAAGTAAGTTGCAACTAGAATAGGCCCATTTGAATCAATGGAACTTACAGAGAAATTAACTCACCAAATCCTCCTTGATTCAATGGTCCTACTCTAGCGTAATTGACTATGCTAAGCAACAAGGTTCTGGCCACTGTTATACTTGCTCTTTTGTATGCACGTTCTGTGCTATTTTGGAATTAGAAAAATGAAAAAAACTGGGATACAGCCAAATGAAATGGAGCATGATGGCTCCTTGGGGCTAATGGTCCCTTGAGGGGATACTTTGCAGCCCCCAAAACGGAAAACCCAGTGCAAAGAGGCTACTCAGGGCCGGCACGCCCACTAAGGCGAACTAGGCAGTTGCCTAGGGAACCAAAAATGGAGAGGGGGCGCTGCCCAGCCTGCTGCCCCCCTGCTTCCCCCCGCTGGTCCCTCCCCCTGCCGCCCATCGCCATCTGCCCGCCGCCCACCCCTGTGCCCATTGCCACCTGCCCCCCAGCCTGCCGCCCTACCCCCCGACGCCCCCACCCCCACCCCGCCCCTCGCCTAGGGCGCAAAAAAACCTAGCGGCGGCCCTGAGGCTACTCACATGGCTGCTGTATTTCATGGGCTTTGGGAGACTTTAAAAGGGCTCCCCTCCCTCTCTGCAGCCTCTTTCACCATTTCTTCCAGCATTAGAAAGTCTTGCAGCTGCCTTCCAATCACTTTCATTTTTGGAGCACACAGCTGCCTTTATCATTGGTGCTGATCAGTGGCCTTATCATGGAGGCTGAACGGGAGCATCAGGGCTGAGTTTTTTTTTGTCTCTTTTGTCTTTTTTTTGTTTAATTGATATTTCATTTAGGCTATTTGATTGAGTGTGCATTAGGACATTATACGCCCACCGGGGGGATTTATTAGACCATTGGTGAGCTTACTAGAGGTCTTAGTTAAGGGGGTAAGGGGTTGGGGGGTATTTAGGAGGCGGACTCTGTGCAGGGTCCCCTGTTTTTGGTGGAAATTTTGTTGTAATTAAGCTTTAATTGATTTGTGTTTGGCAATTTTGTTAAATTAATTAGTGGGCTTTTTTGGTATATTCAAGGGTTTAGCTTTAGGGTGGGCATGAGTCAATTTGGTTTGAAGTTTGAGATTTCATTTTTGGCCAAAGGCTTTGTGAGTTAATTAATTAAGTATAAAAATATAAATAGTTTAATATATAAATGATAGTGAGGGTGTGTTGAATTGGCATGGGGTGGAAGGCTCCTCCTTGCTATGGAGCTTTGGCATTGCCTGCTGGTGGCTCCTATTTATTGCATAAAATTTAGGATATTTACCTATAGAGACATATTGAAATATATACAGTGGTACCTCTACTTACGAGTTTAATCCATTCCAAATACATGCTCATAGGTCGAACAACTTGTAAGTAGAGCAGTAATATCTAAAAAATCAAATAAATAAATAAATAAATCTAAAAAAACTGTAAGTACAACAGACTGGATCTTAAATTTGTAAGGCAGTACAGTAATTAAAATGCCAATGGTTTTCTGCTCTTAAGTCGAATTGCTCGTAAGTAGAGCCACTCATAAGTAGAAGCAGCAGCACATGAGGTTTGAAAGGACTTTTATGCACTGATGCATAACCTTTCAAACCTCACATACCTCTTCTCCCTACCCCCAGCATCCCAGGGGATTCGCATGCGAGGTTTGAAAGGACTTTTATCCAGCAATGCAAGTGCTTGCATTGGACGATAAAAGTCCTTTCAAACCTCGCGTGCCAATCCTCTGGGAAGTGGGGGTGGGTGGGGAGAAGTGGAAATGTGACTTATCTCACTGGAGTCCAGAGAAATGGATTATTTGAATTAAATTGTGAGAAACCACATGGAGTCTTTATGGCTCACAAGAGAAAGGAAGACAACACTGCAGTCGTGGCATAGGAGATTTGGGCATATGCAAATGGAAATTACAGAAAAACCAGTTCCTCACAGGAATTGAAATTGATGGAAATGCTGATTGGGATTCCAGATGTGACATTTGCGTTAAAAGAAAGGCAAACAGACCATCTTTTCCCAAGAAAAGTGAAACAAGAAGTACAAATCTACTACAGCTAATTCATACAGGTTTGCGTGGACCCCTTCCATCCTTAGCAGGAGGACACAAGTACATTATTACATTTCTTGATGATTTTTCAAGGTACTGTGTAATTAATATAAAGAAAAATCTGAAACCTTCAATGCAATGAAGGCATATGTAAAAACTGTAAAGAACAAATTTAACCTGAAACCTCAGGTTGTGAGATCAGATAATGCAGGAGAATATATCTCACAGCAAATGCAAAATTACTTCAAAAAACAAGGAATTCAGCATCAGTTTTCAGTGCTATACATGGCAGAGCAGAATGGCACCACAGAAAGAAAGAACAGATCAATTATAGAACATAACATAAGAACATAAGAAGAGCCATGCTGGATCAGGCCAAAGGCCCATCTAGTCCAGCTTCCTGTATCTCACAGCGGCCCCACCAGGTGCGTTTGGGAGTGCATGAGACTAGATATCTGTCTCCTGATACCACTCCCCTGCATCTGGCCCTTGAAGTACCCTGGTTTCTCCATCATGGTTTGTAACCTGTGATGGACTTTTCCTCCAGGAATCTGTCCAATCCCCTTTTGAAGGCATCCAGGCCAGATGCCATCACCACATCCTGTGGCAGGGAGTTCCATAGACTTACAACGCGCTGGGTGAAAAAATATTTTCTTTTGTCTGTTCTTACTCTCCCAGCCCTCAATTTGAGTGTATGTCCCCTAGTTCTGGTATTTTGGGAGAGAGAGAAGAGCTTCCCTCTATCCACTTTACTCATACCCTGCATTATTTTGTACGTCTCAATCATATCCCCCCTCAAGCGCCTTTTTTCCAGACTAAAGAGGCCCAAATGTTTTAGCCTTTCTTCATAAGGGAGGTGCTCCAGCCCGGTAATCATTTTAGTCGCTCTCTTCTGCACCTTTTCCAGTTCCACTATGTCTTTCTTGAGATGCGGTGACCAGAATTGTACACAATACTCCAGGTGGGGCCTTACTATTGTTTTGTACAATGGCATTATAATGTTGGCTGTTTTATTTTCAATCCCCTATTTATGGATTGACCATTTCCTAATTATGGAAATGGTCAGGTGTATGCTCATTGAAGCAAAACTACCTTGCAAATACTGGGCAGATGCACAATGATAGCAGTTTATTTGCAGAACAGATTGCCAACCAAAGCAGTCAACAAAAAACCATTTGAACTGTGGCATCAAAGCAAGACAAGTGTTCAACACCTGAGAGTGTTTGGATGCAAAGCATTTGTACACATACCAAAAGAAAAGGTCCAAACTAGATGTCAGAGCTGAAGAAGGAGTTTTACTTGGCTATGCATCGGGATGCAAGGGATACAAGATCCTATACCCCAAAATGGGCAGAATAGTGTATGTTGATGAAAGAGAATTCAATAATTGGAATGCTAATGCCTATCACAGGGAAAGTCAAGGTATGAAAGAATTAGCTGAACTTCACTATCCTATATTTTACAATCCAGTTGAAACTGACACCTAGAGAGAGGAGGATTTTCAAATTGTAACTCCACTAGAGACAGATGAAGGAGTGACTGGTGCACAAGATGAGGCTGAAAAGGAGAAATTCCGGAGTCAATGCCAAATCCAGATCCAGTCCCAAGACATTCAGCAACACCAAATAAGGGAGTTGCAGCAAAGTGTCCTACCTCACAGGGGTGTCACAAACAAAGGAGCCTGCATCATGGGATGAAGTCCACAGCTACCCACAGCAGAAGCAAATAGATGGAAAGCAGCATCACAGGAGGAAATTAGTACACTTCAAAAGAACAAAACATGGACTCATGCAAAATTACCAGTAGGTAAAAAGGCCATAGGCTCCTGTTGTCAAGCACATAACTAATAGGGTATTTCTAAGTCTAGCTGCTTCAATGAAAATGCATGTTGAACATTTAGATGTGAAAACTGCATTTTCGCATGGAGAAATTGAGGAGGAATTATACATGCAACAAGCTCCTGGACTCACCGATCCCAAGAGGAAGGATCTAGTTGTGTGTAAACTTCAGAAGGGGATCTATGGTTCAAAACAAGCTGCAAGAGTTTGGAATGAAAAACTTAACAAAATGTTATTAAATCAAGAATTTATCAAAAGCAAAGCGGATCCCTGTCCCTACACAAGAAACAAAGATGACAGACTTGTGTACATCCTAACGTATGTGGGTGATTGATGCTTTGTTGCGAAGATCAGAGAGACATCCAAGAGCTTGTTTCCAATCTCAACAAAGAAGTGGAAATAAAGCAACTTGAACAAGTAATCTATTATTTGGGAATACAAATAGACAGAAAAGAAGATGGAATATTTCTTCTGAGTCAAAAGCAAAAGATTCTAAACTTGGTTGAGAATATCGGAATGCAGGATGGTAATCCTGTATATACTTCTATGGAAACTGGTTTTCATAAACAGAAAGAACTGAGTGAACTCTTGCCCAACAACCATGGATACAGAGAAGTTATAGGAAAACTGTTATATCTGGATACAACAAGACCAGATATTGTGGCAGCAGTGGGCATTCTTTGCCGAAGGACCAATTCACTTATCCAAAGAGACTGGAATGGGATTAAGAGGGTAGTGAAGTATTTAAAGTGTTACTGCACAATTTAAACTTAAATTACCATCAACATAAAATCCTATACTAGTGGAGTTTACTGATGCAGATTGGGTAGAAGACATATCTGATCATAAATCTACTAGTGGATATGCATTTTTCTATGGAGGGATGGTCCTATAAACTGGATTAGCTGCAAGCAAGGTAGTATAGCTCACTCATCTACAGAGACAAAGTATATCTCAGCTGCAGCAGCTTGTGATGAAATTGTATGGCTCAAGTTTTTGTTTGCAGACCTCAAAGTAGATGAGCCTACTCCAAATACACTGTATGAGGATAATCAAAGTTGCATCAGACTGTCATTATCAGAGAAGACAGGTGGGTGTATAAAGCATATTTATGTGAAACATAATAATATAAGAGACATGCAAAGTGAAGGATTGGTACAATTGAGGTATTTTCCTACTGAGGACGTGATTTCTGATATTTTGACGAAAACTCTGGCTAAAGATAGATTTCAGTATTTGAGGAGAAAATAGAATCTAATTGATTCTGCAACACATTGATCTGAGAAGGGCTGTTAGAGTATGCAGATCAATAGTCTCAGAATGTGGTATGTCAATCACCCTGATCTGACTTACTATTGGTCTGTCTATACTAACATTCTTTTATGCCCCTCCTTTCTGAAATATCTGTTGGTTAAACAGACAGGAAATGGCAGTTTTTAATCTCTCTTCATGGCTGTTGAGATGGAGAGTCTTACCTTCATGCATACCATCCAGCTTTAGGGGATAGTGTAACGAGAATAGGGACATTCTTCAATACAGACTGATGTGGAATATTTGTTTTCTATTTAAAGTTTAATAAGCCTTTTTTGACTTTAACGTGATCCATTATTTGCACTGTGCAAGGTAATTGGACCAAGCAATAGTAAGACCTCTAACCATGACAACCAGTGCCCCAGACAGCCTGTGAGCCACAAGTTGTCAATTTGTCCACTGACCAGGTTGAAGATGCAACTGTGATGTCTGTGGTGAGATATCCTCCTGGTGAGTCTGTTCCTAGACATTTTACACATCCATCAGGGTGGGCATGGCCCTGGGGGTCTGGTAATATGTATGTACCAGTTCCTAGGCTGATACTAATAGCCACTCATGTGCCATCCATCAAAGTTACTGCTACACAGCTGGATGAGGCTATCTGGAATGTCTGCACTTCCCAAACTCAGACTGATGAGCCTACTAACTCAATTTCCTCATCAGCAGTGAGTAAGTCAGTAAGGTCAAGCATAGATACTGAGAGCCCAAATGGGGCGGCATCAACAGGGGTTACCACTCTGGTGCCTACACATAATTTGATTTCTACCTCTGGGGTGAGCACTGTACCCCCTCAATACTTCTCAGATAGCAATCAGTCTTTGCCAATAGGTGATCATTTGTTACTTGAGACAGTAGAAATTTTTTGGAAAGGGGAGTATGTCGACATATTTGACTTACTCAACAGGGAAGTTGACCCAGCTCAATTAAAAAAAAAAAACTAGAAGAAAGGGATAAGGAGAGAATTTGCAAAAAGTCCTAACCACTGTTGGGCCAATTGGTTGCCAGCTTTTTTTAATTTACACAGGCACCATTATTCAGCCACATCCCAAGAGAGTCTTTGCCCTAATCTAGTATACGGATCTGATTTACAGGGTCTACATGGATTTTCCTGGCCCGGCATGGCCTCTTTGTGATGAGAGGTTTAGAATGAGAGCAGCATTCTGCCCATTTTTGCAGTGGGATGTCCCATTAAACCCATTGTGGGGGGTGAGCTATGAACCCCAAATCACCTGTCACAGGGGGAGTTCTAGGATAGTGGTCACTTATTGCAGCATGTTGGAACAACAGCAATGGCACAGGAGGCGTGGGCCAAGCAGTTCAAACCCATTCTTTTGCTGGGATTTCAATGTCAAAGGATTCTGCATGTGAAAGCAGTGCAGATTTAAGCATCAGTGCTCCACCTGTTTTGGATCCCATGCAGCAAGCACATGCCCTAAAGGACAGCAAGGTGGTGCGGGACCACATGAAATGGGGTGGGGTAGAAAGCAAGCACAAACACCCCCAGCCTTCCAAAGGAACCTAGTTCTATTAAGGTATTGGCACTTCAGGTGTGGCTATGCAGTTACCCTGATTGCCAGGCAGCCCAATATCTGAGGGATGGTTTTTTGGTTTTAGAATACCTATAGTAGGTCCTCAAATTGCCATCATGGCCAGGAACTTGAAGTCAGTGCAGGGAATGGAAGAGGTAGTTAGGTTAAAAATTGGAGAAGAGGTCTGCAATGGCAGAGTATTGGGTCCTTTCCCTGAGCCAAAACCAGCAAATTTTATGATATCACCATTAGAGGTAGTACCTAAAAAGGTCCCTCTTGAATACTGTTTAGTTCACCACTTATCTTACCCTGAAGGAGCATCAGTAAATTACATGATTCCCCAGGAGCTTAACAGTGTCAAGTATACATCTTTTGACAGGGCTGTATGCATGGTGCACAAATGTGGCATGGGAGCAATGATAGGAAAATCTGCCTTTCGCTTGTTACTGGTTCATCTGGTGGACTTTGAACTTTTAGGATTTACTTTTGAGGGCCAATTTTTCATGAACTGCTCAGTGCCCTTTAGTTGTTTGATTTCCTGTGCAGCGGATGAATGCTTTAGTTCACTCTTGGAATAGGCACTCAAACAAATGGTGCAGAGTGATACTGTAGTCCACTATTTATATGATTTTTTATTTTCAGGTAGAGCAGGCACAAAGTGCATGGCGTTGATGCAACACTTTAAGAAACTTGTGGTTGAACTGGGTATCCTCTTAGCGGAAGAAAAAGCTGAAGGGCCAGCTACCCTATTAACATTTTTGGGAATTGAATTGGATATGGTGGCACAAGCCAGTCACTTGCCCCCAGAAAAGTTATTAGATTTGTGGCAATGCTTAGAGGCTTTGAAAGGTAAGCAAAAAGTGTCCTTCAGAGAGCTACAAGTTCTGGTAAGCCATCTCAATTTTGCCTGGCGGATTATCGCACCTGGCAGAGCATTCTTGAGATGTTTGTGTGCTACAATGTCTGAAGAAGCCTCATCATTTGAGGCATCTGTCAGCAGACATGAGGGAGGATTTAGCCATTTGGTCATCCTTCTTGGATGAGTTTAATGGAGTATCCTTTTGGCAAACTGACCTTTTACTAGGTGCTGAACTGCAGTTGCACACAGATGCATCTGGTGCATGTGGATTTGGTATTTTCTTTCAGAACAGATGGTGTGCAGGTAGTTGGCCCAGCAACTGGATCCAGGCATGGTTATCAGGGACCTTACATTCCTTGAATTGTTTCTGATAGTCAAAGCATTGTGGCTGTGGGTACACTTATGGGCCAATTCAGCAGTCACTTATTGGTGCGACTGTTTGGCTGTAGTTAGGATTCTTAATTCACTGTCACCCAGGTCTATTTGGATGATTACTTTCCTTAGGGCATTTGTACTGCATTGTTTCAAGTTTAACATTTGGTTCCATGCTAAGCATGCCCCTGGAGTACAAAACCAAATTGCTGATGCACTATCACGCCAACAGATGGGGCAGTTCAGAGCCTTGGCTTCTCAAGCACAGCATGAACAGGACACCCTGCCCGATAAGGTCTGGAGTCTTGGTAGGCTGAATCTATTAGAGCCATGAGTCTGGCTCTTGCTCCTAGCACTTGGCATTCGTATGCAGCTGCTGTCGAGGAGTATCAGCAATTTTGAGTATCTGAACAGGTTGCAGTGTGGCCTGTGCCAGCTGATCAGCTGGTGCAATATGCAGTTTACCTTCACTTTAAAGGCTTGGTATCTAGATCCATTCAAGGAAAATGGTTAGCCCTGGCATTCTATGCTAAGGCGTGGGGTTTACCACATCCGGTAAACAAGTTCCAAATTCAAAAGATGCTGGAAGGCTGGACAAAGGAAAAGGGTGCTTCATAGGGTGTCATGGTTCAACAGAAGGCCACCTGTTTCAGCATCAGAACAGGGAGCCTCTGACACTTTACCAATTTTGAAAAGTCACATCTTTGGCATTAAGTAAGATTGGGATTCCTCAGTTCTGTTTTAGCAGTCACTCATTTTGGATAGGTACAGCATCCATGGCAGCTACGATGGGTAACCTGGCTTGTGAGTTTTGTTAGTTGTTAGTTGTTAGTTTAGATTTAAGAAGATAATAGGTTGTGGTTAAAATTCATTATGACTGCCTTAGGGGAGTTAGTCCCCATGATTTGAAAAGTGCTGAAGAACTCTAGAAGCATTTTTGAGCACCCAATCCAACATTTCATTCGCCCTATGGTAGGTACCTTTGAGTTGATCGAGGGTAAGGTTTAAAAAGAATATAAGATTTAATGAAGTTGTGGCCCAATTTTAAATGCAAATCATTGTGTCACCTGTTTATTTTGGGGGTGGGGATGCAAAGCCAAACATCTCAGCATACTCATGTGTGTGTGAGTGTGAGCGAGTGAGTGTGAGTGTGTGTGTGTGTGTGTAATTGCAGTACAAATTGCAGTTCTTTTCACTTTGTTTGGACATTTGTTTTAGTGAAACTCTTATTCTACCTAATCTGTACATTGCAGACAATGTTTTGTTTTTAAAGCAGATGTAGATTGAATGGAGATTAGTTTGCATTTGGTTACAACATACGGTAAGTATCAAAGAATGTGTCATAGAAGCCAGAAGATAGATGTGATTATTACACCATATACAAAAGACTGAGGAAGTTGCTGTTGGAAGTGACTGGCTTACAGTGAAGATGGTATATGTCTGTGTGTAGGGGAGAGGAGAGAGAAAGGAATGCCTGCGTATTTTCCCCAGACTGTTCTTTACCTGCTCTGATCAATGCAGACCTTTCTTTCAACATAGACTGATAGTCTTAGGGTTGCCAATGTCACTTCTTCCCTTCATGTTTTCTCTTTTGATCATCTCTTAGAGAGGACAGAAGAGGTCTCCTACCTTTGTTCTTGAGGGGATGGGGAGCAGCAATGGCTCCCTACAGCTACACCTTTGTTAGCTGAAACTGGGGTTCATATTATCTTTCCAGTCTGTGTTTCTATAATAAATGCTAGCTTTCTTTCCTCCTCCAACCTGCCCAGCTTAGAATAAGATCTGTAGATATGATTTCATTTCAAATGGGCAAATGTGCTCTGCTAGCTATTCATGTGCTGAATCCACAAGTCAACATGAATGTTGCTTGTGGCTGATTGTTCTGTGAAAAAGCATCTCTCAAATGATCAGAGTGCAAACCCCTCAAAAAGCATAATCCTGAACACAGGAGAGCACAGTTAATTGGGCTTGAAAAATGCACACACTGGCCCCACCAGATTTATCCTTCTGCATGTAAGTCCCAACTAATTTTGGTCCTCAGCAAGATAAGAAAGGACATTCTATGCAGACTGTCTTTTTAAATTCTTTCTTTTCTTTTCTTTTCTTTTCTTTTCTTTTCTTTTCTTTTCTTTTCTTTTCTTTTCTTTTTTCCCTTCCTTCCTTCCTTCCTTCCTTCCTTTCTCTTCTCTTCTCTTCTCTTGTTTGTCCACAGCTTCCAGAATATCCAGGAAGCATAATCATGATCTAAAGGATTCTGGAATTATAGTTTTTAAAAGGTAAGTTTCCCAACATTTATGGCTGCATGAATAATAGTCTGTTTTTTTTGTACCTCATGTCAAGGGGAGTTGAAGTATATGGCACCTTTTCTTCCCAGCTGCAAAATGTAACAGGGAATCAGAATCTGAAAAGGAGCAAATTTCATTTAATGAATTAATTGTGACTAATTAATTAATTAATTTTGAAACTGGCAAGTCTCATGTCCTGTCGAAGACTAGTAGAATATTTCAAGCTGGGATTTCCAGCATTCCATGTGAAAAACATTGTTGGTTTAATACTCTAAAATTGTACTCAGAAAAAAAATCATTTATTCACTTTATTCACTGAATGATAACACTAAGTAGAGGAGGAGGGTGCTTTAGCCAGGCAACTTCTCCACATGAGCCCCACCCCACCCCAAAACTGCTGTTCTGTCTTCCATGGAAAGTCTATCCATCTAAAGCAGTGCTCCCCTTCTCGCACACCTTCAGACTATTGTGTGCTTAAAGAGGTTAATGAATGAACCAACACTAACACAATCCCTTCATCATTTGAGGCCCCTGTACTCTTGAGGCAAACCTGCAGAGGGCTAAAATCTTGTATGCTGTTTGAAGTGGGAGGGGAAGGGTGTTGAGATGACCTCTTGCCCTCTTGTTAGCACTTGGACTCTTGTGGTAAAAGAGTGCAAGGGCCATTCCTGCCAATAGTCCTGCTTTCTCAACTCCAGAGCTCAATAAGTTGCTTAAAAACCAATTCAGTTGTGCTGTCGTCTGGCCTAGATTGCCTTGTGCACTATTTTTTATCTGTGTACCTACCCAAGAGAGATGTTTGTTTGCTGTGACACAATTTATATGCTGCAAAAGGTCATGGAACACAGGTAGGAGTCAAAAGAGGAGGGCAGCATGAATCTTACCAGGGACTCTCAGAGCCAAGCAATATATATTACTGTGGTTCTTGCTGATAAAGAGAATGGGTTGCTCCAGAATTCAGGTCAGGGCTGCATCATCATTCTTCTCTGCATTTTGATGGCAGTGGCTGCAACAGGAAGTTGGCACAGGCTTCATTTCATTACAAGTCCTACCCCTGCTTCTGTATCTAAGGGATTTTCTGGACAGTCAGCCCAGCACTCTTTAATAGAGATGGGCACGACCAGGAATTTTTTTTCCCGAGTTGTCGTTTTTCAGGACAGGTCCGTTTCGGCTCGTTTCCGTTTTTCGCGAAATTTTTCAAAAATTTGTCATTTTGTCATGTTGTTTGTCGTTTGTCGTTACCGCCGTGATTTAACGCGACTTGACTTCCAGTTCCCAGAGTATGGGGTTAGGGGGTAAGGGCTAGGCTTAGGGTAACGGTTAAGGTTAGGGTGGGTTAGTGGGCTGTACCTCTGGGTGCCTCTGGCCCACTAAGAAGGACAGTGTACTGGCATATGGGTTAGGGTTAGGGTTAGGATTAGGGTTGGTGGGCTTTTAATGCCCTCTCTGGCACATCCAGAAGTCTCAGCAAAACCTGGCCATGCGATTGGTGGAATGGCTCCAAAAATTTGCATGGTCCCATCCCATGGCCAGCCCATCATTGCGCGTGCGCAGGTGTAAAAAAATAAAAATACAATAAAATAAAATCAATGGAGACGTTTTGTTGCAAGAAAAACCCACTGCTGCTACTATAAAAGTCAGGCAGTTAAAATACCTAATTTTCAAATGTTTCTGTGGTGCTTTGGTGGGTTTTTGGACCACGATTTAAAATATATATATTGCGGTCGCCATTTTGGACCCCCCCCCGCACCGCATGGCAAATGGAGACGCCAAGGATGCCCCCTCCCAGCCTGGTACCAGCAAGTCTCAGCATCAGCAAAACCTGGCCATGCGATTGGTGAAATGGCTCCAAAAATTTGCATGGTCCCATCCCATGGCCAGCCCATCATTGCGCGTGCGCAGGTGTAAAAAAATAAAAATCAAATCAAATCAAATAAAATCAATGGAGACGTTTTATTGCAAGAAAAACCCACTGCTGCTACTGTAAAAATTCAAGCATCTAAAATAGCTAATTTTCGCATGTTTCTGTGGTGCTTTGGTGGGTTTTTGGACCACGATTTCAAAAAAAATATTGCGGTTGCCATTTTGGATCCCCCCGCACCGCATGGCAAATGGAGACACCGAGGATGCCCCCTCCCAGCCTGGTACCAGCAGCCCAGGACAGGAGGGGGGATGTTGGAGTGGGGACCCCCCCCAGAAACCACCTCTCTGCTAGGTGCCCTCAGGCAGGCATATTTTCGCCTGCTTTTTTGGCTGGGAATCAGGTTTTTTTTTATTTTTGAAACTTTTTTTCTGTGCCGCTTGGCATCGCGCGATCGCTGCGATGCCAGGAACGACAACGACAAATCAGACCCAATTTTTCTTTTGTCGGTTCAAGTTCGAGTTCTGGGGGAGTAATTGTCGTTACCGTTTCCGTTGCGTAATGGAAACCAGTAACGGAAACGGAAACGAGAATTTCGTCAAGTCGTGCCCATGTCTACTCTTTAATATTCTACTGATACAGGATGTTGTTGCAAAACATTACCCCCTCCCTACATATGACATGAGGTCATTGCCATTCTGGGTTATGCATTTTCTCTAGGCTTAGTAGCTTGCCTTCCTTCTCTCAGGAGGAGGGAAGTTTGACACGTAGGCTCACACTTCTTAAACCTTTAATGAGCTCTGCCTCAGTTGATGGCCTACCCCTGAGCCTACCTCTATCTTGTGGGGAAAATAACTCTCACACACTCATAACTTCTGAAGAAAACAGGCCACAACTTTATTAATTAATTATAGTCGCAGTTATTATGGCCAGGCATTGGGTTGGATCCATGGATCAATTAACCCAATTTTCCTCAATGTGACTCGTCTCCTTAGGAGACTCCTGGGAGGAACTTCCAGACCCCATGTGGACGTAGGACACTTCATGGTGCCATTGTCCCCCTCCTGGGGGGCAGTGGGGGGCAAATACCCACCACCTGGTTGGGCATAACGCAGCCCCAGCCCCAAAACCACCTGCTCAGTTCCACCCAGGCTTTGCAGAACCCCTCCTGCTGCCTGCTTGCAACAGGATCCATCTCAATGTCTTCAAAAATGCCATACAACAAGTTGTGACAACATATAACAGTTCTAAGACCATTGCAGGGTAGGCAGGTTGGACAAGTAGTCTTCAATGAGACTGGAGCTTCCAGCAGGGGATTAATCTTGAAGCTGGCTGGATTTGAATACCATTGCAGACAATGGATGTGTAGGGGAAACACTAATTTGTCTTAGGTTTTATGCTGTATTCTTGCTTGATTGCCCTATCCAGATTCTTTTTGTAATGCGTATTAGACACACCCAACACAACATTAGATTTTGAATTTGACTGGACTAAAGCAAATTGTGGGTCTTGGCAGCTCTTGTTTTGATGGATTTAGTGGTACAGGCTCACATGTCATTCATTCATTCATTCATTCATTCATTCATTCATTCATTCATTCA
>JAHTLZ010000010.1:66470164-66500864 GCA_023846285.1 Phrynocephalus versicolor
TCATTCATTCATTCATTCATTCATTCATTCATTCATTCATTCATTCATTCATTGGATTTGTATACAGCTCCTTTGGTGAGAAACCATCCCTTACAGACCTAAAGAACTGGCTTTATTCCGTTGTAATGTGCAACAGGATCCACAAATGTCACACATGGCATCCATCTGGAAGAAATTTGTTAGGGTTGCTCAAGGGCCTGGGTGACAGATGGGGAACAGCATAAATACACTCTTCTAGAACAGCAGCACGAAGCTATGAAGTGCCATCATTATTATATTGCTTTGCTTCCTCCTTCCCCCTGCCCCATATTTTCTGCTTTGCCTCAGTACTTGCCTTTGTTTTTTCCAAGGAGGTGAGCAGCGAGGTTCTCTCTTGCTGGGGCACTGTTGATTCAATTAAATTGAGAGGCAATAGCTAGTCATTTCAGAAATTTAGAAATAAGTGAGTTCTATTCCATTAATTTTGACTCTGGAACATCAGAGTACTGCACGGTACATTACCCAAGGACTGTAAAAACTTTTTAATACACTGAAAGCAGTTTTAATTGAATAAAATATAATTCACCAAATCCTCTTTTTTATTTCGAAGATTTAGTTTCTGAAGCACACTGCTGCTATATACATTAATTTATTGATACAGAGGCACAGGTCCCAGTTCCCAACTGGGTTATTTGTTGTGCACCCTAAGGATGAGCGTGTTTACCCCTAGGTGGTTAGACTCTATGGATGATGATCAAATACCATGTAAAGCTCCTTGTTTTCCCATGTTGTGATTTGTTAGATCACCTTTTATTATACCACCTGCAGTTTTAGCTTGTATAATTTAATTGGGCACGTATATACCTCACATCTTTTAATCATATAATTAACTGCTTATTTATATTAATTTTTGTTTGTCTGATGCCAATAAAAGGTTTTTCGATTCAATTGCATCCCTGCATTCTTGATGCGGAAGGCATGCCCCCTCGACCCAGACTTGCAGTGCAACCTAGTCCAGCTTCCAGAGGGGCCAGCTGCTGTGTTTATACATTTGGGTGTTAACTGGTGGCATAGTGGGAATCACAGGATCAGTGCACTAGAACCTTTTGATTGGTATGGGTGATGACATAATCTGCCATCTTGGTTAGGATTCCCTGCTCCCCGTGGCATTAGCAGTGATATCTGTAACAGTATTAGCGGATGAGGATGGCTTTTTGTAGCAATGACACATAGTTGCAAACTATCCCAATGATAATGTGAAATGTTTAGGGATGCCCTGGTTCTGAATGAGCAATTAATACTCACCAGCTTTACAAAGGAAGTGTTCCAGGTAGACATATTTTTTTAAGGTTAGTTTGTCGATTTGCAGCAACACAGCATTGTCCTTTTAGTCTCTTCGGGGGGGGGGATATATCTCAGGTTACCATCTTGGTGAGCCCTTGCACTTCAAAATTAACTGGTGAAATTCTCTGGTGCAAACAATTTCTGCCCCCTCTGCAAAGCTGGTTGTCTTTGTGATGGGTGTGAGTTTGCAGAGTAGGAACGGGGGCAGCGCAACTGAGGTTTTGACCCAGATCCTTGAAATTTAGAAGATGCAAACATTTGCTGGTGGCAGGGCATGAATCTACCTGTTGATACTGGCTGCTGCCAACCAAGCACATTCCCTCCTTCCAGATGCTCCTTCACAGACAGAAGGAGGCACAAACCAGGCAGGCTCATTGTGGAACCAGTGTGGCTGTTTCATGCTCAGACCCAGGCATTTCTTCTCCTTTTGTCCTCTCTCCATGTAAGCCCATCCCATGTGACTCAAGGCTAACAAGTAAGATAGGAAAGCTCCAGCTGCCAAAATTACTAGTTACAATGCTGTGGAGGTCTTGAATGGATTATTTCTATTACTGCACTGTGAAGTCCTTGTAGCCTGTCGTTCCTTTTGGCTAAATGGATTTAGAAGCCCCAGAGAACCCAGTTTTAAATCTCTGAAGCAAAATATCTGCATCTCACCAGAAAATTTACAGCCAGTTGCTACTTAGCTATATATAGTTGTTCATGTACTCCATTAATTTTTTTAACATGTTTGTGGTATATAATTAAGACTGTTTTTTTGTGGGGGATTTACTCAGAAGGCCACATGGTAATAAAATTTGCAGGCTGGCTGAATATCAGCTAGACTAAAACCCTGTTTTGTTTTCCTACCAGTTTTTTATCGGACATTTTATGCCCTCACATAGGGCTCATTCCAAGAATTAGTTACTTTACTGTGTTTATTTTATTTCCCACTGCTACCAGCAACTCTGCACTTTTTACTGCTTGGGCAAACTACACTCTGGGACCTCCTTGTGTGTCATTTTCTAGAGGAGGGAGTGAAGGAAAAGACTGTCCTAGAGCTTTCAAGCTGATCACATGGAGAAAACAAAGTTATTTGAGTAAATTGCCTGTGGTTTTGGGACACCTGTGGCAAACAACAGCAGCTCATCTTTGAGTCCTTAGGTAAATTACTTAGGTAAGAAACTGAAACATAGATTGCTTTTACTCTGTTGTCCGTTTGCCTTTTGCTTCTCGGATACTGCTGCTGAGTGTGTGTGTGTATGTGTGTGTATTTATTATTTATTTATCATTTGTTACTTGCATTTATAACCCGCCCCAACTTTCCCATAGGGAACTCTGGACGGTGAACAACATAAGAAAAGGAAGTACTTAAAAATATATGTAATATTCAAAAATCAGATAAAAGGAGATAAAAACTGGGTAAAAAGTGCTAGATGGCAGCAAACAACAAATAGGGCAAAAAAAAAAAACCCAAACAACCTCAGAGATAGCTGAAAGCAGCCTTAAATAGACAGGTTCTTAATAGTTTTAATAGTGATGGCAGCTACCTAGCAAGTTGGTTTACAAGCTCAAAATGCTTAGTCTTGGGGATTCCTTCTTGTGTTAAACCCCGGATCATCATGAAGTCTTGGGACACTAGGTAGATTGATCAGTTCCAGTCAATGTCCATAGCCTCCAGCGTATCTAACTCCTCGCACTCCAGGGTGAGCAAGAGGAGCAGTGTGGCTATAGAGAGAGAATCCCGATTGGGAAGGAGTGACTGTGAGCCAGCTGTGGCTGGCTGGCAGAGTGGTCAGCCTCCCACTGCAGAAGGAAAACTCTCCTGATGAGAAACACCTGTTGGGTCCCAGGGAGGTAGTCCCCTGTGGTCACCAAATCTAAGTCACCAAATAAAGATCTTCACAACCAAAAGATATTAAAATGGTTTATTGATCAATAAAGCAAGCAGGCAGAGAGAAGCTTAACTTCTGGCAGCAAAAGTCTAGTCTCTGCCTCGATGGAGGCAAGAACAGGATTTTTATAAATTTGTGCAGTGGGAGGAAGCAGCAGTAGGAAAACTTGGAAAAGTTTTCCAAATACAAAACAAAGGACACCATGTGCAGGAGAGATCAGCAATGGCTTACATCAGGCATGTCCAAACTTTGGCCCTCCAGATGTTTTGGACTGCAACTCCCACATTCTTTTGCCATTGGCAATCTAAGCTTAGAATTCTGGGAGTTGTGGTCCAAAACATCAGGAGGGCTGAAGTTTGGACATGCCTGGTATTGCCATACAAATAGACCACATCCCTGAACATACAGTATAAACAGTGACTGTTCTACCTGGGATGATAGGAGTAGACAGAGGACAAACAAGGTGAGATGTTTACTCTGGGGTACGGAAGTGGCTTGAGGAGTCCAGGTGTGCCAAATGCAATGGGTGATCCATCTTAGGTGAAGGGCTTAAGACAGAGAAGAATGGGTGTAAGGAAGTGGCTTGGGTGTTCGTGTGCAAAGCATTTTCCTAAACCATTTGTTACACAATAAATGATACCTGTTTACAGGAGGGAGAAGGGGAGACAAAGGGTTTTATAAGCAGGAGGTATTATCTAGAATTCTAGATGCTCTTAGGGTGTGGCTGATGTGACCCGGACAATTCCCTCCCCCTGCTGGTGAATGAGTTATCATCTAAAACATGGCTGAGACACTGCTTCTAATGGTCCAGGCAGTAGTAAAGCTATTTTGTGAATTTTTGGTCTGACCTCTAACTGCCTGCCTACCCTTCATTTTGCTACATCATTTTCACATGGATTCTGTGCAGCTGGACCCATCACACCTGGGCCCAGAGAGAGGAGGAAGGGCTGGACCCGGCCTTCAAGGGAGGGACACACCTTGGCAGGGATAGTTATAGAGCTGTGGTGGTGAACCTTCGGCACTCCAGATGTTTTGGACCACTAGTCCAAGGCTAGATTGCCAATGGCAAATGACAAATGGCAGCTGTAGTCCAAAATATCTAGAGTGCCGAAGGTTCAACACCACTGAAATAGAGGAAGGTATGGAAGCCTGGGAGAGGAAGGAAGAAAATGGTGACCCTTTGTAGGGGGCCAAAGAATCTGGGAGAATGGAAGCACAAGCCTCCCTGTGAGAGGAAGAAGCTGGGAAGGAGCCCAAGCCCAAGGATGGACCAGAGGGGGTGCAGCTTTGGTGTTTCATCATGGAGCCAGAAAGTGAAGGATCTGAGGAGGAGAAGCCTTGGCCCTGGTTCCTTACCTTCCCCATCAGTTTACAGAAGCTAATTCCCTGCTATGGGAGAAAAGCAGGACTGCAGATGGCTCCTGGTGAACTGGTTTCCTCAGAGGATATTCCAACCAGGCTGACTGAGAATGGGGTAACTCCTAACCAGCAAAAGGATTACTCCTTTGTATTCTTGAAGGCTTTCACGGCCAGGATCTAATAACTGTTGTGTGAGTTTTTTTTCTGGGCTGTTTGGCCATGTTCTGGAAGTTTTCTTCCTGATGTTTCGCCAGACTCTGTGGCCAGCATCTTCAGAGGGCAAGGAGCTCAGGGAACTAGGAGTTATCTCTGTGGTCTGGGGTATCGAGTGAGTGAGACTCTATGGTTTTAAGGTTGTGAGAAAGAGGAAACTTGTCCTATGCAGGAGAATAGGTGTTAGTCATTGTATTATGATGGAGGGATTAAGAAGTTTCACTGCAATCAGGGGTGGCAGCAATCCTTCTTTGTAATTGATGGATGTTATTAGCTGTTCTATTGTGTGAAATGATCACACAAAATGATCTTTTAGTCACTACAGATTAAAACAACCAGAGAAATCAGCAGTAGCTAAACATAGTCTGAAACAAACTGGACATGAAATCCTCTTCCAGGACACAGAGGTATTGGACAACACTAACAGTCACTACCAGACTACACAGGGAAGCAATTTAGACGCACAACATAAGCACTGTTTCAACAAAAAAGAAAAAAGTCTAAAAATTAACAAAGTGTGGCTGCTAATACTGAAAACTACAGGCTGCAAAAGATCAAAGTTCAATGATTCCCACCCAGCCACAAACTCATTTCACACATAATTAGAATCTACAGGCATTTTTTAAAAAACTTGACTAGAAAATGCTTAAAAATGACTCCTACATAAACAACCAGTTGCATCTAATAATATAAGCAGGGTTTTAAAGCTAGCAATGCTCTATTGATGTGGGGAATAGCATATAATATGTCTCAAGTATTTGATCTTCACTGTTCCTATTTTTCTTTCCAGTCACCTTAAAGAGAAGATTGATGAGTGTTCAATAGTCACTTGTTCCTTTTGGTCTCACATCCTCAGGTGTTGTTACTGCAGCTCAGCAGAAATTTCTGGGCAATTAGCAAACATTCCAATATTTATCTATCCACATGTGCAAGAAACAGTACAGCTATGACTTTTGTAACCTAGATCTGCCAGATGAAAGTGGGTATTTTTAGTCACTGGTTCCATTGAACAGGAACAAAAACCACAGACAGCTATGCATTGTTGTGGTTGATGAGCTTTGCCCCCTTTCCTCAGCAGAGCAAAGCTGTCTGCTTACTGAGCATTTGAGCTCCTTAAGTAGACGTTGACCCTTCACAGCTTTACTCATTTCCAGTTCAGAAACTGTCACAGTGAGTCAGGACAAAAAAGCCTAGATCACACCTGTGGAAATGAAATTCAAAATCTTTCCAAAATGATGGTGTTTTTTACTCTCCTGCTCTAAAAGAGCTAGGCCATCACATCCTTTCCTTTTAGCTCCCTTTATTTTGATTTAAAATGCATGCATTGCCAGTGCCCACAGAGCACCTTAGACTTCTCTCTTTGCCCTCTGCTGTCTACTACACTCCAGGCACTATGCTGTCAGCTATTGCTAAAATAGAAGCTAAGCCAATGGAAGGGGGAAAAATACAACCCAGAGGCTGTGATTTAGAATTCTATTTCATCTGAGAATGAAAAAACTTTGTGTTATAATGCTGATACCAGTTCAGAAAAGTATAACTTGCCAAGGGTGGGTTTAACATATCTTCCCTATTTATTCTGCTTTGTATTTTCTTTTTAAAAATGTATTTCAAGAATACAACAACACTTCCTTTGGGGATTGGAAAAATGAAAGACTGTGAACCAATGTGTCTCACTATTGTATATCACTGTTAAATAGTGTGCAAATACGTATTTAGTGACCCTAGCCTTCCCCATTATTTCTGTTTCCAGACTTGAAGCTACACATGGACACTTTGTCATGTATTCGGACAGAAACAGCAGCACCACAGGTGCCACAGTGACCCAGTCCTTCCCCCCAGAACCAGCACTTACCAGGCTCCGCATGGCATGGCATTCTGTTCTCATCAATAGCAATCATGGAAGGATTGGCCCTTCTCTGCCTCCCTGCGCACCCAAACATTCTTTGGCTGAGTAGGGACAGTCTCTGTCCTGCCTTTGCACTGAAGTGGTAGGTTGTAACGTGTCAAGCCCCGCACACAGAGCACACACACAAACAGGGTTCAGTTCTTTGCCAAGATCTTTAGTAGAAGGCCAGGCAAGTTCAAGTCCTTTGCTAACAATCAAGTGCCAGATAAATAACAGAATCCAACCCCCAGCAATAAACAGTCCAAGTCAAACCAGAATATCTCACAGAAACCAGATGCCAAACCCAAGGGAACAGATCAAGCCGTTGTCCAGGAAGCCAGTCCAAAGTCAGGAAACAGAGCCAAGGTCACAGACAGGAACATGGTTGCAAGTTCAAATGACATGTTGCTCCCACAGAGAGCTCAAGGTGAGCTTACCAGCTTTATCCCAAAACAGGGAACACACCCTTACTTCTGGAAAGGCTTCTGCTAGTACTCAGGGCTTCCCGACCTGGTAGCACGTCTTTGCAGAATCCTGCTCATGGCCCTTCTAGGAGGAGGAGATATGTTTTCAGCTGAGTCATCAGACCCAGCTGCCTGCTGATTTGAGCGGCAATGCTCCTCCAGCAGCTCTTCACCATTTAACCCCTCAGAGGTGGGTTCTGTGACAGGCAGGGTCCTGGCATAAGGATGGAAAAAAGGTGTTTCATTTCATTCTGTTTCGTCCCCACCCACATTTCATTTCATTTCAAACTACATTTTTAAAATTCATACAAAATGAAACAATAACAGAAAGTTTCATTTCTCTGGGGGCTTGTACTTACCCTTCCTCCTCTTCCTTCTGGGCTCCGGCGGGGCTCCAGCATCATTGCTACCCCACACCGGATCATTGGCAACACCAGGGGCAGCAGCAGCAGGTGCCAAAAAACCTTCCCGTCACCTTATGAGGCAGCCCCGCGCCAGATCAGTTGTGGGCTCGTGGTGGCAGCGGCAGATGTCAAGAAGCCTCCCTGACGCCTCTCTGGCTAGTAGGCTCCCCATTGGGGTGAAGGAGATGCCATTGAATGCAAATCTGGTGGAGGGGGAAAATCACAGGTTAAGTGGCTATTATAAAATGGGGTTGCAACTCAAAAAAGGTTAGGAACCACTAATTTAAACAAACTGCAGGCTGAATTTTTTTTAAAAGGAGCAGTACTGCCCCCAATAGTTTGCATACATAGCACATTCCATTTTGAAAACTCAGCTCTTGGTGAGAAAGACAGATTCTTGACAGATGACAACAGTCCCTCTTCCTTGACTTTCCAACCTGTGTTGTTGCTGGCATTTAATGTCAAGGACAACACAGCTGCCGTGGATCAATTTCTCTCAATTCATTCATCATCCTGACAAATGCCACTGACTCCTTCATCCAGCATTAAATTATGGGTGATGGCTATCTTATTATGGACCAAAGCGGCCTTTACCAACAGAAATCGTAAGTCAGAGGGCTGTCTGACATGGGAGTTCAAGGCCTATAGCATGTGATGAAAATCAACTCTTTCTCCCTCTTTTATATACCCAAGGAACTCTGGGTCTGGTAGTTTTCGAAAAGGTAAATCATCTAAGACAGCACAAATCTCTCTCTCTCTCTCTCTCTCTCTCTCTCTGTTTCTTATATACCCCCAGACCAACAAATCACACAGACCTCTAAGCAGGGCTCTAATTTAACAGCTACATAATCAAGCTCTGATTATCTAATGACTTGTTATTCAAAATGTCGCTTGTTAAGCTCTTATCACTTCTTCTGATTGGGTCTAGCAAATCACACAATATTTGGATTGTGGGTACATAACTGTCATCTTGAGGAAATTGTTTACAAGGAAATGATGAGTTTTCTTGAATAGCATGAGCCACCATTTGCCCTCATTTCCAGGTACTTCATAATAGAGCCAGGTCATTCCCCAGCTGTAGCTAGGGAATGACCTGTCTCAGTTAACACTTTACACTCCCTCTTTCTTTTGAGAATCTGGTTTTTCTAATATTTGATGACCACACTTCAGCATAAATCCCAGATTTCAAATCTCTTAGAGCTTAATTTAGTAGAAATCACCCATGAACAGTATTTTAATATAGATGATTATGACATGACTCATTATATAAAATAATGCTCACTTTAAAAACCATTTTAATATCTTTTGGTTGTGAAGAAATTGTTTATGTAAAGCAGAACATGTTTTCTGTGTTAATGACCATGGTCTAATGTATCTGCTTAGCTAAAAATGTCCTTTGCGGACTTATTTTTTGTTCACACTTTTAGTCTGCACAAGGACATCAGGACATCAGGACATCCAGAAGCAGCCATCAGGTTTTTCTAACAGTAAATAGATATCATTATTCTTATTTTTGTTTATCCCTTGTTTTATGGCCCAGAGATAGCATTAAGTATGAAAGCAGAGAGTCCATTCTTGTAGTAAAACACATATACATTTTCCATTTCCTATATCATAACAATAAATTCATAGATTTGGACAATCAAATATAGAAAACAAATGTTCCACATAATTGATTCACTAAGCCAAACATTCTCTTTTTTGGATTTTCTTTTTCTTTTAGGTCCGTTATCTTCATAACTTGTTTTCCTATCTTGTTAGTTGCTTTCCTGATGGAAAGTTCCCATTCTCTCCTCCGTATCTATATCAAATAGAACATATGTGTTTATTTTCCTCCTCTCTGGATTTAGCTTATCCACAAGTTCATCCTGCACAGATCTTATTGTATTTGTCTGCAGATTAAGATCAGCTCTCTGTTCTGGTTCTAGCTCATGGATGCCTGAGAGGAAGGGAGGGGGAAGGACTCACAGGCCCCCTTGCCTGGCCCCCTTCTTTGACGGTATTTAAGCAGAGGCTGGATGGCCATCTGTCGGAAATATTGTGAAGGGGTTCCTGCTTGGCAGGGGGTTGGACTCGATGGCCCATGAGGTCTCTTCCAACTCTATAATTCTATGATTCTATGATTCAGACTGGTGGGCAGCTTCTCTCATTTGCCTGGAAGGCCAGTCACACAACTCCCTTTGACACAAGGGAAGGAGACATTTTTCCATTGGTGGCAGATGGGAAGGCTGCTGGGACCTGGTGGGCTACTTCAAACAGCCCCACGGGCTACCCATTGCCCACAGTTGATGCATTGTGCAGGCCTGACGTAGCTTAATGTATTCCAATGCTTGATAAATAAAATATTTTTTAAAACGAAAGCATAATTTTAAATTCTTCAGTCAAATTTCTTCCTTCACCTAATATATTGATCAAAATCCTTTAGGGTTGCATAGTAAATTGCAGTAGAGGAGACCCACTGAATGAGTGAAGATTTGGTGAGTCAATGGCTTCATATGATTGATTGATTCAAATGTCTCTAACTGTGACCTATAAAGTCTAGTTTTAGTTTCAGCTTTCCTCATTATGGGTTAATTTAGGACTGAATGTGCTACACATTTCACCTCAGTTTCTCTCATTGTAGCTTGGCAATATAGGAAGGATGAAAAATGGATGATAATGGGAGCCAAAGGTGAGGGAAACTGAGGGCTGAGTTAGATGTTAAGGAGATGCATACTTCAAACGTTTAACTCATTTTCCCTCTCACAATGGAATTTCCTTAGACACACGAATCAAGGCTATGCTTATCTTCCTATGACCAATCTCAAAGCAAAGCACAGTGAATGCAAGATACATAGATACACGTGTTATGAAGGTGTAAGTTGTTCATCAGAGTCTGGAACCCCTCTAAAAACTTTATAAATGTGCCATCTAGTTTAATCCCAGAGATGTTGAGGTTAGAAAGTGGGAGTGAAGTGAAAATGTAATATATGAAGGCACATATTGCTGTTTTGGAAACAGTATTGATAGTCTGAAATGTTAGGTATTTTCTAATCGGGTTAACCATCAGAGCATGATTTTGATGCACAGTATATTAAATGCACAAGAGTGTCAGCTTGCTGCATTTTCTGAGATACACACAGAGTGTAACCTTTTAGGGAAGTTCTTGGTGCCAGATTACAAGAACATGTTGGATAATATTCTGCAGATGAGTAAAACCATAAGATGTATCATGCACAGATGTCCAGAGTGTATGGGTCAATGTTAGGTACATGAAAAGAGGAAGTGTCATTACTGGGCTGTGGACTTGGTTAGATATATAAAATGGGGAAGTGTTATTATTTAGGAGTGGGCAATGAAAAACTATGTATTTAACAAAAAGAGGAAATCCACTGAGGACCTCTGGAAGATTCTGAGCGTTGTCCTTGAATTGTATTTAAGGGAACCAGAGCTTAGAGTGCTGACACTGAGAGAGGCCCGTAGGGCTTCAACCAGGAATTGGGCCTTTTCGATGGTCAGCCTGGCCTCTTGGAACAAGCTCCCAGTTGAGATCAGGCAGGTGGGGATGCTGCCAGCATTTAGAAGGGCCTTAAAGACCTGGCTCTTCAGGCAATGCTTCAGGGCCCTCTGAGCACACTGTAATTTTTTTTTGTTTTTGTTTTTTACTGCGGGCATCAGTTTTCTTGCCAGATTTAACCCTGACTTCGATTTTGCCTTGGTCAGTGGTGTAATGTCTATTTTACTTGTTATTTTTCTTTTAGTATTTTTATGGTATTTGTATACTGATTGTATTCTGTTAGGTCTTGACTGTTTACTATTGTTGGGGTTTGTTTTGTAGTTGAGTAGTCACTGTTGGGTGATGTCTGTACGCTGCCCAGAGTTCCATATGGGAAAATCGGGTGGTTAATAAGTATAATAAATAAATAAATAAATGAATAAATAAATAAATAAATAAATAGTGTATTTGCAAGCTCCGAGCTAGTTCCCTTAAAAGCTGAACGGCTGTGGAAATTTCTGGACTCTGGCTAAAATGGTATCTAAAGAAGAAACATGCTCCATTTGGGTGTCTTGGATCTTTGCAATCACTATTAGCACTGCTGAATCTGAGACCACAGATGGACAGTACCACCATCTGGCTCCCTGTCTCTGCGTTATGTGTTGTGTCAACTTTCTATGTTATGCAATAAAGCTGGCTTATAACTTTGCAACTCTGGTGTCTCAGTGCAAATCTGTTCCACCCAAATCTCCAACATATCAGTATCTACAGTCAAGATGTAATTCAGAAGCAAGTAATTCTCTATGATGACATAAGGATAAAATGAATAATGTTCAAAATAAATGTTAGCAATACATTAATGTGTAAAACGCAGAAGCCAAGGGATGTGTGCTAGAAGACAAAGTAGACAAAACAGGTAGGACGGAAAAAAGGTCCATTAAAAAAGCACAAAAAACCCCAAATCCAAATCCCTTAGTACTTTTATCCTTGATTCACAGTAATGAAATTCTCTTTTTATAGCTGGGTGTTTTATTTTTCTTCATGAGGGAAAATGATCAAGCATTTTTAAGAATAGCTCTTTATATTCACATTAAAGTAATTTTAGTATCATTATTAACAGTAATCCAATCCATGCTGCAAAGCAACCTTCTAGAAGATCTGGCACTCACACTTTACTGCATTGTTATTAATGGAAAAGAGCTTCATCGCTCAAAGAAAATGAATAAATGACATTCCTTTTAGCAATTAGTTCTGTGTGGATCCACATCCAGACACAGCTGCGTGTGCTGAAGCTGATACCAGTTTTTTCTTGTTGGTCCTGTCACTTTCATTCATAAGCTGTACATGGAGGTATTTAGGCACATAAATAACAAGCCTTCATTCACTCTGAGCATTTAGGGGGATGAGGAGGTGGTACTGTTAATCACTTCAGACAGTTTTCCCCTGGAGGTAGCTGACATGTCCAACTTTGTGTCGTCATCATCTGAGGTTCAAGCCCACTTGCATCAAACAAAAGCGTGCTTGCTGAGAGATCTTAAAATAACAGCTGCGGGGCAGCAGCATTTATTTTTGCTACAAAGAAAGACACTGACGGTTAACGTCTGGGCAAGTTATTGCTGGTGAAGATTGCCCTGCAGTGGTTGATGCCTTTCATAGAAAACAGGTCTCCCCCCACCACCACCAATAAACAAGACATGATTCAATTTTCGTGAACACACTTTCATTTGTCCTTTACCCCCTGATTTAGCTTGCCTAAAAATGGCCATGTGCCCAACACAATGTGTGAGCGGGCTAGCAAAAGGGTTGGTGTGCCTCTTAGATCCTGCTCTGTTGACACAGGTATCAATCCCACTAACAAAGAAGGGAGAAGACAAGGCTTTTGAACATTCCCTCCCAGTGTTTTTGGATAATTCCCACCCATTGACATCAAGGCAGGAAGAAAATTAATGACCCATCTCTCAGTCACGACAGATGTAGGGCGTCTTTGGACCTTACAAGTCTTAAGCCATCTTTGACCTGTTCTAGTACTCAACAGTAGGAGCAACAGTGTGAGGTTCCCCGCCCCCATCCTTTCAGTAAGTGTCTGGAATGGATGTAGCAGCACCTTCACCATATTCTAATTCCTTGTGAACTGCATTCTAAGATAACTAGGACTGCTCTCATATGTGCTTTTAATGTTTATAAAGTAAAGTATTGTGGCCAATCCGATTTCAGACATGAAGAGTACCCAGGTCTGCAGGTCAACTTCTTAGTCTCCCACAAATTATCTGTTCATCCTCCTGACCAGACCTCCAGTGCTTTTGGGCAAACTTGCAAGCAGACCCCAAAAATCTATTGAAAAAGATTCACATATGCAACTTCTGTAGTTGTTCACCCAGCTTGTTCTGATGTTTCTGCAATGCTTAACCCTGACACCAAATCCTATGCCTATGCTGGGACACAATATACATCTTTGTCTCTATCACTCCAAAATTAAGGTCTCTGAAAAGAAAACACTCAAGGTTTATTTCTTTTTTTTATTCTGCCTGAGCAATTCTCTGATTTATACTAATATCTATATCTTTGATTATCTCACAATAGGCCCCTGAAATAGATTAACAGATAAAATCCATGCCGTAGGAATGATAATATCAACACACATTTGCAATAAGCCCTGCTCTTAACACCTAATAATGTACAAGAGAGCAAGAACAACAAACCCCAGGAGTGTACTGAAGAACTAAAGGCAAACATCATGCAAATAGTTTCTTACATGAAGTATTTAAAGCCTACGAGGAAGTCAGATTAGGTGGATTTTCCTAGGCAGGAAGGTTCATAATATAATAGTTATTTAACAAGCCTATATTATTATCGCCTGTTTTCAGTGGCCATAATTGCAGTTCTGGGTGGCAGAAACTGTTCCATAGCTTCATGTGTTTTTACTGACTCTTCAGGCATTTCACTAGACCCCAGTTAACTGTTGCAGCTCCTTTGCATTATACCATGTTGCAAAGAAATATACTGTGGGTTGAAAGGTGTAAACATCAGTACTTCAATGAACACATTCTTGCACACTCAAACTGTAGCAGGAGGCATAAGTAGTAATCTTGGTTAAGTTTAAAGGACACACCCACCAGGAAATTAGAATATTTTCTCTCTTAAATTGTGAACCCCCAACCCCAATTCTCCACTGGGATACAACTAAATCCAGTGCCATCTAGTGACTAAACAAGATAATTCTATCCATGCAAACCTGAACTACTGTTTGCCTGTCCCATAATAAATTACTATTTGTTTCCTAGCTATGAATAAAACTTCTTTGTGTGCAGTATGCAGTAATACGTGGTATCGAATACTCAAGAATTTTACTTTGATCCACCCTTTAAAGGGGGTTTAGTCAATTCTGCCTTCCAAATGAACCCAGAAATGAGAATGAAATTACCCTTTTTGCATGTCTCCAAAATTCTGCAGTGTAATTCTATCTTAGATAAAAACAAAAGATGTCAAGCATACATGCATTACAGTATATATTGTTGATTGTTTTTTAAAAATGTGAATTTCCCTGTGTTCAGAAAAAGAAAAGAAAAACAAATTGTGGTAGGAACAGGACATAGACTGAACTAATTCATAGGATGTATTAGAAAGACACAGTAGTGACTTGTAATGTGAATTTTACCAGCAGAGGGCCTGTTGTTTACTCACTTTAGCATTTATAGATGACAAAAGTTACTTTTTTAAGATTACAACTCAAAAAGATCTCTGCTGTCGTGGCCACTGGCCACACATGCTGGTAAATCTGAGAGTAGAAATCTGAAATTCTTGAAAGTAACGAACACACAGTTACAAGATGAGTTACCTGGCTCAGCAATACTATGAGTAAGAAAGATCTTCAAATAGCCATAGATCACAAACTGAATGTAAACCAAAAGTGTGATGTGGCCACGAAAAAAAAGGCAAATGCTATTTTAGGCTTCATTAACAGAAGTATAATTTCCAAATGTTGTGGGGTGTTCATCCCCCTCTACTCAGCACTTGAATGTCGACACTAGTTCTGGACACCAGACTTCAAGAAAGGGGTTCTGGTTCTGGTTTCAAGTGTTCCGGTTCTGGATTCGCCGCAGTGACATGCCTCGATGAGCTCTCTGGCTTATCAGGCTGAATTCCTCCAGATAAACAGGATCTGAAAGGGTAAGGCCCCCTTGGAGGAAGGGTGAAGATAGGCAGCATCTGGGAGCTGCGAAGAATTGCGGCGGCAAGCTTCGTAGCTTCAAAAATCACCTCATCTCTCCTGCTGGGGGAAAGTCCGTCTGCCATTTGTCATGGCGGCAGTTCAAACTGCACGCACTGGACAATGTAAATAATCTTGTAGATATTTTGGAACTTTACTGATGCAACTAAGACTGTATGTTTTCCCCCTACTTTCTCTTTATGTGAGCTGCATCTTGGACACTTTTCTGCTTCAGTAAGTACTCATCCTCCCCTTCCTGAAAAGTTGGCGACAAGTATGTGTTGGGAGATTAAACTTTAAGATAGCATTATTTAGAAGCTTTTACATTTATATATTGTTCTACGGAGCCATTTGCCCGGCTGGGAGAAGAAAAAAGAAACTACTTGACCTTGGAAGTCTCAATGTTTCCAAAACAAACTTTTTAGATAACTTATTTGGATGTTTTCTCTTTCACTTCTTCCTGTCCTTGCTCTCCTTTTTACACCCGTCCCTTCTGGAAGTGATTAACTCATTAAAGTGGAATAAAACTGAGTGAAACCAGAATGAGCAGGGAACCAATGTCAGATGAGCAATTTATGGATATGCTTGACAAAATCCAGAGTCTAGCCGACTCTCTTCAGTCTGAGCTTTTTCCAGACCTCAATTCAGAAGCAGATGAGAATCCCAACTTCAATCTAGATCAGAACACTGAGCTCAATATATAAGTAACAAGAGATAATCAGGAGGAATACTTGGAGAATGGGGAATCTAGCACTGCTAGGGAGACTAAGCTTTCTCTAGAAGAGGAGAAAAGTCTCATCTTCAATCCTGATTTGAGTGTTAAGCTGGAACAGAGCATTCTAATCTGCAACCTTATAAACTGTTTGCTTGGGAGACAAGTCTCTTCAGAAGCAGAGGAGAATCTCAATTTTAACCTTGTTAGAAGCATGGGATTGGAACAGGGCATTTTCCCCAATTTACAAATCTCAAGAAATATCCAGGGGGAATTTTCACTGGAGGTTTTTGCACCATGGGATGGACTGACAGGGAAACAACATATGAATCCCTGGCTTAACGAATCAATCACATAAAAAGCTTTTAATAGATTTATAATGAACAATAACGATATGGAAAATGGATAACAGAAATCTGCAAGCCAGCTGATTATTTGTTTTCATTAGACATAACTATGTGATGGAAAGCTGTTAAAATTATCTACCTAATGGAAAATGGAATGTGGAAACCAGCTTGAGATGACAATTTGTTAGAGCTTTAAATGTTAGCCAGGTAAAGAAAGACAAGGATTTTCCCTTTTAATACAACACAAAACAGAGAGTTCAAGATGTGATGCTTCCCCCCCCCCCCTTTAACAACCCATTAAGTATTAATCTTAGACATATAAGGTTTTGAAAACTTGGTAAAATTCATAAGGACAGAGAAAATATAATGAGTTGATGATGTCTATTATATATCTATATAATATATATAATATCTATTATAAGCCATATTATTATGTTTTGTACCTGTTTTCAAATCTATGTGGAATGTTTTAAATGAGTTGAATACAGCAACCACAAAATTTCGTTGTTCCTACAAGGGGGCAATGACAATAAAGATTCCTATTCCTATTCCTATTCCTATCTAAGGTTGTAGGCTAGACAGACTAGCTTAACTTTGTACTTCACTATATTCACTTCTTATATTAGACTAAAATATATGTAAGCATATATCCACTATATATTGAATTAGTCAAATATAATCTAAATTGATTAGTTAAATGAAGAATTAAGTTTTAGGATCAGGAATTTTGCTAAGACCAAACTAGCTAATACAATATTGTAACCAATTATCTGTATTTTTGTACCAGATGAAGACAGAGATAAGCAAAGACAAACATGACATTGATGGAAAATTATTAGAACAATATTAATATTTAGTAAATATGGAAATATGGAAACAATATTGTTTAGATGAGAAGAGAATTATGAAATAACTAGGCCGATATATTGGGGAAAACTTCTGATATATGCAACACAGCAGGAGATAAGCAATGTATCTGTTTTTATTTTCTTTGTTTTAAAAATAAAAAAGTATCTTTTAAAAAAGATGTTGACAAATGGGAAAAAGTTCAGAGGAGGGTGACAAGAATGATTGGGGGGCGGGGCGGAAACCAAGCCCTATGAGGAAAGACTGATAGAATTGGGCATGTGTAACCTAGAGAAAAGAAGACTGAGGGGTGATATGATAGCAGCTTTCAAATGTTTGAAAGGCTGTTATACAGAGGAGGAGCAGATTCTGTTTTCAATCATTCCAGGGTGTAAGACATTCAACAATGAGATCAAGTTATAAGAAGCCAGATTTTAGTTGAATATCAGGAAAAAGTTCCTGTTACAGCAATATGGCAATGGAATCCGTGACCTCAAGATGCGGTGAGTAGTGGTGCAACTAGGGAGCAGGGAGGGGCATTCCCCCTGGGCACAGCATCTTGGGGTACCAAATTCACGTAGAGTCTCCATCTGTCCATCAAAAGCAGGAGCTGGGGTTGTCTTGGGAGAGAACAAGCAAGGGCAGCCAGCCCAATGGTGTGCTCCTCAAAGCCTGCACTGAGCCTCATTTGCTCCAAATCAGGAATGCAGCCATTGCTGCCTCCCAAAAGTGTGGTTGACCCAGAGGGAAGGGCAGGCTTAGGGGGCAGGGGCAGTTCAGTGCTCTCTTCCCCTGGCAATGTCATCACCCAACCCTGGGGAATGGCTCCCATCTGGAACCAGGAAAGCTTTATGTATTGCCTTCCCACCCCTCTTTCCATTTCTTCCTGGGAATGTTGCCCCCCTTCCTGAACAAGGAAGGGGATGGCCACTGAAGAAGGGAAGAACTGGGATGGATCCAGGGACAGGCACCCTGAGCTACATCCTCAAAATGTGGGACTCACTCCCACACAGGCTGCTGCTGTTGCCTTCCTAAAGGGCATGGCAGATTGGTAGGGGCCACTTGGGCCAATACACAGCACAGGGTCTGGGTAAAAAGTCAGATCATTGAAATCACAAACAGATCCTCTTGCTTTCATGTGAATTTTGAATGAGATCCTTCCCAAATCACCATCAAATCATACCATCCAAACACTGCACATTAATAACCATGGGTCCTCCAGCGCATGGCTGTGCAGTGGTGCAAAATATGGATCCAAGGCATGGATCCTCACGGATCTACTTGATTTTTATCCAGTATGATCCCCCAACTACTCTCCCATCATAGACATCATTTCTGACCACAGATTGCACACCAAAAATCATGGGTACATCAGCACATGGCTCCACAGTGGTGCAAAAACATGGATCCAAGGTAGGGATATATCTGATTTCTATCCAGGATCACTTCCAAACCACTTGGCTTTCAATACTGAAGGACAATATACAACCTAGAACATTTAAGATAAATTCAAGTGTAAAAATAGTGAATTTGAAAATGCATTAATACATTAAAAGGCAGTGTTAAGGCTAAAAATAGCACACAAACAAGGGAAAGATTCCATTTTGAGATTGGAAACTAACACGGACAAGACATGTATTATTATTAGTTCAGTCTAGAGATGGGCACGAAACGAACAATTTTTTGTTTTTGTTTTCATTTTTTCATTTCGTTACATAATGAAATGACAAACAAATTTTGTCTCCAAAATAAATCGAAACGGACAGAAACACCGGAAATTTTGTGGTGCGTTTTGTTTTCGTTATGGAAATACAGTGAACTGCTTTAAATGCTAAAAAAATCACAAAAAATTAAAATAAATGGTAACAAAACAGTAACGAAATGAACGAAAAGAAAAATGATTTTTTTGCAAAAATTCACGAAAAACAGAAACGAACTGAAACGGACCCTCTAAACAACAAACGACAAACAAAACACCATTTTTTTTTATTCGTGCCCATCTCTAGTTCAGTCTAAACAATCATGCATGGTAGTCCATCTAAAAGTTACATAATAGGTAGGGAAAGCTTGCCTGAAGAGAAAGGTCTTTGCCTGCCTCTGAAAAGAGAGCAAAGATGGGCCAGTCTTCGCCTCTAGTGGGAGGGAGTTCCAAAGTCTGGGAGCAGCCACAAAGAACACCCTTTCATGTGTTTTTATCAGACATGCCTGTGAAGGTGGCGGGATGGAGAGAAAGGCTTCTCCTGTTTACCTTAGCAACCAATTCAACTCATACTGTGAGATTTGATCTTTGAGGTATTTTAGTTTGGACCCAGGACATTTAGTGTTTTGTATGTTTAAATCAGCATTTTGAATTGTGCCTGAAAACTGTTTGGCAGCCAGTGGAGCTGCTGTAATGGGGTGTAATATGATCCTGATGTGCAATCTGTGGTCAGAGATGGGTCCTACGATGGGAGAGTGGTTTAGATTGATCCTAGATAAAAACAAGGTAGATCCACCTGGATCTGGGCATTGGATCTAAGTTTTTGTGCCACTGCGGAGCCATGTGCTGAAGGACCCATGAAGCATTGGATATTAATGAGATATGTGATTTAATGGCGATTTGGGAAAGTTCCCATGCAAAATCATATGAAATCAGGGAGGATCCTTCTTGATTTCAAAGATCCCCATTTACTTCCTTCCCACAGCACACTCTTTCCCCTCCAAATCAAATCAAGGCTGTGTTTTAATATATAAAATTGAGAAGAAGATGGCTGATGTGATTCCAGTGCCAGCTATGCTCTGAGGCCTGGGGGGGGCAATACTGGGAGAGGAGGGAACCTCTGCCTGGACAAAGAGGAGATATGCTCTCACAGGGCTGGTCCAAGGTGTGTGTGTGTGGCAGGGGGGAATCTCCACCAGATATTGCGGGCTGATTTTACCCCTTAGCAGTGGCCACCCCACTGTCGGGGGGGCTTCTTAGCTGGGGTTGTCTGATCTGAGGCCGGATTGAGCTGTCATTGGGTTGTTAAAGCACTTAACAGGAAGGGGCACAAAAACTGCCCCTGGGTGCTGAAAACCCTAGCTACACCTCTTGTGGCAAGTGCTCTAAACACTGGAGAAATTCAAGAGAAATTTGGACAACTACCTTTGATCTGTATTCCTGCACGGTGCAGGGGGCTGGACTTAATAGCCTTATAGTCCCTTTCCAGCTTCATCATATTATAATTCCATGATTCTGTGAAATTGAGCTTTTTCCATTTCTGAGTGAATTGTGCCATAGCCCTTGTTCTTTCCTTTCCTTTCATTAATTTGGAGACCTCTCTGTGTTAATGCTGTATTGGAACATTTGTTTGCTTGTTTTCTGGCTCAGCTGGAAACAACCCACACTTTCCCCATCGCACTATGTACATGCCATGATATCTGTCTGATGTAGGCTACTGAAAAGCACAACATGTGTCTGCTTTTCAGAATGATTTATTCACTAGCTCTAACTGATCATAACAACAATTGCAGACACACTCAGCAAGTTGCTCATCTCATTCTAAATGTCTTTATTGAATCTCTCCCCCCCCCCAGTCCTTTTCAGACCATTTGGCAATCCTGAAAAACGCAATCAATCCCAGAAAATGGACAAATCTTTACTTTCTTGCACTGTGGGGATGCTGCATGATGTAAGAGATTTTATAATGCATGTCAATACTCTTTGTGCAGCACTAAAGCTGAAAAGACAATAATTACATGTCCTTGAACATACTTCTCTATCCTTGGCATATAATGGAATTGTATCATAATTCTAAATTTACATTCAGACTACTAGCATAAGTACTGTGTATTCAGATGCTGGAATTAAATGCTGGCCAAAATCCTCTTTTATGGGAAATTGTATAACTTTTAGAGGAAAATTGCATCAAATTAAGAAATAGCTGTAGACAATGTCCATACTGATTTGTGTGACAGTATGTAATGCATAATGTCTACAAGTTGAAACTCCAGTGCCAGTTTCCTCCAAATCAACCATTTGTATCCAGGTTTGTATGTTAGGAATACCATCACTCCATTACATTTGTGGCAAAACCTAGTTTGGTCATCTTGAATCTTTGGTCCACTGTAACTTCTTTTGACGTTCTTAGGTCCTTGGCCCTTTGTAAATACAAACTACAGGTGGATGTCATCCAACTTGCTCACAACCTCAAATCTGAAAGTCAAAAAGAGGGAGTGCAAATATGAGCAGGAATAGATGTCATGGACTGGAAAAAATATGAACTATCTATTTGTGCAACTCCTTCATGGGTGAGACGACATCTAAGGGGCCCAAATGGTTGGTATCACCATGCAGGAAAGTGATCTCTGTGGTAACCCCAGGAGTTTATCAGGGATGGGCATTTTGTTTTGGAACCAGTAGGTTATGAAATGAACCACGTGAGCCCAGGTGGTACTCAGAACTGTCTGGTACATACGGAGCCAATTGCTTTACCTTTCTCTTTGCCAGCAAGGAGCTGAGCTGCAATGAGGAAGCATGCTGCGATGTCATCTTTCTTCCTCTGTTCCTCCTGACTAATCAGGAGCTGGGCAGGGGCAGGCATCATCCCGCCTCCCAGCAGCCAAGGAGGAAAGATGAGGAAAGATGACATCACAGCATGCTTCCTCATTGCAGTTTAACCCTGCGTCAGCCCAGAGAAAGGTAAAGCAATTGGCTCTGTGTGTATCAGATGGTTCCAAGCACCACCTGGGTTTGCATGGTTCGTTTTGTAACTTACTTGTTCCCCTGGGGGAAAGCCGACAGGACCTGAGTGGCATCCGGTTCGGAACACTTCATCCTCGGGGAATGAGGTTGGAGAGGGTAAAGAATCACATAGAGATGACATAGCAGGTATTAGCACTGGGAGAATAATGGAATGTGATAGTTTGTCTACTGAAAATAAAAGCTGTGGGAGGAAAAGAACAAAGCAGCAGCTGTTGTTGCGGGACCCACTGTACAGGTGCTTCTATGCCAATGCTCGAAGCCTCCGAGCAAAGATGGGAGAACTTGAACATTTGGCAGCTAGGGATAACATAGATATAATATCCATAACAGAAACCTGGTGGAATGCGGAGAACCAGTGGGATACAGCAATCCCAGGCTATACACTCTATAGAAGGGATAGAGAGGGGCAGGTTGGAGGAGGAGTGGCCATCTATGTCAAAGAAGGCGTAAAATCCAGCAGAATGGAGATTGACAGAGGGTCTGACTCCACCATAGAATCACTGTGGGTTAAACTACCAGGTCCAAGGAGTGATGTGATAGTTGGAGTATTCTATCGTCCACCAGATCAAAAACTTGAGGGGGACCTTGAAATGAGGAGAGAAATCATGGAGGTGGCTAAGAGGGATAGGATAGTAATCATGGGGGACTTCAATTATCCCCACATTGACTGGGCCAATGCGAGCTCCGGGCAAGAAAGAGAAACTGGGTTTCTCGACTTGCTGAATGACTGTGCCTTAGAGCAACTTGCCATGGAGCCCACCCGAGAATAGGCAACTCTGGATCTAATACTGTGTGATACTCAGGACCTGGTCAGGGATGTGAATGTTACTGAGCCTCTGGGGAACAGTGACCATGCGGCAATCTCCTTTGCCATGCATGTTGGAGGAAGAGTATCAAGCAAATCAGATATAAAAAACCTTGATTTCCGAAGGGCAAACTTCCCTCAGATGAGGAAACTAGTTAGAAAGAAATTGAAGGGGAAGGTTGGAAGAATCCAATCTCTTCAGAGTGCATGGAGCCTGTTTAAAACAAAAATAATAGAGGCCCAGCACAAGTGCATACCACAAAGAAAGAAGAGCTCCTCTAAGTCCAAGAGGGTGCCAGCATGGTTAACGAGTGAAGTTAGAGATGCTCTAAAGCACAAGGAGAGGTCTTTCTATAAATGGAAATCCTCCCCAAATGAGGAAAATAAAAAGGAACACAAACTCTGGCAAAAGAAATGTAAGAAGATGATAAGAGAGGCAAAGAAAGATTTTGAGGAACGCATGGCTAGCAATATAAAGGGCAATAATAAAAGCTTCTTTAAATATGTTAGAAGTAGAAAACCTGCCAGAGAACCAGTTGGCCCTCTGGATGGTGAGGGAGGAAAAGGGGAGGTTAAGGAGGACTTGGAAATTGCAGAGAAATTAAATGAGTTCTTTGCATCTGTCTTCATGACAGAGGACTGAACGGCCCCTCTTGACTAAAGAATTAAATCAAATACAGGTTAAAAAGGAGGATGTTTTAGGTCTAATTGATAAATTGAAGATTAACAAGTCACCGGGCCCAGATGGCATCCACCCAAGGGCTATTAGGGAACTGAGAAATGAGATTGCAGATCTCTTAACGGTTATATGCAACTTGTCTCTTAAAACGGCCACAGTGCCGGAGGACTGGAGGATAGCAGATGTCACACCAATTTTTAAAAAAGGAAGGAGGGGGGACCCGGGAAACTACAGGCCAGTTAGCCTTACATCTGTCCCAGGTAAAATGGTGGAAGGCCTCATCCAAGAGAAAATCTTAAAACACATAGAAGAACAAACCTTGCTGAGAGAAAATCAGCATGGCTTCTGTAAGGGTAAGTCTTGCCTGACAAATCTTTTAGAATTTTTTGAAAAGGTCAACAGGCATGTGGATTTGGGTGAACCGGTGGATATAGTCTATCTGGATTTTCAAAAGGCTTTTGACACAGTCCCTCACCAAAGGCTGCTGAGAAAATTGCACAGTCAGGGGATAAGAGGGCAGGTCCTCTTATGGATTGAGAACTGGTTGAGATCCAGGAAACAAAGAGTAGGTGTCAACGGGAAATTTTCACAATGGAGAGAAGTGAAAAGCGGTGTGCCCCAGGGATCTGTCCTGGGACCGGTGCTTTTCAATCTGTTCATAAATGACCTGGAGACAGGGATAAACAGTGAGGTGGCAAAGTTTGCGGATGACACAAAACTTTTCCGTGTGGTAAAAAAAAGAGAAGATTCTGAAGAACTCCAGAAGGATCTCTCCAAACTGGGGGAATGGGCCGCAAAATGGCAAATGCGATTTAATGTAGCCAAATGTAAAGTAATGCATATTGGGGCAAAAAATCAAAACTTTATCTACCAACTCATGGGCTCTGAATTATCCATGACGGATCAGGAAAGAGATCTTGGTGTGTTGGTGGACAGCTCCATGAAGGTGTCTACCCAATGTTTGGCAGCGGTGAAGAAGGCCAATTCCATGCTAGGGATTATCAAAACGGGGATTGAAAATAAAACAGCCAACATTATAATGCCATTATACAAAACAATAGTATGGCCCCACCTGGAGTATTGTTTACAATTCTGGTCACCGCATCTCAAGAAAGACATAGTAGAACTGGAAAAGGTGCAGAAGAGAGCGACTAAAATGATTACTGGGCTGGGGCACCTCCCTTATGAGGAAAGGCTAAAACACTTGGGGCTCATTAGTCTGGAAAAAAGGCGCCTGAGGGGGGATATGATTGAGACGTACAAAATAATGCAGGGCATGAGTAAAGTGGATAGAGGGAAGCTCTTCTCCCTCTCCCAAAATACCAGAACTAGGGGACATCCACTCAAATTGAGGGCTGGAAGAGTAAGAACAGACAAAAGACAATATTTTTTCACTCAGCGTGTTGTTAGTCTGTGGAACTCCCTGCCACAGGATGTGGTGATGGCATCTGGCCTGGATGCCTTCAAAAGGGGATTGGACAGATTCCTGGAGGAAAAATCCATCACAGGTTACAAACCATGATGGAGATGTGTAATCTTCAGTCTTAAAACCGGGGTACTTCAAGGGCCAGTTGCCGGGGAGTGATATCACGAAACAGATATCTAGTCTCGTGCACTCCCAGACGCATCTGGTGGGGCCACTGTGAGATACAGGAAGCTGGACTAGATGGGCCATTGGCCTGATCCAGCATGGCTCTTCTTATGTTCTTATGTTCTTATGTTCTATTATATATATTTATTACATTATATGCAGCTGATAATTGATTTCTCCATCTCTTTCCCTTTCAGACACTCAACTGCCCCACACCTGCTTCTAAACAGGCAGAATTGTTAAGTTTCATTCTTTGTTGCCTCAGTTCAAGCCCTCCGGGTGGTTCGATTCACATACAATCCCATAGTATCCTTGCTTTCTCTTCTGCTTTCCTTAGCACTGAAGTTTCCGTTGAGCTGCTGCAGCTTTTTGAATTGGAATTGGAGTCGGTAGTGATGGGGGTGGACTAGGTACTGCTGGAGAGGGTGTAGTTTGTCCCACTCTAGGTTCAGTGTCAGCTCCTAGATGCCCTAAGTACATCCAATCTCACCTGATTTTGGAAGCTAAGCAGGGTTGGCCCTGGTTAGTACTTGGATGGGAGACCACCAGGGAATACCAGGTGCTGTAGGCGCCTGGAGTAAGAACTGGCAAACCACTCCAGTATTCCTGCCAAAAAAACTCCATGGACATGGAGTCACAAAGCGTTGGTCATGACTGTAATCACACACACACACACACACACACACACACACACACATAGCGAGAGAGAGAGCGACAGAGTGAGAGAGAGAGAGGGGGGGGGGGGGGGGGAGGGTGGGAGAGGTTCAATGTCAGGCTGACCTAACAGTTGACATGTCTCCATCTTTCTCCTCTTCTTCATTCTCCCCCACCACAACCCTCAATTAGAGATGTGCACGAAATGAACTTTTAGTTTGTTTCATTATTTGTTATTCATTTCGTTAGGTAACAAAATGAATAATGAACCCCAGAGTTATTTTAGAATGAAACAAACTGAACTGAAAAAAAATTGGTTCGATTCATTACGTGGCCGATGACAGAAGCTGCGCGCTGTCATCGGCTGCAGGGAGAACTGTGTAAAGAGACCCCTGTTCTCGCCTCTGCATGTGGAGGCGAGAACAGGGGTCTCTTTAAAGGGATCTTCCCCGTGGCCGCATGTGCTGTCATCGGCCGCAGGGAAAACTGTCTAGAGAGACCCCTGTTCTCTAGAGTCGGACATGACTAGCATGCATGTGCAGGGGAATCTTTACCATAGTGCTATAGAAGCAGCACACTTTGCTTTTTTCACCTTTATAAATATTGAAACATCCAGTAATCAAAGCTGAAAAAGAAGAAAAAAGTTATATACATAGTTGTATACCTAGTGATTTCACTAGTGAGCAATTTGCAGCCTATTTTAGATCTAAGATTGAGGCTATCCGCTCCGAGCTGGACTCCAGCTGCACTAGTCCCTCCCTGTTTATCCTGGGGGCCTCACCCCCTCGGTCCCCTCTCTTGGTTGAGTTTGGGCCTGTGTCACCAGCGGAGGCCTCCAGGGCTTTGGCTTACTGCCGGCCGGCAGCCTCCCCTTTCGACCCCTGCCCAGCCTGGCTCATTAAATCGGCCGGAGGGAACATGCCAGAGTGGGCTTCTTCCATTGCCTAATATTTCTTTTATTTGTATAAAACAAATGTATTCCCCATTTTATTTTAGCTTAATGACTTGTATTTTTATCAAAAGATCTTCCATTGGCCTTTTTAGAGTCTCTGGGAATTTTTCTAATTCTTTTGAAAGATAATTTCTCTGGGGTATACAATTAATGAAAAAGGGTATTGAAGACCTTTAATTTATACCTGATCAAATTACATATAAAACCTCTCTCATTTTTAATTGTTCTAATGGAGGCTCTGCATGGCGTCTGCTGGCTGGGCGGGGCTTCTTTGCCTCCCGGCATGAAGAAGTGCCAAGATTAGCACCCATCTTGAGGGTGGGGGTGGGGATGAGTGAGTTGATTTAAGGCTTCACCTGCTCCTCTCCAACCTCTTGCCTCTTCGTGCTTCGCCAAGCAGGAGCACTCTGCAGCAGTGATGGGTGTCTTCCATTCCCCCGCTGCTGTGAGGACTTGGCTCGTGCCTTCTGTCGAGCCTGGTGGTTTGGCTCTTGCTTAGAGATGGGCAAAAAAGGAATTTATAATTCATTTCATGATTCGTTATTTGTTTCATTACGGAATGGAATGAATAACAAACAGACCCATCAAAGAAAAATGATATGAAACAAAACAGAAATTTCCATTTCATTTGCTTCGCTTTCTGTTTTCCGTTTTCCCATAGGAATGCACTGAAGCAATGCATTCCTATGGGGAAAAGCCGGCGGTTCCCCCCCCCCCAACGCGCAGGAAACCGCAGGCTTTTATTCCTGCCGAAGCCACCGCCAATCAGCCGTAATGTGGGGCTTCAGTGGGGGGGGGGAAGTTTTAAAAGTCGGCCCTTTCCCCCACCCAATTGGGCACAATCAGGTGCAGGATTAAAAATAAAATTTTTAAAAATAAATTTGGCTGGTCGTCGTAAGAAATAATAATAATAAAAAACCACACCGTCCCAATCTGATGGCCAGCTGGTCGGTGTGATAAGGAAACAGATAAACAAACACACACACACAGTTTTTCCTCTGCCATGGCAGTCCAGACCCTGGATTGCTCATGGCCGTGGGATCCACTTTACTCATGCCCTGCATTATTTTGTACTTCTCAATCATATTCCCCCCTCAGGCACCTTTTTTTCCAGACTAAAGAGCCCCAAATGTTTTAGCCTTTCCTCATAAGGGAGGTGCCCCAACCCAGTAATCATTTTAGTTGCTCTCTTTTGCACCTTTTCCAGTTCCACTATGTCTTTTTTGAGATGCGGTGACCAGAATTGTACATAATACTCCAGGTGTGGCCTTACTATCATTTTGTATAATGGCATTACAATGTTGGCTGTTTTATTTTCAATCCCCTTTTTGATAATCCCTAGCATGTAATTGGCCTTCTTCACCACTGCCACACATTGGGTAGACACCTTGATGGAGCTGTCCACCAACACACCAAGATCTCTTTCCTGATCCGTCACGGATAGCTCAAAACCCATGAGTTGATAGATAATGTTTTGATTGTTTGCCCCAATATGCATTACTTTACATTTTCCTACATTAAAACACATTTGCCATTTTGCAGCCCATTCCCCCAGTTTGGAGAGATCTGCCCTCTTATCCCCTGACTGTGCAATTTTCTCAGCAGCCTTTGGTGAGGGACTGTGTCAAAAGCCTGTTGAAAATGCAGATGGACAATATCCACTGGTTCACCCAAATCCACATGCCTGTTGACCTTTTCAAAGAATTCTAAAATTCTCAGTCTTCTCAGGGTTGAGCTTGAGCCTGTTGGTCCTGGTCCACTCCAGGACTATGGCCAGGCAGCGATCCAGGGTCTGGACTGCCATCGCAGAGGTGGAAAAGGAGAGATAGAGCTGCATGTCATCAGCATAATGACGACGGCAGACTCCAAAATTCCAAATGATCTCAGCCAGTAGTCTCATATAGCTATTGAAGAGCATGGGGGAGATTGCCCACCCGTGAGGCACCCCACAGGAGAGTGTCCAGGCAGACGACAATTCACCCACTGGTGAGTGTCCAGGCAGATGACAACTCACTCACTGGGCTTGGCCCCCAAGGAAGGACTAGACCCAGCTCAAGGCTGGACCCCCAGTCCCCACCTCAGAGATCCTGCCCAGGAGGATACTGTTTTCGACGGTATCAAAGGCCGTTGACAGATTGAGAAGGACCAACAGGGTAGAGCAACCCCTGTTGGCCCCCCTCAGGAGGTCATCATGCAATATGACCAAAACAGTCCCAGTCCCATGACATGGCCTAAACACAGAGTGGAAGGGATCAAGGACAAGGTTCTCCTCCAGGAACGACTGGAGCTGCACAGCAGCAACTCACTCCATCAACTTGCTCAGGAAGGAAACATTGGCTATGGGACAATAGTTGGACATATCGTCCACAGCCAAGCCAGGTCTTTTAAGAATGGGCTTAATCACCATCTCCTTCGGCCGATGGGGGAAAAACCCATCCCTGAAGGAGGCAGTGGTGATCAATGAAGCCCATTCCGGCATGCTCCCTCCAGCAGTCTTAATCAGCCAAGATGGGCAGGGGTCGAATAGAGAGACTGCCGGTCTGCAATGTGCCAGCGCCCTGGAGGCCTCAGCTGGAGCAACACTCCGAAACTCGACAAACCGAGGAGACCGAGGGGGTGCAGCACCGGCCACATTCGAGGGTAGATCAGAGCAACCGGAGTCCAGATCGGAGCGGATGGCCTCTATTGTGGATTTTTAAAAGGCTGTGAATGACTCACTAGTTAAATCACTAGGAGGAGGCCCTGGTGGACCAGGACTGGTGAGGTCTTGAACCACCCGGAACAATTCTGCCTGGTGAATTGAGGCCTCACCAATTCTCAGGGAGGCGTAAGATCTTTTCATGTCCCTGATTGCTCTGACATAGCATCTGGTCAATACTATAACCACAGCCCGACTCAGTGCCATCCAATTCTTCCTCCCTCTTGCACTCTAGCCTCCTCCGCTCTTGCTTCATCACCTCCAACTCCACTGTAGACCATGGAGAGGAGCAGGCTTGGCATCGGATGAGGCGCTTGGGGGCAATGCAGTCAACAACTCCAGTGACATTCTGAAACCACCTGTCCACCAGGGAGTCAACTGGATCGTCAACCAGACCATCCAGTAGGCTCCCAAAAGCTTCCAAAAACCACACAGGGTCCAGGAGCCTTCGGGGGCAGGCCCAGATGGTAGGGGCAGGCTCCCCGTGGGGTGGGGCAGCAATTGATAGGGAAAAGGTCAGCATATATTGATCTTTCCAGGTACACAGGTTTCCAACCCCCAGATCAAAGCCCACAGATGTGGAGGCAAACACCAGGTACAGGGTGTGTCCATCCCTGAGAGTGGGACCAATGACAAACTGGGACAGGTTCATGGAGGCCATGGACTCCATGAACTCCAGAGCTACTCCTGACAGCTGATACCCAACATACACATTGATGTCCCCATCCACCAGAACGCAGGGAGACCTCAAGAGTGCTGCCGAGATGAACTCAGAGAGCTCTGGAAGGGAGAGTACAGGGTTGCAGGGAGCATGGTACACAAGCACAATCCCAAACCTATCACTCTGGCCCACCACAAGGTGTAGACACTCCAACCCTGGGCACACCAACATTGCAGATCTGCTGACATGAAAGGAATCCCTGTAAACGATGGCCATCCCACCCCGACGCTCCAACCTGACCAGGTGCTGAACGCTGAACCCTTGGGGGTGCTGCTGGGAGAGGGAAGCTCCCCTCTTTGCACCCACCCAGGTCTCCGTAAGGAAGGTCAGGTCAACCCGCTCATCCACAATCAGATCATGGATGATGGGGATCTTATTATGAACTGACCTGGTGTTAATCAGCAGGCAGGACAGGTCAGAGGTGCGGACAGAATCGTTCCCTAATATGTGGCAGTCAGCTGGAGGATCAGAAAAGGGGACAGGCACCAAGTGCCTGACACGAATTCTCCTTACCCAATCAACCCCCTGGCTCAAATCAAACCTCCCATGGCCAGACACCACCGAGATAGAGGAACCCACATGCATAGGCAATCACTAGGGAGACAGACAGAGGAAACAAAACTCCAATACAACACAAAATACAAATAAAACAACCCCAACCCCCACAAACAAAAAACAGAAGTAGAAATAGAAACAATAATAAATAATGATATGTAAATGAAATAATAATAATAATAATAATAATAATAATAATAATAATAATAATAA
>JAHTLZ010000010.1:66500874-66512872 GCA_023846285.1 Phrynocephalus versicolor
TAATAATAATAATAATAATAATAATAATAATAATAATAATAATAATATTGGCCAGTCCCAACAACCATCTAGCCTTCACTAGGAGATGATGAAAGGGGGAGAAGGGCCTCCTCCCAGGCTTAAAGTCCAATTAAGTCCAGCAAGCCGTCTGCGGCCAGACGTAAACTCGGTAGCATCCCAGGCAATGAAGATGACCCATATATTCCAGCGGCCACTCCAGACACAACATGGGTGCCCCCAGCCGCTAACGGGCACAGTGACAGGTCTTCAGTCCTCCAGAAAGGCAGGATGGAAAGACGACAGCCTCCCCCGGCACAAGAACACAGTTCAGCCCCGCGGTTACTCCAGGCACCACTTGGGTGCCCCCATCCACCCATAGGTACACCAACAAGGTCTTCAGTCCTCCAGGGGGAGCAGGATGGAAGAACCAGCAGCAACCTCTTGGCACAGTCCATTTCGGCAGCACCTCCACGACACTCCATGAGGACGCTCTGACTGAGAGCAGGGCAGCAACCCCTCTGAGGGTGCTGCCCCCACCACACCATCGTCATCTTACCCCTCATTCTTGCCACCACCTTCACCTCTCCGCCATTGCCAGCCACCGCCTGAAGATCAGAACAGTACTGCCTTGGATCTGCCACTTCCCACGCCATTGGGACCACCACCACGCCACTGTAACACGCTGCCACCATGAACTTTAGATCTTAGATCTTTTTCATAATCATATCCAATTATAAACACAAAGTCTGTGCAGCCATGTATGGCAGATTCATAAAAAGATACAGTAGGTATTCCATCATTCAGGGACTTTACATCTAAGACTTATCTCCTGGCAAACCAAATATTTTGCCATGTTTGGACTTTTGACATATGCGTTGATAAAGAGGGTATTGCCCTCAAAAGCTTGCCATTTTGGGGGGTATTATACTAGTAGCCTATAAATTCTAGCCTAGTCTTGCTTTTGTATTTTGTAATAGCTACACGACTCCCCCTTTTTATTTCTATTATACAAGTGTATCTCTGCCTATTGTTACTATTTATCACTCCTTAGCTAGATTTTACAAGATACTTCCAACTTTACACCACTGCTCCCCAGTCTAATCTTTTCTTCTCCCTTCGTTACTTAAAAATACTTCTTTTTATAGGAGGTAGACTATAACTTGTGAAGAATGTACCTCTTCCTGATTCCCACCTTTCCCTTTCAAAGTCTTCCTGGAATTCATCTCTCTGTAAAAAGATTATTAACAATCAGTTTTTCCACTCAGATACACCTACCATGGTTATCTATTAAATATATTAATCAACCTTGATTATGCCCAGATTAAATCTTCTTAGATCTTTTTCATAATCATATCCAATTCATTTCTTTCCAAAGTCTCAGAGACCTTTCTTCTTTCTTTCTCAGGTCATTGTAAACTACCTAAGCATCTTTAAAGCACAGTTGTTTCTCCCTCTGCAGCGGAAGAGCCAGACAAAGTTCCTTCCAATTAATCTCTCTTTTGTCCTTCTTGTAATTCATCAGATGCAGTAGATTGATCAAGTGGTTGATTCTCCAGTAAGGTTCACGCTTGTTCCCATTGCTGGTCATCCATCAAGCCCCATTCATCGAGAGCATTTAAACCTCCCCCAAGTGATGGCATTTCGTGCATTTTCCCATCATAGAAAACTCTCAGAAAAACGAGGCATCAAAAGTATTTTATACTGTGCCTCACAAGAGTGATGCCAATCAGCTTCATATTCCTTCTGACCTCTATCCTCTAAATCATATGTTTGATGACAGAGATCAGCATATACCTGGACTGGCACTCCATTGTAAGACAGCTGACCAGATTTCTCTCTGACGTAAACATTTATCGCTTATAAAAATTAGCAAAGCACACCACAATATATCTGGAGGCTATTTTTCCATTATAACTCAAGCTCTATCTGTGTAGCCTCTCCAAATCTTCTGGCATACAACTAGGCCTCAGTACCATGGTATTAATCAGCCATGATTTTTTTGTCTCTAAACTTCAACTTGACTTTAGCAGTGCCTTTTGGAATTCCACATAGATTAACACTTCCACCATCACCTCTGACTGTTGAATCAGTAGTTCCTTTGGTAACCCTGGTGTTCTTGGACTGCAATTTCCAGTAACCTTCATCGCCAGTCCCATCATAGAAAACTCCCAAACTTACAAATGGGTTGCCTATGGTTGGGAACTACTGCTGTAGATCAATCAGGTTGATATGCTTCATGCATTTAGCATTCACTTGGACCCTTCTATTAATCTGTTTGACTTCAAAATTCAATGTTTTTGCTTCATCTTTAATGTGATGCTGCTTTGTTTATGTATGTTTTAATGTCTGCCAAAGAGTCTTTAGTTTCTGCTATGAAGTTCTTGAATTCTGTTTTAATTTTTGGAGAATTCTACTCCATCAGAATTTCTACTTTATTTCAGAAAGCAGTTCAGCATTTCCTTTATGCATCTTCTACTTATCTCTTGGGTTTTCTTGAATCAGCTCTTCTCTTTTCAACTTCCTGTTAAACCTGGAAGACACTATAGTCCAACCAATGAAATTCGAAATATTCCACTTTCCTCTCCTTATCTCAAGTTAGTATCTCCAGACAAGTTTCAGAACCCTCAGCTCTTTTAATAGCTTCAACCCTCATTAGCCTGCTGAACTCAAGGCAGCCTGCTGTAAATCAGATAGGTCAAGGTAAAGGTTCCCCCCCCCCCACCGCACATGTGTGCTAGTCGTGATCGACTCTTGGGGCAGTGCTCATCTCTGTATTCAAGCCAAAGAACCAATGTTGTGCAAGTCCATGGCCACGTGGCCGGTGTAGCTGCAAGAAAAAAATTATTAAAAAATTATTAAAAATTAATTATTAAAAAATTAACCTTCCCACTTTTAATGGCGGTACCTATTTATCTGCATGCTTTTGAACTGCTAGATTGGCAGGAGCTGGGGTTATCAGCGGAAGCTCACTCCACTGTATGGCACCTGGGATTCAAACTGCCGAGCTGCCGACTTTGCAGCCAACAGTTTTTGGAGCCTTAGTCTGCTGAGCCACCATGCCCAGATAAGGAGTGCAATATTGCACCTTTTGCAGTCTTTCCTTATCCTCCCCTTTTTCCTGCTGAGATAGTCAAGCTGCTCCATCAGAATTCTCACATACAAGAGACAGCTAAATATAAACCTCTGCCCCTTGATTAGTGCTTGCCTTGTCAAGAATCTGCCTCTCTTTGTCTTTCAAAACATAATGATTACTCAATGTTTTGAGCTTTTAAAATGTTTATCAAGGACTAGGGAGCTTCATGGTTCACTTGCGGATCATATCCAACCAGAAACATAAGAACATAAGAACATAAGAAGAGCCATGCTGGATCAGGTCAACGGCCCATCTAGTCCGGCTTCCTGTATCTCACAGTGGCCCACCAGATGCGTTTTGAAGCACATGAGATTAGATATCTGTTTCCTGATAGCACTCCCCTGCATCTGACCCTTGAATTACCCCGGTTTTAAGCCTGGAGATTACACATCTCCCTCATGGTTTGTAACCTGTGAACAGATCTCCCTGTTAAGTCATTTCTGACTCATGATGACCCTATTAATTAATGGCCTCTACATAGTTCTGTCACTAACAGCCCTGCACAGATCTTGCAGACTAACATCAGTGCCTTCCTGTATTCAGGTAGTGGAATTTACGTAAGCGTTGCATCAGCAATGTTCATTCATTCATGGGTCTACTCTAGATTAACATCTTAATTTAATACAGATACAGTACAGTAACCCCCCCATCTATCGCGGGGGTTAGGGACCCCACCCGACCCGCAATCATTGAAAACCCGCGATATGTGGATGCAGGTTGGGTCGGGCCTGGGGGGTGGCGCATAATGTTTAAAATGTCTTTAAGCAACAGAGCTAAGCATTTGGCTCCGTTGCTTTAAGTCATTTTAAACATCGTGCACTGTTTCTCCTGACCCCCCCCCCCGGGTGCAGGGGAGCGGTGTGTGATGCCTCCATGGAGGCAAGCCCCGAGCTCCAGCTGATTGGCGCTGGGGTGGGAGAGAAAAACCTTTATTCCCCCATCCTAGTGCCAATCAACTGGAGCCTGGGGTTTGGGGAAGGGGAAAAAAGGTTTTAAAAGCCCAGGCTCTTAAAACCTCCCCCACCAAGCCCTGGGCTCCAGCTGATTGACGCTGGGATGGGGGAGAAAAACTGGACATTTAAAACCCTTTGCCCCCTCCCTCAAGCCCTTTCAGGTCCTGATATAGCAGGACTGCAGTATATAAACTGCAAAAGGGCGAGGGGCCACTGTATGTGGTATCAAAATACTGCAGTTGCACTTTTAAAAAAAACCATTAGCGTAGTTATAACATTCTACTTTGGTGGATTTTGACAGTTGCCATCTTGATGCACAGCTCACACTGATAGCTTCCATTCTGAATGTCTTCTTCTGTCTATGTAATGGTACCCATCAACCCTTCCAAGATGCCATTTTCCCCTTCAGCCTCCTGCAAGCCTCCTAGAGTGCTCTGTAACAGATGTAAGGATCTAAAATATGTGGAGGAGTGAGAAAGAGGCTATTGTAATGTGAATAGTTGCAAATTATACCCTCTACTTCATTCTTTCTCCAACAGACAAAATAACTGCCGTTTTATTATATAGCCTGTCTGAGCTTTCTCTGAACAAGCTCACCTTTATTTCCCAGTAAATAAACAAGTTGCTTAACCCACCACACTTAATTCTCCAGTCCTGTAGCATTTTCACCTGTTGCTGCTTGGTGACTAGACAGATGTCTCTGAATGACAGGAGGAGTAATCCATTATAAGCATGTTTCCATAATTAGTCCCTCTGAGCTATCAGTGACAGTTCATCTGCATAAGCAAACTGCTGCTTCCTGGAAATGCATTCCCTTCCTGACACCTAGTTGCAAAGGAACCAGGACTATGGGAAAAGTGGAGGAAGTAGTTTGCTTTTGTTGTATGTTTGTTATCTCCAGAACTGTAGCAGCAATGAGGGCTGGGTTGCTATCAAAGCAGGTACAAGCTTACACCAGGAAACCCTGTGGGGTAAGTATAGTGATACTGACAACTGAATGCAATTTCCTTCTACCTCTGATGGATTAGCACTGCTCTGTACAAATAGTAGTAGCTGGAAAGATCTAGGAACAAAGTATTTATTTATTTGTAGGATGCAATAAAGGAGGAGAACAGTCATGGGGGGGGGAGAAGCCAAATAAAAAAACTGCAGTTGAACAGGGAGTATGCTTATGAAAACTCCATGGACATGGGGTCACAGGCTTTTTTATCATCTAGGTTGTCAGAATGATCCACAAATGTGGGGTAGTGACACTAGAGGTCTTTTCCCACAATGCTCTGTCAGAGGAAGCTGTGCTGACTATGGTGCCTATGCTAGCTTACAGAGTACATGCCATTTGTTTATCTGCAACAGGGATAGGGAAAATATATATCATAGTACCAATAAGAGCTCATTTTTAAAATGTTCTACGATAGGAGTGTTGACATTTGAGACATACAGTATCTCTTCCCCCACACTTATTTTACACAAGAAAGGCAGAACAAGAGAGAGATGGGCCCACACAGGCAAATATGAGTGGAGGCTCAGCCACAGATCATGGTTCCAGAACCATCCTTTGGATGGACTGACAACTTCACCATCACACTGTCTGGTTTGGCCTTTAACCCTGTGTATGTATGTGTGCCTCTTTATAGATCTCTAGCATTTTTCTCTCATCACCCCAGCTTTCTCCATCATTGTGGCTGAACAGACGTTGGGAGAACAAGAGAGAAGGGAGGCCAAAGAGGCATAGAGTCAACCTGATGGATGCTGTGGGCCAGATGGGAAAGCAGGTCCAGCCAAGAAGCCTTGCATTTCCGGACAATGCTGTATCAACGGTATGGAAACACTACTGTCATAGGTAAATTCAAAGGTAAAATCTTGAATTCATCAGCCTGCTCTATATATTCCAAATGTGAGCAAGAAAGAAGAACCAGCAAAATCCATTGCATTATTAAGGTTGCTCCAGCTAACAAAGTCTTGTGATCAAATTAAAGTTCTCTTAAATGAGCAAATGTTTTAATTAGGGAGACACTTGTATCTTCAAGCAAAAGGAAATGTTATGTAACCTCATTTCCCGTCGAAATACAATCAATATTTACAGTGAATTTGCATTAAAAGGATGGTTTTATCATGATGTGGCTAATCCCATATTCCTATTAATGTAACCCCACACTGCCTTTTTGTTCCATAGGAAAACAAAAACAACACACTATTCTTCCTTTTTGTTTGTTTTGCAGCAAAAAGCGTAGAAATTAAAAAGTTGTATCTTGTATCTTAAGGATTAACAAGTTTTATCTGGCATAAGGTCATGTGCACTGAAGCCTGCTTCTTCAGATACACTAGCATACATGTGTGTGTGTGTGTTGAATACCACACCTACATAAGTTCTCCTGCTGTCTGAGGCAGGAGAGAAACAGTATACCCCCTTCAGCACTCACCAGGAGGAGGAGGGCTTCCACTCACTGCATACCCCAGTTATTCCTAGTTCTGGGAAGGGTGCCTAGCTGAGAGCTGAGGCATTATGGGCAAAAGTACCAATTTGCAAAAGCAATTTGATTGAGGCGGGCTATCTCTTCTCACACTGCCCACACCACATGGCTGAGGCATGATTTTTTGCAGCTGGCCAAGAAAGTCACCTCTCCCCCCCCATCACCTTAAGAGTGCTGTAGGCTCAGGGGATATTCCTTGACCAGGGCATGGACGAGGGCAGCAAACACTGTGTGTGTGTTGCGGGGGGGGGGGATATTTCAGAGAGGATGGCAGTGGTAGCTCTGCTGCTTTACCCAGCCTTCTACCACCTGAGGAAACTGTCTCACTTTACCAAATGGCCAATCTGAACTTGGCAAATAAAACTTTTAACTAAGCAACTTTTTTTTAAAAAAAACTTTTAACTAACTTAATAAATCCTCAACAAGGCATATTTGTCTATTCTTCTAAGAATTACATAATTTCAAAGGCTTTCTAACTAGAGTTAGTTCATTTCTGGGCTATTACTGTATAAAGGTGTTACATCTTGGTCTATAGGTTTTCCTTTAAGCATAAAAATTCCCATCTATGCCTACCTACAGCATTTTTAGAGGTCTAATAGGTTAGCATATATTTATCCATTTCCAAAATCATGACAATCAATTAATGGCTTTAAACAATCAAAATACAGTACAGGGAGCCAACTACTTTCTATGTGATCACTTCATTAACCCAATAGTTCTCTTTCTTAATTTTTTCCTGCTAAGTTCATTCCCTTCAGGCGTTCTTTTTCTATCTTGTTTATTGCTTTGCTGATGGAAAGTTCCACGACTCCCCCACTCACACCCCATATCAATATCTAATAAGACAGATGTATTTATCTTCTTCCTCTCTGGATTTGGATTTGGTCTGTTCACAAGCTCATCCTGCACAGATATTGTAGCTGTCTGTAAATTACAATCAGCTCTCTGTTCTGTTTGTGTAACATGATCAAGTTTGGGTCATAAGAATATAACAGCATTGCTGGAACAGGGCCACAGCCCATCCAGTCCAGCATTCTTTCTCACACAGTGGCTCACCATTTGCTTCACGGTATTTCCAAGCAGATGTCCTCACCTGCTTACGTTTCCCTGCAAATGGCATTGAGAGATATCATGCCTATCTCTCCAACACGGAGGTTGTCCTTAGGCATCCATAATGATGGTCACTGATACCCTTGTTCTCCATGAACTTGTCCAACCCTTTCTTAAAATTGTCAAGGCTGACAGCTGTCACCACATCTTCTGGCAGGGAGTTCCACAGACCAGTGATCCTCTGGATGAAAAAAAGTACTTTTTCTTATTTGTTTGAGATCTAACACCCAAAAGTTTCATGGAGTGTCCACTAGTTCTAGTGTTGTGCGATAGGGAAAACAGTTTTTCTTCATCTACTTTGCCCACACCATCTATGATTTTATAAACTTCAATCAGGTCATCTCTTAGGTGCCATTGTGAAGAGGCCTAGCCATTGCAGCCTCAGATGGTAAGGAAGGTATTCCAATTTTCTAATCATTCTGGTTGCCCTCCTCTGCACTTTTTCCATTTCCAGAATATCCTTCTGGAGGTATGGTGACCAGAACTGTACACAGTACTGCAGATGGGGCTCACCATAAATTTATAAATAGGCAAAATGACACTTGCTAACATATTTTCTATACCTTTCCTAATGATCTTTAGCATTGAGTTTGCTTTTTGCACTTCTGTGACTCACTGGGTTGACACCTTCATTGAGCTATCCACCAGGACACCAAGGTCCCTTTCCTGGTTTGTTGCAGACAGTTAACCCCATCAGTTCATAAATGTAATTGAGGGTGGTTTTTGCCCCATCATGCCTCACTCTGCACTTACTAATGTTGAAGCTCTTTTGCCAGTGGTTTGCCCACTCCCCCAGTGTCAAGAGATCCCTCTGGAGCTCCTCACAGTCTCTCTCAGCTTTTACTACCTTGTATAATTTAGTGTCATCGGCAAATTTGGCAACCTTGCTATTTACTCCTACTTCTACACTACACTTGATCTTAGCCAAAAGGCCGAGATGATTTATGAAGAGGTTGAAAAGCAGGGTTCCCAGTACTGAACCTTGGGGGACCGCCCTCTTTACCTCCCTCCACTTGGAGAAGTGTCCATTTGGTGCTACCTCTGTTTCCTGTCCCTTAGTTGCTGCTCCAAGACAAGCCCTGTCCATTGATTCCATGCATGGCAAGTTCATTCAAGAGCCTTTGATGCAGGACCTTATCAAAAGCCTTCTGAAAGTCCAGATAAACAATGTCAACTGGATCCCCCCTATCCACATGCTTGTTGACATTCTAAAAAAATTCCAACAGATTAGTGAGGCATAATCTGCCCTTGCAGAAGCCATGGTGGCTCTCCTTCAGCAGCACCTTCTCTTCTATGTGCCTATAAATTTTATCTTTCAGTTTATCTGCCCTGATTGTATATTCTGATTTGATTTGGAATATTGTCCAGTCTGTGATGAAAAGCCTTCTAAAATTGCCTGTCATCCACAAAGAAGTTCCTTTACAAGTTGATCTTGTGACCACATTTTCCAGCTCAATTGCACACAATTATAGTTCACAAACTTCACATCTAAAAGTTAATATCACTTGATTGTAGTTTCTGTCTCTCAGTTTCCAAGGCAGAGGGTATAAAACAAGCAGATGCATTTTAAAAAAGGAAGAGCAAATGGAAATGAGAGAGAGAGAGAGAAAGTTCCACTTTCATGCTACACCGGGGTTTATTTTGAAAACATGATGTATCAATTCCAAGGTCAGATAAATCCTTTGAAAAACAGCTTTCTAGGCTCCTCGCCAGGCCAACTCTCCTAGTTTCCCATTAAAAAAAGAAAAACAAAACAAAGGAAGGTTCTTTCTTGTTAAAGATTATTTTCTACCAGCCCAGAATAGCCACAAAGAAAAGAATCCAATCACTTCTTCAAGTAGCTACATCTTTCACACACACACACACACACACACACACACACACACCTCGCTGAAAGGTGCTCTTTTTAGACAGGGTGTTAGTGCTTATTTGAAGAAAAAGTTCCAAGCATCACCAAAATGAAACTTCACATAGATAAAGGGAGAAGAGCAGTTTTCCTCATCATGACAGTAAAGCACCAAAATATGCAGGTATAAATTGTCTGGTGCCAACAGCTTTGCCACTGACATCAACTTAGTTGATGGCATCCGATTTTCCTCCAGTGGGAGATAAGACAATTCCTGGACCAATGGAGCCCACCACTGCTTTCTCCATGATCAAACAGGTAGTGCCTTCCTTTTATCTCCCCTCCAAGGAGACTTGCCTCTTTTCTAAGGGCCTTTTCATTTCACACGACTCCTAAACTCTGCGGCAAATGGCTCCCAGCTCCGGAGCTTAAAATTGTTTCCCACCAGCTCCGGAGTTTACAGAAAATTAAGTGCGACCACGCCCACCTAAGCGCGTCCCAGTGGACTTTTCAGGTACCTGCTCTCCGGGGGTGAAAATCTCTGATGCAGATGTAATCTAGTGAGTGCCGGGCTCTCCTCGCTTCTGTTTGTTGTTTTTTTGCCCCCCGCCCCTTTAAGAGACAGGAATCAGGATGGCGAGGGGGCTCGGGGCAGCTTCGACCAGCAGACAGAGGTGAGCCTGCATTCTTTTCTCCCTCCCCTCACACAGACAGCAGCTAGGAGTGCGGAGGGGGTGGGAACACAGGAAGAGCAACAAACCCCCAAGATCTCTGGTCCGAATGTAAGTGGCCAGCGGATCTTAGGGGTCGTGTGAAAAGGCTCTAAGAGGCCCAATCTGGGGATTTTCAATCTGATAAACCACAGAATTTATCAAGTTGTCTCACTGCAGTGTGGCTGGATTTGGAAATCACAAATTAAAACTGTGGTGAAGGTGTCACAAGACATACATTTACTTCTGCTCCAACTGGGTTACTCATCTGGCAGTACCCTCTGATCCAGAAATGGCTAATTCATGGCTCACAGATCCTGCTCCTTAAAGCAACTTCATCTAGTCCCTCTTGTCAATGTCAAGTTTCAATCAGTTTTTTTGTAAATGGTTTCCCATGTAATGTAATCAGGGCTGGCACTAGGTTTTTTTGCACCCTAGGCGAGTGGTGGGGGGTGGGGTGGGGTGGGGCGGCAGGGGGGCAGCGGATGATGGGGACAGCAACGGGTGGGGGGGCGGAGGGCGACGGGCATAGGGGGTGGGCGGCAATGGGTGGAGGGGGTGGTGGGCGGACGGCGATGGGTGGCGGGGGGACACCAGGCTGGCCAGCGCCCCCTCTCCATTTTGGCGCCCTAGGCAACTGCCTAGTTCGCCTTAATGGATGTGCCAGCCCTGAAGGTAATGTAGGCAATGTTGCCTCGTAACGCAGTACCTCGTGGTGCAGTGGTTAAAATGCTTTACTGCAGCTGTGACTGAGCTCACAACCTGGGGTTTAATTCCAGATATCAGGCTCAAGGTTTACTCAGCCTCCCATCCTTCTGAGGTTGGTAAAATGATTACCCAGCTCACTGAGGTGGGGGGGGGGCTCCCAACAATGTGTAGCTTGCATAATCACATGTAAGCTGTTCAGAGAGTGCTTTAAGTCCTATGAGGCAGTATCGAAGTAGCACACTTTGCTTTGCTTTTGCACTGGGATATTCTAAAGATAGATAAAATGCATTTTAATTTAACTTTTTAATTTAATTTAATTTAATTTAATTTAATTTAATTATTTAATTTAATTTAACATAAATATAAAACAATTTCATACAGTTTACAAAATGCTGATTTAAACCTGGCATGGGTGATAAGAGTAAGATGTAGATGTAAAATCAGATGCCTCAAACTATGCTTGCCCTGATGGCCCCATCTGCTTTCCCCTTGATGCCATTACTGGATGAGTTCCCAGATTTCTTAAGGCCTGCCACCCCTACCTCCATTCAAAAAGTTTGTATGCAGAGTTATTGGCAGTCTGAGCTCTTTGCTTAAAATATGAAGGGATTCCCCCCCCCCACACACACATTTTAACCTTTTATTCTTTTCCCCACTGAACTATTGCCTCCAAAGAACACATTTGAAACTGAGATCAGTTCCTGGGCTAAAAGAGATGTCTCAATCTTATGGTATGTGTGTGGCCATCACTACCAACGGACAGACACATGAAGTTGCAATATCAGTTTTTGTGTTTTGTGTTGCAGAATATACTTTCTTCATTATTGTCTTGAGTTGCTTTCAAGTATAGAGGGATTGACCATCCATGGTGCAAAGTATAATGAAGGCCACTATCTATGTATGTGTTATGTATCATAGCATAGGTCTAAATTTTAAGCAACAAATTCCGCTGTTCAGTCTTCTATGTTCCTGATAAAGCTCATTGCGGATGAGCAGTTTTGTTGTGGAGACCTGACTTCACAGCTATGTCACCAGGACTGGTAACTAATAAATAATGTGCCCTGATA
>JAHTLZ010000010.1:66512882-66561322 GCA_023846285.1 Phrynocephalus versicolor
CAGTTCTTACTCCAGGTGCCCACAGCACCTGGTATTCCCTGGTGGTCCAATTACTATCCAATTACTAACCAGGCCAACCATGCTTAGCTTCCAAAATCAGGTGAGACTGGATGTGCTTAGGGCATCTAGGCAGCATTTGCCAATGTTGTCATCTACTAAGTCCCACTGAATTACACAGGACTCACCAGAATGTAAAAGAGCAGAAGAGCACAGCCTTGGGTTCTTGCCTGACAAATCTCAAGCAAAGAAGAGGTTACTTTCTCCGCATTATTCAGTCAACCAAGAAGGTACCTGTCTTCTTTGTGAGTTACCATCAGTGACACAAAGAGAACAGCCTGCAATCTAACAGTGCAAAAGGTGATTGGTATTAGATGAACATCAGCATTAAAAGGATTCAAGGAACAAGGGGGGGGGGGAGCAATCTGCCTACAAGTTTCCACAGCCTGACAATGCAGAAGAGATCTGAATGTAGACAACAGCAGCAGACATTTAATTAGCTGTGTTATGTCATTTAAATTATTCTCCGAAGAAGGGAAAGTAATTTGGAGGCCCTATCTTCATTGGAACATGCCTGGAATAGAACAGCAGCTTTCAGGGGATCTGAATCGTAGTCTGCAAGGAGGAAAAAAATTCTTATTGGAAGCTGAGAGGCTTAATTGCCTAAATGGAGTGAAAACTTTACTTTGAATTGTAGAAAAGAGAAGGTGACTCTGTAAGTTATTGATAGAGTAGATGTCATTTTAAGAATTCAGGCCTAAGCTGCACCCTGAACAACGTGCTACGGATTTCCCGAGGGTTCCCTTTCTCTGTTGCAAATGCAATTATTGCAAATAATCCTTGAGAAAAATGGAATGTGCGCTGCTGATAACATGTGGCCTTCAAGGTGTTTGGGGGCTGTAGCTCACTTCAGCTCTAAGCAGCACAACAAAGATGGGAAATATACTACGACAACAACATCTGGAAGTATCCTTCTTCACCAACCCTGCCTTAGAAAATAGCCAGTCTCAAAAGATTGGTCACTTTGTGGAGAGAAAGAGGATTGTATTTGTAAGTAGAGATGAGTTATAAAAAGCCATCGGTGCAGCACCACAGGTGCTGTTTGTTCCCTTCTGCCACCTTCAGCTGGCTCCCTCCCTCCCTAGCTGGTGTGTACTGCTTGGCTCTTCCTTGTCCCTCCTCCAGCAGCCCCCACCACTCAAAGTAACCACTTCACTCACTCATTTATCTGAGAGGGAGACTGCTGGAGAAGGTGGGGAAGGGACACAGATACTCCAGCCAGGACCTGACAGTTGCGTGACAAGAAACAGCACAGGTAGGCTTGTGAGTGGGAGAACCAGCAGGGGTGGTTGTGGGAAGAGAAAGTGCAGCACCTGTGGTGCCATGCCAACAACTATGGATTTGTGCTCATCCCTAATTGTAAATACAGAATCAGACAATGGCAGGGTTGGTTGCATGGAGTTGATTAAGATAACATTATGATCTTGTGTATGGAGTAGGGAGGTTATGCTGTATTATGTTCATAATAAGTGTTGTCTCTTTAAGTTATACTAGACTACATGCATGTTGAGTAAATCCGTTATGCTTACTGGTGCTTACTCCAGGAAAAGTGTATACCAGGCATGTCCAAAGTCAGGCCCGGGGGCCAAATGGGGCCTGTTTTCAAATTTCAAGCAGCCCACGGCCTCTTCTCCCCACCAGCTGAGCCTATCATGCTTCCCCACCCACTGGCCCCTCTCCATATTGGATAAAGATGTCAGTTTCCAGTTTTACAGTTTGCCTGCCCTCCCTGCCTCTGTCTGTCCTCCCAGCCACCTGCCCAGCTTACCCTTCCCTGGCTCTGTTGCTGCATCATCCTCCCCGCCTCCTTGCATGTCCTAGAGGCGTGTCCAAAGTTGGCCCGGGGGCCAAATGTGACTGAATGCTTGGCCCCCACACATTTTCATCTCACCAAATCTGACCCTTCTGGCAAAAAGTTTGGACAACCCTGGTGTACACGGAACTGCAGTGTTTGTAATCTGTCAATTTAGACCTCGATTTTTTTGAAATGAAGTTGACTGCATCCATGTTTTTCTAGATGTGGAGGAACCCTACAAGAAAAGTATATCAAAGTCATTTAAACTAGAATGATAATAAATGGACATTTTAAACTTCCGTGTGCACTAAAGTATGTTCTTTACTGCTGCACAGATTTGCCCTGGAACTTACATCAGATTTCACTGTATTTTTAATATTTGGTTTCTTTGGTGCTACTTCAGACTGGTCTCTTGCCCATGGCATTCTTATTATCTTATGACTAGCATAAAGTCTTCAGGGAAAGACTTTTTATATGGATAGATACTAGCTTCTTCCTTTCTTTCATTGGCATCTTGTTTTGTCTGCTGGACTATAGCAGACAACAGGCACACTACAGGCAACAGGCACACTACAAAAAGCAGCAGATTGCATTTTACTATTTTTTATTTCTACTCATTAATCCCTTTGATTGGGAGAAGAAAGAGATGTGTTGTCTGTCTGAGGCTGTGCACATCAAAGGCTAACTATTCAAAAGGATTTAGTTTTTAAGGCATTTCAATTTTAGGGAGATTTTGAAAGATGCTAAGCATCTAATGGCTGCCATTATGTCATCAGTAGCTGGGATTTGCAGAAGAACCCAGCATGCCTCAGCTTGGGAAGCTGATCTGTCTTAACAATGCAGATGCCAGTTATAGATGGCAAGCAATTTTGAAACCTTCCCACAAAGGATAATCAATACACATTGTGTAAGCTAATTTCTAAAGAGGCACAGATTGAAAGGCACAATACAACAAGTGACTGAGAGCCTGCATGGGTCTGGACTCTTTACAGCACCTTCAAATTTCTAGTACAGGGAACAGCAGAAGCAGGGTATATTTTGTTACCAGATATATGGCATCCACAGGAATAGCTGTGCTGTTTGTCTGTTATGGCAAAAATAACAAAAGACCTGTAGCAAATATATTGAAGCATGAAGATGGCTGGCTTTATCATTGGGCAGAGAGATTTTTCAGGCACCACATTTTGGGCATCCTAATTAACAGGTAATTATTCTCTCTGCTATCATTGTATATGCATCGCCAGAGAGAGGGAGAAGTATATGTGGAATTTTCTGTATTCTTAGTGAAGCAAGTTGCTGGTCTTTTTGTGTATTGAACTCAGCTTGGTTGAGGGCACCATTTTCTTGTCATCTCATCAAGCTGCATTCTCTGGGGGTGGTCCTTCAGGAAACCAAGCCAAAGCGAGGCCACTGATCCAAAACCAGAGAGTATCCCCAGGACGCTACAGAGGTTGACAGTATCAAAGGCTGCTAAGAGATCAAGGAGGACTAAGGAGGACACCTTGTTCCCATTAGTCTCTCACAGGAGATCATTTTGCAGGGGGACCAGTGCTGTCTCCACACCACGTGATGGCCTGAACTTGGACTAGAATGGATCAAGGACATCAGTCTCATCCAGAAGTACCTGAGAAGCATAGGAGGCAAAACAGACAGAAGTCAGAATTATTGACACTTGGGGTAGCCTGGCAGATCATAATCCTTGTGTTGCATACAATGCAGACAATTTTTCCTCAGTGATAATCAATCATCACTTTAAAAAAACCCCAAGAGCTTGAAAAGTTCCTTTTTTGAAATATATCTCCCAGAATCCCAGAATCAACATGTCCAACATATCTCTTAGGATTCTTAGAGTGTACAGTGGGGAGGGGTTTAAGGGACATAAACACAAAAAGGCAACAATGAAATAATTTAAAAAGATGGTCTATGTCAGTGGTGTCCAAACTTCGGCCCTCCAGATGTTTTGGACCACAACTCCCACAATTCTTTGTCACTGGCAATACAGACTTGGGAATTCTGGGAGCTGTGGTCCAAATCATCTGGAGGGTCGAAGTTTGGACACCCCTGATCTATGTTGTTAACGGAGACCAAGACTGATCATTCACACATCTGTATTCTCAGTTATTATGTGCAAAAGTGTGAAAGGTGGATAGCAAAGAAGGCTGACGGGAAGAAAGTTGATTTATTTGAAACAGGGTTCTGGAGGAGAGCTTTGCATGTACCCTGGGAGGCCACAAAAATGAACAAGTGAATCCTCTATCAAATCAAGCCTGAATGATTTCTGGAGGCAAAAATGATGAAACTCAGATTGTCGTACATTGCACCCACCATAAGACAGGATTTTCCAGAAAACGCAGTGATGTAGGGAAAAGTAGAAGGCATCAGGAAAATAAGAAGACCAAATATGAGATATATTGACTCTATAAAGGAAGGCACAGTCTTGAATTTACAAGAGGTGAAGCAGTGCTATTGATAACTGGATATTTTGAAGATCCCTCATTCATAGGGTCACCGTAAATTGGATACCATTTGACAGCATGAACAATATCAATTCCTTCCTGCAATAATAGGCCATGTTTACAAAGTGTTTTTGAAGTTTTGTGTTTGGGGCGTTTGATAATATAGTTTTGATAAAATTTGTGATTTGTCATTTCTCTTTCTTGGGTAGAGATGTTTGAAAGAGAGAGAAACTCAAATGGCTTTTGAGTTAGGAAAATTAGGAGGCTGTGGTAACATCATTTGTGGCTTACTTTAACTGCTTGAATATTCTTTGTGGTGAGAAAGTGGTTTCTGATGAGAGAAGCAAAATGCAGCATTTCAGGTAAGTATACAATATGCAGGAATGGGCAGCTACGAGCCTGACGTAGTTTGGGGGCGGGGCACGTTTGCCCTCTTGTGCCAGACATTTGGTGCGAAGACTTCATGCTGATCCGGGTATTTTTGCCCGGGAGCCTACATAAGGTGGTTCCCTCCCTGCCTCAGCCTCTTCTCAGCGAGATCATCAGCCCCACCATCCCACCCTATCAAAAGGAGAATGAGATTAGCTGGTTGCTGCGGGGCCGGATGGGAATTTTTGGTGGCTACTCGGATTGGCATTGAGTAGCCACGTGTTTTTGCCCGTCCCATTCTCTTTTTCACATGGGATGGGTATCAACCTTCTCACTGGTCACAACCCGGGTAGGCGGGTAGTGCAAGAGGTAATGGTATTCAGGTAGGCCCAAGTAAGTCGCCCTTAAGGTGCTAGACAGCCCTCAATTAAAGTTAATAATCATTGGTATGTTTAGGAGTAAAATAAATTCTGCAAGTTAATATTAGGCCAAAGCGAGGGCTGTGGTGGGATAGCAGATTCACTCATGATGCTGAACAGGTGGGCATCGTGAATACATAATGGGCCGATAGAGCATTATTTCTGCCCATTACCTGCTTGCACTATGGTCTCAGGTCCCCTTAACAGGTTACAGGCATATTAGTAGATTTAAGTAAATATGTTATAAATAAAGTTGTGGCCCAATTTATCCCAAAAACTGAAGTTGTCTTGCCTCTTTATTTCCAGGGCTTGGGGAGCAAGGGGAGCTGTGCACACGCAGAACGTTCATGAGAAGATATTATCTAAGACAGAGTTATCCTCCAAGTTCCTTTTTCAGAAAATGACAGACAGCATTGAGTTGGTGCCTAAGAATAAACTTGAATGAGTAGCATTTTACATGTGTAGTTAGTCTGCACAGCGAATATCTTGAGTTCCCTTTCTTCCTCCCACATTGGTATAAACATCATCGAAGTGTTACCTTTTAGGGGGGGGGAAGCAGTATAATGGAGGCTTTTTAAAATTCTCAAGTATGACGGTGTTGGAAGAATAGCCATCTTGTGGTTCCTTTGCCTGAAAATATCTTCCAATATGACAAAGTCAAACTATATCACTGTTTTTTTTTCAAAAAATGTATTTTGATGATGCACAACGTAATATTTCTGGCACCTAGTTGCTTGCAGTAAGTGGTAAGCAGGGTACTGTTCCAACTGGCAGCCAATTTCATCCAATTCCATATCCCAACAAAGAGTAAAATGGTTTTAGGGATTCTTGTGTTTACATTGACAGCCAGCCCATTTTCCAAAGTGTTGTATTGGGGTCTGTATTGAATTCTTGGGTTGGTGAATATCCCTAACATTATGTGATGGAGTTCTTCTACAGGAGGAAAAAAAAACAGATCACTTTGGTTTTGCTCAGGCTTTTCCTGCTCCCCCGGAATGAGGAAACACTCACACCAGTCCATGAATATTTCACTGGGTCCATCCTTTCTTCACAGGGTTTAAAAGATGTACACAGTAGACCACTACCCGAAAGGACAAGTTTATCATTTTGAAAAAAAAAATATGGTGCTTGAATGACAGAGACAGAGTTTTTGGAGGGTGAATGAAGCTTACAACCAACTTGGGAACCATTTGCTGTGGAGGGTGGTTGACTGACAGTCAAAAGGTAGCCATTATCCTAACACAATTCTGACATGCAAAGCGGAGGAGAAATACTGTATGTCTTTAAATAATGGACTGATCCACTCCAATCTGCAATTCTAGCAGAAGAATAAGTAACTCTTTGAAAAGAGATCAAAGGAGTGTAAATTATTAAAAGAAAGGTATTCATCAGATATATTGCAATTATATTCAACTACTGTGGTATTCTAACAGTCTGCCATTCTGTAAGGTTTTGGATGATAGAGGTAGACTAGAGAGTAGAGATGGGCACGACTAGGGAAAATGACGTTTTCGAGTTGTGTGTTGGAGGCGGCCTGTGTCGGCTCGTTTCCGTTTTTCGCGAAACTTTGCAAAAAATAGTCGTTTCGTTTTTCATTTTTTCATCTGTCGTTAAACTGGTTTCGGGGGTAGTGGGCTCCTGGAGGCACCTCTCTGGGGTGGGTGCCTCTGCTGGCCCGCTATAAAGGGAAGCGGGCTCCTGGAGGCACCTCTTTTTTGGGGGGGTGCCTACTCTCCTCACCCGCTAGGAAGGGAAAGCAGGCTCCTGGAGACCCCTCATGGCATGGGGGTCTCCTCTCCTCACCTGCTGCTGCAAAAGGGCATGCATAGCCATATGGATATGCATACCAGTTGCAGATTATGAGACCAGTGGACTGGCAGAACCCAGAGCCATAGGGTGATGCCTAAGGCTCTTGCACCCGCTGTGTCTCACAAAGAAGGGAATCGTACTTGCGTAGTGCAATGCAAGTTGATCTGGCTTAGGGGACAGCAGCTTAGCGCAAGGGCTAGGGTTAGGCTAGTTACTGGTGAGGTTAGGGTGGGGTAGTGGGGTGCACCTCTGGGTGCCTCTCTGACCCACTAAGAGGACAGTGTACTGTGGCGTATGGGTAAGGAATCAAGAATTAGGGTTAGGGCTAGGGGGCTAGGGCAGGGTTTAGTGGGCTTTTTGGCACATCCCAGAAGTCTCAGTGGCCAAGTGGCCATGCGATTGGTGGGATGGCTCCAAAAATTTGCATGGTCCACTCCCACATGGCCACTTGGCCAGCCCATCATTGCGCAGGTGTAAATAAAATAAAATAAAATAAAATCAATGGAGAGAGGACAGAGGAGGAGACATTTTGTTGCAAGAAAACCCCACTGCTACTGTAAAAATTCTGGCAGTTTTAGCAATAGCAATTAGCGGCGGCGACTTTGGCGGGACGATGAGGATGCCCGCCCCCAGCGCAGCCCAGGGACAGGAGGGACAGGAGGAGAGGGGGGGAGGCTGGGGACCCCCCTCCAGAAACCACCCCTCTGGTAGGTGCCCTGAGCCCTCACTCAGGCAGGCATATTTTCGCCTGCTTTTTGGCCTGGAATTGGTTTTTTTTAAGAAAAAAAAAACTTTTTTTCTGTGCCGCTTGGCATCGCGGGATCGCCGCGATGCCAGGAACGACAACGACAAATCAGACCCAATTATTCTTTAGTCGGTTCGAGTTCGAGTTCTGGCGGAGTAATTCCCGTTACCGTTTCCGTTGCGTAACGGAAACGAGTAACGGAAATGGAAACGGGAATTCCGCTAAGTCGTGCCCATGTCTACTAGAGAGGTGTCAGAGAGAAACAGAGAGGGACTGACAAAAGATGAGAGAGAAGGCAGAGCATGCCTAGGTGTAGAAATGACTAATTATGGTACTAACAGAGAGTCTGTTTTCATGGCTTAGGACCTAGATACCTGAAGGACCGCCTCCTTTCATAGGAACCTACCTGGCAATTAATATCTAGCCTGGGGGCTCTCCTGAAAGAGCCATCCCTCAAGGAGGTGAAAGGGATGGCTTGCAGGTATAGGGCCTTTTCAGCAACTGCCCCCAGACTATGGAATGCCCTCCTAAGTGAGACCCACCTGGTGCCAACATTGATAACATTTCAGTGCTAGGTAAAACCCTTCCTGTTCCAGAAGTTTTTTAACTGATGATTGTGGGTCCTGATGACAAATTTAGTGTTGTCTTTTAATGTATTGTATTATTTTGATTGTGAGCTGCCCAGAGACCTTTGGGTAGTGGCGGCATACACACTATATAAATAAATAAATAAATAAATAAATAAATAAATAAATAAATAAATAAAATTATTATTTATTATTATTTAATTATTTAAAAATATTATCATACTGTGTTTCTCCATAAAAGTACTCAAGGTGGCTCCTCCTCCTCCTCTTCTTCTTCCTCCTCCTCCTCACCATGTGCCATCAAGTCAAAGCAGAAATTAACACTGCTGTTTCTCAAAACAACAACAATATGGCAGTACCCTGAATATGGCCATATGACTGGATCTGTAGGATATCTGATTAATTTGTTTGGCAGATCTGTTCACTAACAGGGGTTAGCAATTTGTGCCATAATAGTTTGACATAGATTGCAGACTAGTTACAAGACTAATCATGTCATAGACAAACAGTGATTGGAGAAAACAGGAATTTCCGTTCTTGAGGTGGGACTTGAGGTGGGCCAAATGAAGCCTGTGGGCCCTGAGTCTCTCCTTACAGGCATCTCATGAAGCATTTACACCTCAAAAATCACCTTGTGGAGGACAAAAGGCAAGGATATGAATCAAACCATATCCTTCTGATTATTCAGATGTTTTGGCTGTCCTCCAGTGCATCCAGACAAATGAGTTGTACTATATTTATACTAGCTTGGTCTCTTTCTGTTCTGCTATAAATCTGTGTCATATTTCCCCAGCTTCCAATTTTTCCTTTTATCCACCATAGATATTTGTAGGATATTGCAGGGAACACACACAATTCTATAAATAATGGTCAGTCTCTGTTGATGTTATACAACTGTGAGATGAGATAATTGCTGGAAACGTGTCTGGAGAATCTGTTCTTTTAAAGAAATATTTATACAAATTAATTTTTTTTTTTAAAAAAAATTAAAAAAAAAAAAAAAAAAAAACCTCATCAACAACAGTATACCCCTCCACCAGTGGGACTATTCTTATTTTCTTTCCTTATCCTCCCCTCCACAACAGAATTGTGCGGAAACTTTATCTCTTACAAGCACATATTCAATAAAGCTACCCCAGAAGATATCTCTTTTTAACTCTCCTTTTTGATCTTTAAAGTACGTGTCAGTTTATCATTTAAAGCAATATTCCATATTTCATTGTATCATTCATCTAAATATAGTTCATGTTTGGATTTCCAATTTCTAGATATTATTAATCTTGCCACTGTCAATATATTATAATCAACTCCCTAGTTTTAAAATCATCAATATTATCAACAAACATTGACAACAAAGCAATTTCAGAATTGAGCTCTATCTTCCTTTCTAATACATCACTTAATTCTTTAAAATACATTTCCAAAATTTTTGTATAATTTTACATTACCATCACAAATGAAAAAAAAATCCAACCTCCTTGTCACATGTCCAACAAAGCTTAGAGAAATTAGCGTTTATTTTATTCAATTTCACTGGTGTCAAATACCATCTTAAACTTATTTTTATTTTTCCCCTTTATTCTAACTGACATAGATCTAAGTACAGTGTTCCCATTCTCCATATTTTAGCCCATTTTTCCTCTTTAATTTCTTTTTAAGTCTTGTTCCCAAATTAACTTCAATCCAATTCCTTCCCTATTTTCATCTTCTAAATCCAAAATAATTTTATATAATTTACTTACATTACCTTTTACTGTGTCCTTCTCCTACAACAATAAAAATTGTTCATATTTTGTATATTTTCTCCGTTTGTTATATTTCTTTATCTAAGCATTAGTCCATTTCGCTAACTGTATAAAATTAAACCAGGATATGGCCTTACATTGAATAATTTCTTTCATTTACCTATCCAATGTTTCAATCTAATCACTTGTTTTTCCCTAAATAATCTTTTTAAAATGTTCAGATTTTTAGGGAAATTCTCTATTTCAGTTACTGATCTTAATAGTGAATCCAAGGGACATAATTTTTAATGTACTGTATATACCATGCACTTAACATAGATCTAAGAAAGGGGTTATTAATCTCATATAATTTTGATTTCCTAATAATACCAAATAAATATTTTATATTATCTTTTATTTCCAGTGATTCCATTTTCCACCATATTAATCTTTCTGGATAATATACAATATCCCCAATAAACCTTAACTGATTTGCCAAATAGTAATTTTTTACATTTGGCTAACCTATACTGCCTTTATTTTGAGCCTTATACCAATACTTTTTATTTATTCTAGCTTTTTTGCCACTGTTACAATAACTGTTAATCAGATCTTGCCAAAATATGAGATCATCCATAGTTAGCTGTACTGGAAGCATCATAAACAAAAACATTAGCTTTGGTAAAATTTTCATTTTCATCAATGTGATTTTTCCAAACCAAGAACGTTTCAAAATAGAATATTCTTGTATTTTAATATTAATTTCTTTGTTTAGTTTATTATAATCCGATTCCTTTAATTTCCATGTATTCTTTACTAAATCTATACCTATACACCCATAATTATGAGCAATCATTTCTTGTTCTTCCTTATTATGAATAAACAACATTATCTGTGATATATGCCAATTTACATACAATCTGGTTATTAATCCAAATTTCTCTAAATGATATTTAATTCTATCCATTCTATTTATTGGGTTTTTAATTGTCAGTAAGGAATCATCTGCAAATAAATTAATCTTTACTTTATTATCCATACCTAATCCACTAATTAAATCATCATTCCTTATTGTATCCACAAAAACTTCAATCATTAAACAAAATAGAACTGGGGAGAGGGGGCAACCTTGTCTAGTACCTTGGCCTAGAGAAATCTGGCCTGTAATCCCATCATTAATCATGATCTCAGATGTATTTTCAGAGTATAGCTCGTCTATCACCCCTCTAAATTTCATTCCAAACCCCCAGTTTTTAATCATAATTTTTAGTGTTGACCATTCCACACAATCAAAAGCTTTAAATATATCTAAAGACAAAATACCAGACTTCTGTTTATTCATTTCTATAAGATTCAACACCTTCCTAGTTAAATGAGACATATGTCTTCAACACATGTATAAGATCTAACACCTTCAACACATGTATAAGATTCAACACCTTCAACAACATGTATAAGATTCAACACCTTCCTAGTTAAATGAGACATTTGTCTTCCCTTTAAAAAGACATTTTGACCTTCCTTAATATATTTCATAATAAACCCATTTATTCTATTTGCCAATATTACAGTAAAAATCTTAGCATCTTGATTTATCAATGAAATACAGTGGTACCTCTGATAATGAATTTAATTGGTTCCCAGAGGCAATTCGTTATCAGAAAAAATATTGCCATCCAAAATATGGTTTCCCATTGAAATGAATGGGAAACCAATTAATTCATTCTGGAGGTCCAAATTAAAAGGCAAAAAAGCCACCTCTGCCTCTTCCTCCCCCTCCTCCCCCACCGCCAACTCTGCAATTTACAACCGGCTCCTGCAATTTGAAAAGCATGTGTGGAGAATTTAATAAAAACCACAAAGCCTTCTCTCGCCCCCCCAACCCACCTGCACACTATCTCTTATATTCCTCCACCATTCTGTCACCTTGAGCAGCCTTATAAACTTTCGAGAGCAACCCCGTTTCAGGCTTCTCCAGTTCTCACGTGTTGAGACACGTGGCAGGGAAAGGTGAGGGCAAGACGGAGGAGAGTGAAAAAGAAATCAAAAACCTGTTGTATGCATCACTGGACTGGGGCCGAAAAAGTTGAGAGAGTCCCAGTTCGGGTGAGAATGAGTTTGCGGGAAAGACGGGCATTAGAGTAGGTAGAGTAGAAGGGGAGAGGGAGGGAAGGAAGGATGAAAGTGGCAGTGGAGTGAGGATGGAAATGACCTACCACATTTGGTCGACCCATGGCAGCACTTTCCATCTTGCTGGCTTGCCAGCGGCTCCGGCACTCCAAAGGCTGGACAGGAGAGACAAAGGAACACAGGTAGGGGTGGCTGGGAAGGGTGTCTAGTCCTCGCTGCTCTCCAGTTGATTCTCTTCCCTTCTGAGGTGGCAGAGGAGAGACTTGGTGGTGGTGGTTGGATAGGCGGGCTTTCTGGCTCTTCAGAGTGTGCCACTGTGGGCCTTTTCACACAACCCCTAAGATCTGCTGGCCACTTAAATTCGGACCAGAGATCTTGGGGGTTCGTTGCTCTTCCTGCGTCCCCACCCCTCCGCACTTCCTTGATCCTGTCTGCGTGAGAGGAGGGAGAAAAAAGGGGACAAAAGAATGCAGGCTCACCTCCGTTTGCCAGTCCAAGCCTCCCCACCCCATCCTCATCCTGATTCCTTCTCTTAAAGGGACGGGAGGCAAAAAACAACAACAAACATAAGCGAGGAGAGCCGGGCACTCACTCCTTTACATCCAGATCTGGGATTTATCATCCTCCAAGAGCAGGTACCTGAAAAGTGCGCTGGGATGCGCTTAGGTGGGCGTGGCCGCACTTAATTTTCTGTAAACTCCGGAGCTGGTGGGGAAACAATTTTAAGCTCCGGAGCTGGGAGCCATTTGCGGCGGAGTTTAGGGGTCGTGTACAAATACCCTGTGAGACATGCCTGGGGAGCCAGGAGAGATGGAGGGGGGAGAGAGAGGGGGAGAGAGAAGGAGAGAGAAGGAGAGGGTGCTTTGCTGCCACCGTTCCTCTTCCACCTTCCCTGCCCACTCTCTATCCTGCTCTCTCTCCTTCCCTCCAGCCCACTCCACAAGCTGGGAACCAGATCCAAGGGCAGCCCAAATGTATGAGTGTGTGTGAGGGAAAAAACACTGGGAAGGGGGGGGGAGGAGGAGGAGGAGGAGGAGGAGGAGGCATGGAGGGAAAACACCACCAGCAGTAGGAGGAGGAGACAGAGGAGCAGGAAGGTGAAGAGGAAAGGGCACGCGCATGTGCCTAGAAGGCTGCTTCCCATGGGAGCCATCCTGGGTTCATTATTGGAGGCAGCCCATAGGCAACAGTCCTTATCTGAACCAGCCCCATACCCAGAAATTTGCAATCATTATCTGAAAAAATCGTTATCAGCAACAACAACTTTATTGATTAGCCGTTCGGGCCATATCAAGTACTAAAACCACATAGGTCCAGAAAGATACAGAAAATACAAGTTGTGACTGAACAGTTTTCAAAGTTAGGGTGGCCAAACAAATGTTATCATTCAAGAGTCAGCATCGCCCCTACAGTAAATTCCAATTTGATCAATATAGGCAGATCTTACTCTGGCTGCCTTACATATGAAATTGGCGACACCATTAACAACATGCACGTTTGAGCTTTGAAGCAAAAAGGCAAGCTGAAAGTTCACATTCCAATGGGCAATTTTGGCCATCATTTTTGATAAATAAGACTGTCTGAGGGCTGAATATCAAATAAAATATGGGCAATATCCTCTATAGCGGGGGCACTGCAGACACATGTTCTCTCGTGGTAAGGTAGATTATGAAAACGGCCAATTTATTCATAGATTCCTGTAGTTCGAATCTTAATCTTGTATAGGCTCTCCTCAAAGAATAAGGTAAGCTAATTCTTAGATACTTCTCGCACTTGAATACCAGTTTGTTTTTAGATAGCCAGCTTAGGGCTCTGTTTTTGGAGAGGAGCTCCATATCCTGTTGTGCACTGACATCCAGAGCTCTTTGTTTAAATATAGTTTTGGCCTGTTGACCACTGACAAGTAGGCTCTGGGTTGAGAGCCCAAAATGTGCGATAATGATACCAATTTGTCTGGCCCAGGAATTGGGGATGACGGAATTAGCTTGTTCAATTAGACATAACTTGGGAAGTCTGTCAATCCCCATTGACTGGACCTTCAACCAGAAGGAAAAAGCTCTAGATACTGTGAGACTGGGGCATTTGTTATCTGAGGTATTACTGTAGGTCTAATATGATCTAGGGTTCATCAAATCCTTATTGGGTTTTGGAATAAGAATTGCTAATGAATGTTTCCAATATAGTGTCATTTTTATTTCCTCCTAGAATTCCATTAAACAGTATTTTTAATTTTGGAACTAAAACTGGTTTAAATAATTTATAAAAATCTGAATGTAATCCATCAAAACCCGGGGTTTCACCATTTTTAACTTGTCAATAATTGCTACAATCTCTTCATCCTGAATTGGTTTTTCTAATTCCCTTTTATGTATGTCTGATAGCTTTCCCTTAACACAGGGGTGTCCAAACTTTTTGCAAGGAGGGCCAGTTTTGGTGAGGTGAAAATGTGTGGGGGCTGACCATTCAGCTGCATTTGGCCCTGGGTCGGACTTTGAACAAATCTCTATAACATGCAAGGAGGCAGGGAGGATGCTGCAGCAACTGAGCCAGGGGCAGGGAGGCTGGGCAGGTGGCGGGGGGGGCAGATGGAGGCAGGGAGGGCAGGCAAACCATAAAACTGCAAGCTAACGCCTCCATCCAGTATGGGGAGGGGCCAGCTGGCAGGGATGTGTGACAGGCTGAGTGGGTGGGGAGAAGAGGCTGTGGGCTGCTCGAAATTTGAAAATGGGCCGCATTTGGCCCCCAGGCCTGACTTTGGAGATGCCTGCCTTAACAGCTTCTTTAATATAACCTTCTATATATTCTTTTGAAAAATTGCCTCCTTTATATAATTCTTTGTAAAACACTTGAAATACTTGCAAGTTTTTTTTGTTCAGAATCTGAACAATTATAGACAGTTCTTCAGGACTTACTTTTGAGAAAACATATGATTCATCTAGATCAGTGGTTCTCAACCTGTGGGCCCCCAGATGTTCCTGGACTGCAACTCCCAGAAGCCTCCACCACGTGCTGTGCTGGAAGGGATTTCTGCGAGTTGCAGTTCAGGAACATCTGGGGACCCACAGGTTGAAAACCACTGATCTAGACGAACCATTTGTTCACCTATATGGATCAGACTGTGCATTGATGATATCAACATTTTTGCCCCATCCAAACAATACAGAAGTCTAATAGACACCAATTATGGCCCAAAGTGATGAAACTCTAGGCTGTACTCTTTTCTTTTGTCTTTAGTATTTTGTATATATTTTCAATTGGCCATTAAACAGAACCAGAAGACTGTTGGAATGTGGCAAGATCTACATTCTGATATTAGGGGGTTAATGTCAGGAGGACCTTACCTGGAACTGTGAATCAATGAGTCCTGTCTCTTAAACTATTATGGTTCTACAAAAGAAGTCACCCCTGCCTGCTTGTCTCCTTTCTCCTCTTTCTTTCTAACCTGCACTCATGCCAATAGTCTGAGTGAGCCAGATTGTGAGTGTTTGCCTGACTTCATAGGCATTGCTGAGCTGCCGTCGCGTTACTTGTTTTTGCAGCTAAAAATCTTGTAAATAAATAAATAAATAAAATAAAAATGTACTGCCAGTATTTTGTTGTTTTACTAGGAATATCCTGTTTACCTTTTCCCTAAGAGACTTAGATAAAGTTTATGTTTTATACTTCACTTTTGTCTTGGTGTCTTCAGTTTTTTTTTTATCCCAACAAGGACAATGATGGACTATACATTTATTAGATCACTAAAATACCACAGACAGAATTTGACTCTCAGGCCAAGCATTACAGAGCTCGGGGGTGTACACAAAAACCATGCAATCTGAAAGTTGAGTCATGGCAACTGGACTTCTTTTCTCGAGAGATTGAAATGTTTCGCTACTCATCCAAGCAGCTACATCAGTCTGCTTCAGTCTGGTATACTTAACCAACCTAAATAATCAACAGCCATGGAATTAGCCATGAAAACATAACATGTGAAATAAAGAATGTTTCCCTTGCCACTTAGCAACCCGGTGTTTTTTTTGGGGGGGGGGCAGGAGGCAAGCAGAACTATGTGTCATTGTGCCACTCCGAAAATAGTGGAGATGGACTTAAAGGCATGCCACACTTCAAAATGAAACTCTGCCCCTCCGGAGCTGCTTACTTGGGATTTCTCTCACCAGTGGGAGAGATACACACGTTCATGTACCAACTCACTGAGTCTGAGACTTCACCCATTTTTTCTGAGAACTGGCAATCCTAAATAGAAAGCGGAAAGACAAATACAAGGAATTACAACTGAACCTGCATTGTTTGATAGAACAGCCACAATTTTTCTTTTGAAAACAAGCAAAAAAATGTACTCTTTATATTCTGCTCCATTACACTTCCAACATTCTTTTTGGGTGGTTTACCAATTAATTGTGCAGGCTACACATTCCGCACCTTCTCCCCGGATGAGCTGGGGACTCATTTCACTGATCTCAAAAGATGGAAGGCTGAGTCCGCCTTGAGCTAGAGACCTGGAATTGACCCCCGGGCCATGAGTACAGTTTTGGCTGTCGTACAGCAGTTGTGCTACTGTGCCACGAGGGTTATGGGTATGTAGGCTTCACAAAGAAGCCTCAGCCAGCCTTCATGGCTTCAGTATTTGGATTTCAGGTACTAATCTTTGGCGCAGGTTTCTGGCAAGTTTTCAAGTATGAAGTCTTCCACTTTGACGATGAATTGCTGAAGCATCCACCCCAGTGCAGCTGCCGAGAGACTAGAACCTCTTTCACACAGGCTTGGGCAATTGTTCAGACAGTCATGCACTGTTAACTTCCTGTGTCTTTTCTGATATTGCTTCAAAGCAAGAGTAATGAAAAAATGGCTATGGGGTTGTGACAATTTAACAACCTTTACTTGTTCCTGTGTTCCCTGCCTTTCCTTTTTATAATGCTAAAGAGTACCACTGACATTCTCTTAGGTAAATACAGCCTAAAGTAATTCATGCATTTTAATTAACAAAGGAACAGGGACATAGGAGGGATAAGAATGAAACATTTGTCTTTCTCCAGCAAATCGAAGGAACATCAGACTCATGCGTAATGGGATGGGCTCAAGGGTCTGGAAATGTATTACTTCTGTCTCTCAGGCAAAACCTTAAATACCTCTTCCTGACACTTTAAGGAGTGAGTAACTTCTAAACTTCAGCTGCAACAGCCCGGCTCCTTGTTCTCGGCTACATAATAATCATTGTATGCCATGAAGTCATGGTGATCCTTTTCTAGGTTTTCCAGATAGTGAACAACCCGAAATGGTTTTCCATTGCGCTCTTCTAAGAACACACTGGGACTGTGCAATCTGTCCAAGACCCTACAGTCTCGCCCTTCTCCCAGGAAGCACAATGGGGAATAATACTCTTAAAGTCTGGCTCCATAGGCAAATGCCTAAACCACTGAGCGATCCAGCTGGCTTCTTGACAGTATGCTTATTCACAAATTGGAGAGCAGGAGTGGTGGCTTCTCAAGGGTCACCTTACCTCATTGGAAAGGTCATGATCAACCCAGAACCCAAAGCAAGTAGCAGGAGTTTAGACTACAGGTAGACAACCCTATTTGTAAAGCAGCATCTCCTTTCTTCTAAAGTGTTGTAATTCTTGTATTTTGTGTCTCTGCCCATCACAATGCATTTATTCAGTAATATTTTCTTGTCGCAAACATTTTTTTTAATACTTGTGACAGGCATTAAATATTTGCTTGAAATCCATGTGACCATTGTTGTCTTTTAAGAAAAAATGGGGTTGGGTAGGTGGATATTGTTGTTTGTTACTGTGTGCTTTCAAGTCTCCTCTGGTGTATGATAATCCGAGTGACCTTCAATATGTCCTGTCATTGACAGCTCAGCTCACCTCTTGTAGAGTCAAAAACAGACATTCCTTTATGGAGTCATTCCATTTCATATTTGGTCTTCCTTTTCTCCCGCTGTCTTCAGCTTCTCCTAGCATTATTGCCTTTTCTGGCAGCTCCTGTCTTCTCATGATGTGGCCAAACTACAAGAACCTCAGTTGTGACATTTTTGCCTGTTGGGAGTGTTCAGACTTGATGTAGGGCCCCCTTTTTTGTCTTTCTGGTGGTCCACTGTATCTCTGAAGCTCTCCTCCAGCACTATATCTTGAACAAATCTATTCTTCTCTTCACTATCCAGCTTTTACATCCATGCATGATAATTGGAAATATAGTTACGTTGGCGATCCTGACCTTGGCATTCAATGGAATGCTCTTAGTTTCATCCTAAGTGCCCTCCTAAATCTCAGTTTTCCACTGATTTCCTAGCTTCATGGGTTCATGGGAGACATACAGAACTCCAATTCACTTTAGGGGTGAGCTAGGATTTTTTCTTCACAAGTTTGGAAAAAAACCCCACTGGTAACTGTGTGGTTTCTATAGCAGTAGGTCATGGTGGCTTGTGTCAGGAGAAAGTGAGAGTGGAAAGGAAACTGGATAACAGAAGCCAAACATCCTGTGAGGATGTTTTACACAATATATGGGAATATATAACAGGGCTCTGCATGTAGGAGGAACTCCTCACAATATGATCAAGCATGCTACTGTCAAACAAAATGTAGTGTATATGACACATAAAAAAATTGGGAGTCTTTCAGGTCATCTCAGGCCAGACTGTCATGTTTTAAAATGCAACTAGAAGCTCCTAGATGTGTTGAGGATATCATTATGAGCCTTTCATAGACAAAAATGATGTGCCCAGGGAAAAATGACCTATTGACAGAAACCACACACTTGCCAGTGGGTTTTTTCTTCCAAACTTGAGACAGCAGCTTCAAAGGAGTAATTATTGTAACAACCTTGGAAGAAGCTGCAGGGGTCACATTTTCCTAGTCTGCCTCCTGCGGTCTTAATCTGGGTCAGCGATTCCTTCTTTAGTCTTTGGTAGCTGCCACTTACCATGTTTAGAAATGCATGTTTAAATGCAAGATACACTTAGCATTGCATCTCATTCAGCCTTAAGAACTATCTTAAAGAGAGTCTCATTATTCATTGAAGCAAAGGGTAGCCATGTGGTCCAAGCAAAATAAAATATAAATGCAAAAAGAGGCACTTTATAGATCACTATTTTTTTACATTTTTATGGATTAAACACCGTGTCATCAACTTTGTTTCACTGTGAAGAGCTTCAAGTCCAAATGTACATGGCAAGATGAATATTGCCAGGCAAGTTGCTCTTAGATGTTAAATCCAGCAGTTCTTGGAATGATGGATTTTGCCAGGCAGACTTATCTCTTAGATAGAAGTCAGAAGTAGACATGGGCACAGAGCGGCAAAATTCTCATTTCCGTTTTTGGCTCTCGTTATCGTTACGTAACGAGAACGGTAACGAGAATTACTCTGCTCCAGCTCGAAACCGAACCGAAAAAAGACAAATTTGGTCGGGTTTGTCGTCGTTCATGGCATCGCGGGCTGGCGCGATGCCATTGCCAACAAGCAGCACAGAAAAAAAGTTTTTAAAAGTTAAAAAAAAAACCCGATTCCCGGCCAAAAAGGCAGGCGAAAATATGCCTGCCTGAGTGAGGGCACCTATCAGAGGGGTGTTTTCGGGGGGGTGTCCCCCCCGGCCTCCCCCCTCCTTTCCTGGGCTGTCTCTATGCGGGGGGGGGATCCAAAATGGCGACCGCAATATTTATTTTTAAATTGTGGTCCAAAAGCCCACTAAAGCACAACAGAAAGATGTGAAAATAAGGTATTTTAAATGCCTGAATTTTTATAGTAGCAGCAGTGGGTTTTTCTTGCAAAAAAAGTCTCCATTTATTTTATTTTATTTTATTTTAAATTTTTTACACCTGCACATGCGCAATGATGGGCTGGCCATGGGATGGGACCATGCATTTTTTTGGACCCATTCCACCAATTGCATGGCCAGGTTTTGACTGAGACTTCTGGATGTGCCAGAGGGCATAAAAAGCCCACTAACCCTAACCCTAACCCATACACCAGTACACTATCCTTCTTAGTGGGTCAGAGGCACCCAGAGGTGCAGCCCACTAACCCACCCTAACCCTAACCGTAACCCTAAGCCTAGCCCTTACCCTAACCCCAACCCTAAGCATAACCTGTATGCCAGTACACTGTCCTTCTTAGTGGGTCAGAGGCACCCAGAGAGGTGCCTCTGCCACTTACCCCAACCCTAACATGTATTGTACGGTACACACTAATCAGTAATCGCTAAACGCTTCCCTTCTTAGTGGGTCAGACTAGAGGCACCCAGAGAGGTGCCTCCCAGAGCCCACTTACCCCAACCTCAATCCCAACCCCAACCCTAAATGACAAATGACAAACGGAAATGACAGATTTTTGAAAAATTTCGCGACAAACGGAAACCACCCGAAACGGACCGGTTCCGACAAACGACAACTCGAAACATCATTTTTTCTGGTCGTGCCCATCTCTAGTCAGGAGTCTGGTGGCTTTTTTATAGTTATAGTTTAGGCAGCTGTAGAATGATTGCAACAATCCAGTTCTCCAAACAAAGAATGCACTTTAAAGAACTGGAAAATGAAAACATTACACTAAAATATCAACAACCTTCCTTTTTTACGCATCCCAGCTTAGTCCTATCTACTTCCACCCAAGGTCTTGGGAGGTGGGGGCAGAGATGTGGACTGTTGGAAGACAACAGGAGTTCCTGAACCCCTCGAAAGAACTGACCTGCAGAAATTCTCTAGAATAACTCTGATGAATCAGTGAATATTTTGGCTCATAATAGGCCAGTGGTGGACCTGGAGAGCAGAGAGCTGTTGCGCGTGGATGCACTGCATGCCTCATTATTCAAGCTCCAAGAAAATAAGGCTTTCCAAAAAAAAAAAGGCTTCTAAATTACTGCAAAACTCTGGGTTGCGCGAGTGTGCTGCTGCAAGTGGTCCATGACAGGTTTGTTGTATGTGATCTCTCCCTTTACCCATTCCTACAGTATTTGGGGGTTGGGACCCCCATAAAACTAATCAATCATGTCAGGCAGTCACTGGTTCCATCTTCAGTAAGCATGTTTTTTTCTGTTCTAATACTCTTTATGATGTACCTAACCTGTAGTTACACAAGCAATCCAGAGCATGTGTTTTGTTGTTTGCCTTAGGAAATGATTAGTACATTGGTTCATTCACATTCAGCCAGTTGACAAAGAATATTAGTGATGTTGTCAACTTTCAATTGAGCATGCAATGGTTTATTAGCTCCTTGTTTGCTTACAGGCCTTTTTGTCAACAAGGAGGCTGGTGAGTAAATGTGGTGCATTCATTTCCAGTTAGCCTCTATCTTGCATAACCTAAAAATAACATAATGTGGTGCAAAATAAAAAAGAACAGCAAGGGGCCAAACAATTTCTTTTAATACTCTTTTTTGTATTTGTGTGTAGTGCTATGTTTCACCACTATAAGCTAGAATGGTAGTGCTTGCAAGTTAGGTTCAAATGTGCCATGAACTTTAGCAGAGGGCCTTCCCACTACCACAGCTGTTCTGCAGTTTGCTGCAATGTTGAGGCCTAAATAAGCTATTGGATTCTCTTCCTCTTCCCTTTATTCTTCTCACTATAAAGAGTAGGAGTGCATGTGAGAAGGAGACTGAATGCCCCTCCTGGTATTAGCTTTGGTTTTGAAGAGGTCCTAATCAAAGTTCCTTCAGCAGATCCTCTTCTACATAGTCCACCCCCTTCCCAACTTTCGTGAGGAGAAGTCTTATCTTGCTTTATGGAAAGAAGGAACAGCAAGTGAGCAGTATCCTTCTGCACTGCATTTTTTCCTTCCATTATCAAACTGCAGCAAAGTCCAATGGCATTCTGGAAGAAGCAGAGCTGTAAGCACTAACAAAATGTTGGCCAATGGGGATTAATACTCTCTGGCTTGTGGGTATGAACAGTCAGGCAAACAACATTAAGTTGAAAGCAGGTAGGACACAGGTGCCTGAGGAATTTGCCTGCTGGACAATTCCATACATTTTTTTAATCATAATCTTTGGGTGCCACTTATCTCTGTTTCAGCATGCAGACAAGGCTTCAGATATTAGCAAGCTCAACACCATCACATGACCCCTCTCAAGGGACATACATCATAATTAATCAAGGCTTCAATTTGAAGGACTGTAATCCGTGTCCTATGTGTTCTCTGCATGCATGATCAAAATGCCACACAGCGCTCCTTCAGGCTGACAGATATCACCTATTGTAGTTCTTCAGCCATTAAGTCGTGTCCGACTCTTCAGGACCCCATGGACCAGAGCACGCCAGACCCTTATGTCCTCCACTGCCTCCCGGAGTTTGGTCAAATCCATGCTGGTTGCATCGATAACACCATGCAATCATCTCGTTCCCCGCCGTCCCCTTTCCCCTTTGCCTTCAATCTTTCCCAACATCAGGGACTTTTCCAAGGACCCCTCTCTCCTCATGAGGTGGCCAAAATATTTGAGCCTCAGCTTCAAAATCTGTCCTTTGAGTGAACATTCAGGGTTGATTTATTTCAGGATGAATAGATTTGATCTCCTTGCAGTCCAGGGGACTCTCAAGACTCTCCTCCAGTACCACAGCTCAAAAGTGTTGATTCTGTGGTGGTTAGCCTTCTTTATAGTCCAGCTCTCACTTCCATACAAAAGTACTGGAAAAACCATAGCTTTGACTATTCGGACATTTGTTGGCAAAGAAATGTTTCTGCCTTTTAATATGCTGCCTAGGTTTGTCATCGCTTTCCTCCCAAGAAGCAGGCATCTTTTATTCTCATTGCTGCAGTCGCCATCTGCACTAATCAAGGAGCCCAAGAAATTAAACTCTGTCATTGCTTCCATTTCTTCCCCTTCTATTTGCCAGGAGGTGATGGGACTGGTGGCCATGATGTTAGTTTTTTGATGTTGAGCTTCAGCCCATTTTTCACTCTCCTCTTTCACTCTCATTAAGAGGTTTTTTAATTTCTCCACACTTTCTGCTATCAGAGTAGTATCATCTGCATATTTGAGGTTGCTGATATTCCGGCTTGTGATTCATCCAGTCCTGCCTTTCGCATGATGAACTCTACATATAAGTTTAAAAGGCAAGGTGACAGTAGACAGCCTTGTCAGACTCCTTTCCCAATTTTAAACCAGTCAGTTGTTCCATATCCAGTTCTGACTGTTGCTGCTTGTCCCACATATAGATTTCTTAGGAGACAGATAAAGGTGGTCAGGCACTCCCATTCCTTTAAGAACTTGCCATAGTTTGTTGTGGTTCACACAGTCAAAGGCTTTGGCATAGTCAATGAAGCAGAAGTAGATGTTTTTCTTGAACTCTCTAGCTTTCTCCACAATCCAGATAATCACCTATTAGCTGCCTTGAAATATTTAGCCACATGTTTGGCCAGGTGTGTTGGTCTGAAGTTGGTTCACATGTATGTGATCTTTACATATATAAACAGAACTTGAGTCTTTTCAGAATCTGTACAGTAAGAAAAGGGAGCAGAGATTAGGGGAAAATGGATTCCAAAGAGGTTGGGCAGATATACTTTCTTCTCAGCATAGCAAGTACTTTCTCCATAAAGAGAAATTGGAAATGTAAGTTAATTACTGCCAGTACTACAGATGGACTTCAGTATCTTGACCCTCCCTCCTGCAGATACTAAAAAGTGTGGAAAGTAGCTAGCACAGAGCAAATACAGTAGGAGCCCCATATTGTCACACTGCAAGAACAATAATTATTTAAGGAGAAAAAGCACCTCCTACCCAATTCAGATTCAGGTGCTCCATTAAGCCCTGCCGTTGCCACTAGCTTAGCTATGGAGAGAGACCTTTGCAAAGTGAGGCAGTGTTGGGAATGCCCCCTTTCCCCCCGAGCCCAGAGAATGAAGAGGAAAGACACGTTTTGTATGCTTATGCACTTGTGTCTGTAACGGAATTGGGATGATAGGATATACTGTGATTTTTAAGGCTCTGGCTGAGAATCACCTGAGTTCCTGTGGGTTCTTTTAAAGAAAACAATTGGCCTGAGAAAATCAATTTAACGAAATCCCTTTATTCACTATTCTAAGTTACAAAAATGAAAAAACTCATAAAATCAATGGAAAATCAATGGAAAATATAAAAATGCTTATAAGATACAATCATATAATATTACCTGAAAATAATAAAGCCTATGATATTCTCACTATCTTAATACTATGGAAAATTACAAGCATATGCTGGCTAGGTCTAAATCCAGCTGACTACATCTTGAAGCCAGGTTCCAAGCAAGCCTCTTTCTCATAGACTTAAGTATAAACTTCTGTTTTCCCAGCTCTGAGCAGTTTCCAGAGGTCATGTGAAACAACTGTCCAATGGTAGCTGTCTAATTTCCTCTAACTTGGCTTATTTTGTCTTGACTGTTGCATTCCTTAGATGAGCTTCTGGCAAAAAGCTGTAAATGTGCAGTTAATATCGAGCCTTAAAAATCACACTATGTCCCATCATCCTAATTCCGTTACAGTGTCCAAAACCTGCCCGGCAGGCTGGGAAGGGGTACCCAATCCAGATCATCTGGAGGAAGTGGAGAAAGGATGGAGAGGAGTGGGGAGCAGATTATGGTGGCAAGGGAAGTGTGAGAGATGGTTGGATACTTCTCTTCTCCTGTGTACATTTGAGTTCCACACTTCTAGTTGGGTGGGGAGCACATACGTAGCCCCAGAGCTGCTGCCACCACCCCTTTTAATTCAGTCTCTTCAGTTCCTGCTCCAATTGCAGCTGTTTCAGTCATCAAGAGTCAGGATTCGAGCACCCGAACCTCATCCTGCTTCAACTTGGCCAAGGGCTGGCCCACCCTGTACCCAGGGAACCTTGAGGGAGAGGGAAGGAACAAAGAGAATCCCATGTCCAGCTGGACATAGCTGGTAGTTCTTTCCCCCCACCTCACATGCTGAAATTTCTAAAAGGAATCTCCCAAAATCAAGACCACTGGTGCTTCCACATTCTCCAGGGCTGCAATAAAAGGTCTCCATGGGTAACTGTCTTCAGTGGCACTGATGTTTTCCTCCTATTGCAAAAGTAACTAAACCTTGTACTGAACTATGGGTGAATACGTGTTACTTGGAGATGCAAACAAAATATCTAGCCTCATGTGTTTGTAAGCAAACGTCATTTTTATCTCACTTGGTCATTTAGTGGTGGCTGCTTCATTTTTAGGATGCTCAGAAAGGCTCAACATAACATTTGGACGCTTGAACTGCCAGAAGTCAGCGCTAAAACACACACACACACACACACACACACACAACCTGCATTGCTTTGTCTCATCGACATCCTTTCTGGGCAGCATTCCAGATCCATTTCCACCTCGTTCTCAGCAATTTATATTGTCATATACTGTGCGTCCACCTTTGTGACCTTTGGCATTTGTTCCAGCGACTCTCAAATAGTGAGGTTACGATATCAAACCTCATAGATTCTTGAAAAATTAAATTATTGGCTTTAAAACATCTTTTTCCCTTCCTTGTTACCTCACCCCCGTGGTCTCTCTCACTCCATACAGGTTGCTGCTGCAGCAGGATCTTCATAGTGTCTATCTGGAAAAATTCAATAGTGTTTGTTGTATTCCAAATGATTTCCAACTGCCCTTATTCCTGTGGTTATCACACCCCTTAACCCTCACTGTTGGACTGATTTCTTGACTGTTAATGGCAGGATTGATTTATTTCATTTATTAAGGTAATGTACTCATAAAGTAATGTTCTGCTCCTAAACATTACCAAAGCAATAAAAATTAAACTACAGAATAAAAACAAATTGGAAACAAATATATTGAAAACCAAATTAAAACCATTTTGAAAGCCAAAGTTCTCACAGAACGAGAGAGTTTTAATGACATTGCAAACTCAGCCACGAGCCTGACTTCTCTTGAAAGGACTCATGCCATCCAACTGTTCCCTCAGAGAAGGCATGTTCATGGTAATGAAGAATATGAATGTCCCATGCATGCTTGTATCTCCTACATATACAAAGGTCCAATGGTGAAGCTTGGATCAAAAATGGAGGTGGGCTTGAAATGAACCACAAAGCAAAATCTCCCACAAATCAGCATGTTTTGTGATTCACTTTGGATGTTAAAGTGCAGGAAAGTGTATAGGAACCTCCTTTGAGGCTATAACTCAAACATCTCATATCCAATCTTCACCAAACACCGAAGGGAGGAGAGACAGCCCAAGACTCACTATAAGTTTGGTATCACTTAACTCGTGCAGGGAGACATTCTACCGTTCCAGTAAGTCCAGTTTTGCACAAGCCACAACACAGCATGTTGAGTCAGAAGGTTTTTGGAAGCCCCCCCCCCCCCCCCGCCATCTGTATCTCCTGCTACTGCTGTTTTGTCTGTTTATTCTATTAGGTTAATTTATCGGCTGTTATTGTAACTTGCTTTTTTTAAAATTTGTTGTAAACCGCCCGGAGTTCCCTCCCAGGAAGACGGGCGGTATATAAGCTCCATAATAAATAAAATAAATAAATAAGTTCTCAGTTTGGGAATAGTGATGGATCATGAACCATCATGAACTGCTGTTTTCCCAGTTCATGCTCATCTCTAATAAAGAATAGAGACAGGCCACTGCTGGGATCCAGAAGGTCACAGGTGGGATTTAGACTGGATAGGGTATTTTTAAAAGCACAGCCACACACAACTGCATTCCGGGGGCAAATGATAGGGTGACAGACAGTATTGGATTCAAAGAAGTTCAAAAGAGATGGTGCAGTATAAGCAATTATTTAGGCTAAAGAATAGAGCACTTGTTTCCAGCCTTGGGTAACCCAAGTGTTCCTGGAATGAAATACCCAGAAAGCTTCACTACCTACTATGCCACTTCCAACTGCCTTTATGGGAGTTACAGTCCCATAAAGGCAGTTGGATTAGGGCAGGGGTGCCCAAACTTTTTGTAAGGAGGGCCAGATTTGGTGGCTGAGAATGTGTCAGGGGGCGGTTCCTCCCCAACCCTGCCACCCCACTGCAAGCCCCACCCACTTTTTTTAAAAAAAAACATGGGGCGAAGGAGGGGGAGGGAGGGGCGAGCCAGCCAGCCACGGGCCACTCAGAATGGCCTGACGGGCCGGACTTTGGGCAGGCCTGGATTAGGGTTACCCAAGGTTGGGAACAGCTGCTCTATTTCGTTCCTTAGCTTAAATATTTGCTTATACTGCACCATCCCTTTTGGACTTCTTTGACTGCAAAACTGTCTCTCACCCTGTTATTTGCCCCTGGAATGCAATCTTGTGTGGCTGTGCTTTAAAAAGTCTGCCCTCTTAAGGTCTGAGCTAAAATAACCCCTCCTTTGGCCACTGCAGAACAATATAATGCAGTATAGCAGGCATGTCTAAACCTCGGCCCTCCTGATGTTTTGGACAACAACTCCAGAATTCTAAGCTTAGATTGCCAATGGCAAAGGACTGTGGGAGTTGTGGTTCAAAACATCTGGAGGGCCGAAGTTTGGACATGCCTGCAGTATAGTGTCAATACAGTACAATGCAAATGCATATTACATTCATTGATACTACAGAATATATAGTATTTTATACCCTCTTCTGCAAAACACTTATTATTATGAAGCTAACGCTTTATAAAACAAATGACACTTTTTTCTCTTCTTTGCTTGCATATCATTAAACAAACATCTTAAAATAACATACATATTTTTCCTTTACACTATGCTGTATAAGCTTTGGTTGTAATGTATTGTCATTCCCATTTGTTTAACACAGGTTTCCATGTCTATTTTGCGATATCTGTTGATTAACATTACAGATAGAACACAACACAAATGGCATTTTAAAATACACTTCTCTCCCTTCCCCTTTTTGCTGTTTCACATGACATCATCATTCTCCTTATACTCTCTCACAAAACTGGTACAAAACTGAATGATCTGTTTCTGCCTTGTCTTATCAGTAGCTTTGTGCCGAAACAAGTTGCACTTATTTTGTAAAGAATAAAAATCAAGCTGTACCTGTGCCTTACCTTCAGTTTCTTAGCAACCCTTTGAGGTGCTATTATAAAATCACTTTTCATTTGTAGGGCAACACCTCTGCAACCCATAAACACAAATTTTCTGGATCATTGGCAATTTAAGTGTCCTGAACTAAGTCTTGAAAAGAACCGGTCTGTTTGATGTGTCCCCCTGCAGCAGCAGCAGCAGCAGCAGCAGCAGCAGCAGCAGCAGCAACAACAACAACAACAACAACAACATCTCACCATGCCAATTATCTTCTCAACAACTGCCTACTAATTGAGAGGTAAATGAAAGCTTCAGACATGAGGATGCTCCTTTATGGAGCTCTGCTTTTCTTCCATAGGGTTTGGACCCTAGCAAGACTAGTAAGGCCCTGGGAAGATACAAAGCATCGTTACTAAGCTAGAATCCTTTAGGAGCAAGCTTCTGCCTTGTTTTTCTGGACTCTGGACCTACATTATTAAAATGCCGATGTTGGGAGTTTGATTTCCCATTGACAGAGACTGGACAGATGTCCCATAGGGTCCACCCCAGCTCTGCCGTTCAGAGATTTACTGCATGTTTCTCCTTGTAGATTTCTCTCTCTCCATCATTTGGGTTCACAGACACCTTCATACATGACTCCCAGTTGAATTGCCAGACTTTTGTGCTGTGTTTTCTGCCTTGGAACAGGACAATAACAAGTAAGATACTTAGGCACTGCAGAGATCCAGGTTTAAGTATTCTTTTGCATTACCTCAAGTATTCTCTTTCCTTAACAGCTCTCTGGCTTGGTTATACTATCAGGGCTTACCCCTGGATCAAACGTGGAACTAGAGATGGGCACTAAACGGAAAAAAATTCATTCTGTTATTCGTTATTCATTTCGTTATGTAACGAAACAAATAATGAAAATTGTGATGAAATTGGAACGAACTGAACAGAACCATGAAAATTAGGTTCGTTATATTTCATTTTCATTAATGGCGACACACAATGAAATGAGCTGTTTTTAAATGTTAAAAAATGTCCTGAATATCCATAAAAACCCAGCAATAATTATTTATTCGGCCTGATAATACCTACCAGTGGGATTGGGGTCCTTAAAACATGCATTTATGTCTTTTCTCAGATCGCTGTATTTTTTTCCTTTAAGGGGAGTTAGGGCTTAGGGGACATCGACCCAAAATGGCTCCCAGATGCCTAATATTGATTTCTTGGGTATTAAAACGCCCTGGACATCTGTAAAAACGCGGTCATAATTATTTGAAATTATTACCTACCAGGGGGATGCGGTCCTTAAAATGTTTGTTTTTGTCTTTCTCCCATTGCAATGTATTTTTTCTTTTCCCTTTAAGGATGATACAAAATGGATTCCAGCCACAAAATGGAGCAAGCCATGTGATGGGATCATGTAAATTCTTGGACAATTTCAACCAATAGCATGCCCAGGTTGCAGACTGGGTAGGTGTGGCAGCGAGAGAGGGCATAAAAAGCTGTGGCAGCCCCCATCCTCCTTGCAGTCTGTGGTGGGAGTTAGGGTGGGATGGCTGTCTCTGCGACTCGTTAGGCCAGGCAGGCAGATGTGTGTCTCTGTGTTCCTGCTGGCTGCACCCTGGCTCTTAGGGGAGAGAAAGAAGAGATTTCTCTTGCAGCCTCCCTGTGTGCATGCATACCTCTCGTTGAGTACCCTCCCCTGCCCTGCAGTGCAGTCACTCTGCGGCTGCCTTCTGCCCTGGGCAATGCCCACCGCTGCCTTTGCAGCCTCCCTGCATACCTAGTCTATACTGTGTCTCTGCCAGCATCATTATTGTTAGTGTTTTCCCTCTGGTCTGGGGCGTTGGGGGACACCCCCGTGCGGAAATGCTTTAAATCGTGCAAAAAGCAGGTAAAAACGAAAAATGAAAAATGAAAAACTGAAACAATTTTTTTTCAAAAAAATTGCAAAAAATGAAAACGAACCGAAACGGGACCCACAACAGAAAACAAAAAACTGAAATGTCATTTTTTTTCCAATTCATGCCCATCTCTACTTGGAACTAATTTTATAATATATTCAGTAGAAAAAATGGTTTCTAAAACGATAGATGATAAAGTTATGAATTGCTCTTTGCAATAGTAATTAACAACAACATCATGGATTGCAGGTAAACACTATGGCTTACATGTGGCTCTTGACAAAAGTAGCATCTCTCCTCCCGCCTCCTTCCCCTCCTCCTCTTGATCCACAGTTCCCAGAAATCATGGTCAATGGTGAAGGCTTCTGGGAGTTTTAGTCCAAGTACAAGTTTGGGAACCATTGATCTAGTATTTGAAAGGTGTAACATGACCTCATTGCAGTGTGAGTTTCTGTGTCTGCCAAAATAGCAGCCAATGACATGAAAGCAGGGGGACTTGAAATATGATGTCATGCTATATATTTCATTGGTTAGATGGGATTTTACAAATGTTAGAGATAAAAAAAGAAAGGCTGCTGGTGGCAAAAAGTGTCATAATGTATAGTTTGACCTTGATAGGTAGGAAATATAGAGTACTACAGCTGAAAAAGAGCATTGATTCACATGGATCATGTTCCAAATATGTAGTGGGCTATATTTAGGTACAAAATGAAAGTTACAGATATGTGCTAGCCTGAGAGGAGTGACTATGGCCCCATCCCACGGCCAGAAGAAACGGCTTAAAATAAAAGGCGGTTTTGCTGTGGCAACAGTCACATGGTATTAAAGGCAGTTTCTGTGTCCTCACAAACACTGTTTTCTTAACTGTGGCTGGGAAGGGGATGTGGGAAGAGGGGAGGGGGAGAGAGAAAATAACCAGGGTGGGTATCTCATGTTTTGTTTGCCTTTGCAGTTTAAATTGAACAGTGAGCTAATTCTGATGGTAGCTTGCGGGGTGTCAAACTCTCACCTCATTCCTTCTCTCTCTCTCTCCCCCCCCCTCTCTTTTTCTGTGCTCAACAGAGAAAAGAGGAGCTGCCGGCAGGGTGTTTTTCTGATCCCTGCCCTCAGCTCCTCTCTCTCTCTCTCTCTCTCTCTCTCTCTGTTTGCACACTTTTGTGCGTGCACACAAACACACACACTTGCAAATAGCCTCCTTGTTCCTTTGCTGCTGCAGCAGCAGAGCCAGACTACACAAAGCAGAGTCCCCACTGATGTTTGCTCTGGCTTTAAAAAAAAAAAAAAGATGCATCTGGAACTGAGGCAAATTATTCCCACCTCCGGGGCTGGTACTTGGAAAACTTGCTAAAGGGGGCATGGTTGTGGTTTTTTTTTTTAAGCCAGCTGCTTGTGGTGGCATGATTTCTGGAGGCAGTTTATCTTGAAGTAAGAAGCAGATTTTAGTGGTCATGGGATAGAGGCCTATGATTAGCATCCAGTGATCACAAGATAAATGTAAGCCAGCTTTTCAGTATATTTGCCCAGAAGGCTAAGTTAAACTTAAACTGCGTTACATTTTGCATCCAAAACTAATTTCTCTCTGTGTGTTTGTTTTTTGTTATTTTTGTTGTCTGGTTTACTAATTTTCAGAACCACCCAAAATGTTGAAAAATCCTTGACATCTACAGAACCAGGAATTAAATCTTGTTTCTCAGTGCTCTGAGAATCAGGCAACTATTGATGTACCACCTAGGCCAGTGATGGCGAACCTTTTAGAGACCGAGTGCCCAAACTGTGATTCAGAACCCATTAATTATTCACAAAGTACCAATACACCCATTTAACCTGAATAGATGTGGCTGTGAAGGGGCCAATCTCGGGTACCCACAGAAAGGGCTCCGAGTGCCACCTTTGGCACCCGTGCCATAGGTTCGCCAACACTGACCTAGCCCCCCATTCCCTTTTTCTTGTCACTGAATTACTACAGAAGTCAACAATAGTTAGTCACCAGAAGACTATGGTAAGGAAGGTCTTACACTGACTTCCACACCTCTCACCGGATGTTGCCAAAGCAACATTTCATCAATATTTGCTAGGTTTTACCAAAATGTCACTGAATCTCACAACATTTTGAGCCAAAATATAAAACCCCAAAGGCTCTTCCAAATCTGTCTAATTTTGTGAATGGATTTAATTCCACCAGGTTGTGGGCCAGGTTATTATATACCTAGCAAAGCTTCTGGGAGTTATATATGATCATCGATGGAGACATTTTTAAAAGAGTTGCTCCCTCAAGGGATGAAAGCTGTGTTGGTCATAGCCCATGGTATTTTGCAGCTACTAAAATGTACTTCGCTTTGCTTTGTGACTAATGATAAACCTGTAAGCAAGTAGATCAAGTTTATCTTTAATTCTTTTATTCTGCTTGACTTCTGCCTTTAAGATAGGCTTTGTAGTTAAAACTCTGCAGTGTGTCCTAAAATCATATTCCCTGTATCTTTGTAAAGCACCCCTTCCCTTTTGACCTTTGAAACTACTTACATGTGGAAAGCCCCTGAATGACAGGATGCACTCACCACAAATCCACATGCCTGACACCTCACCACGTCTCTCTGTAGAAACAGACTTTATGTACATTTCAGCTATTGGAATGTGCTAGTAAGTTACAGAGAATAACAGGGAGTTAAGAAATTAATGACCTTTAATCTTGCTAATGCAGATGGGAAAGTATTACTGATCTTTAATTTTGGTTGCGTTAGGGAAAATGAACATATATGTAATGAAGTCACACGCTTTCCACTGCGACAGATTGTAACCAATCCTGAGTTTTGTTCTTTGTTTCTGTAAACTGAAGAGTATTTAAGACTGGACATTCCATACAGGAAGTTGTCCCTGTGTCCAGGCACACCTTGTGCACAAGGTATTTTGAAAGGATCCTCTGAAAATAAATCTGCATTCCCAGGAGTCCTGTTTGTCTGTTGTCCATTTTATAGTGATTCTCATTGAGGATCAGCCCCATTCAAATGGGTGGTGACAAACCCAGACCAATTTATATGTCTGATTGCCAAGGCACATAGTGCTGAAGAAATCTACTGGGGGAAGAAATATAGGTCAATTGAAAGAAATGTATGTTCTCCTTAACATCTAATTTGATCATGATTCTTAAAAAGTGCCTCTAAGGAAATCCCATTGTGGGAAGGAGGGAGGTAGCTTACTTGTAAGGAATACACATTTGTCTCATTCCACCTTGAGAAGCAAAGATTCAGAGGAAGACAGCTTAGAAATTCTTTACTTCATTGATCTCTTTCCAGTCTTAACTAATATGACCATTTGAAAACATTTTATGCAGGAAGTCATGGCTGGGACCTCTCATGGTTGGTTTGCTTGGGATGGTTTTTTTTTTGGGGGGGGGAGCATTGTTTTATTGTTTTGTTTTTGTAGCAAGCAGTCTCATATACCATATATACTTGAATATAAGCTGGGTATTTCAGCCCTTGTTTTTGCCTGGAAAAAATGGCCTCGGCTTATCTTCAAGTGAAGGCAATGGAGCGCTAGTCTTCTCCATTTCACCGCCTCCTGAGTGCTGAGCCGGCTTGGGGAGGGTAGCAGAGGGCTAGTCCTGCCTGTTCTGCTGCCTCCTGAATGCTCGGCCACAAGCTGGAACGCATACTGTATAAACTTGAATATAAGCCCTCAGCTTATATTCGAATAAGTAACTGGTAAAATAAGTTTTACCAGTTGCTTTGTGGTAAAAAATGCCCTTGGCTTATATTTGGGTCAGCTTATATTTCAGTATATATGCTACCTCTTTTAATTATTGGAACAGCAAAAAAAAAAAAAAACAAACATGCTGCTTATTAGAGATGGGCATGAAATGAATTTTTAATTCTTTTTGTTATTTGTTATTTGTTGTTTGTTTCATTACGTAATGAAATGAATAACAAACCCACCCATCAAAGAAAAACAAAATGAAACAAAATGTTTTTCATTTTCCCATAGGAATACATCAAAGCAATGCATTACTGTGGGAAAAAGCAGGTGCTGGATACCACAGCTTTTTTATTTTTTTGGCAGAGCCCCAAGCGCCGATCAGCTGTAGTGCACGCTTGGGACTTGGCAAAAAAAAGGTTTAAAAGCCCGCTCTTTCCCAGCGCCGATCGGGTGCATTGGGGGAGGGAAGCTCCCCGGCTTATTTTTTAAGCCTCATTTGTTTTTAAAAGAACAAGAAGATAATTTTCATCGCCCGCCACCGCCACCTCCAGAGCTCCGGATCAAGCATGCCTTAATAGCAACCTTCTTTTTGGATCCCAAACTTCAGACCACGACCACCCCCTCCAGCAAAACACTCCCCCCCATAAAATCTAGAGATGTTGCCTTTTTCCACCCCCACCCCCAATATATCAACTTCCTTTTGATCTTTCTTAAAAAGACTAAAATAAAATCAAGTGATTCCTAATCAAGGTTTGGGTGCTCGCTTTCTTAAATTCTCCTCCTCCTCCCTCCCCCTTTGCCGTGCCATCATAAAAAAAGAAAAATATTAACGCAGCGAGCTCAGTGAAGTATACCCTCTTTTCTCCCTCACCTTTCCTCGGGATCTCCTGGAGTTGCCTCCTCAGCCCTCATGGACCTTCACATTGCCATACCGACACAGAAATACAACTGGCCCCTTTAAACAGTCTTCAAGAAAATGGTTCAAAAAACTGCTTCTGGGTAAAGGAAAAGTGGGTGGGGTGGGGGAACTTGAAAAATGTTTTCCTTGAGTCCTCCTGACTCTGAGGGGCATATAAGGGCTGGTGTCCCTTTAAGGAGCTGAATCTCAGAGAGCACATGTGTGTGTGTATGTTTGTGGCAAAGAGGGAAGCTGTTGGCGCAGGCAGGAAACTATGGGAGATCCCGAGGAAAGGTGAGGGGAAAAGAGGGTGCACTTCTTTTTAAAAAAGACCAAAAGGAAGTGGGCATATTGGGGGTGGTGGTGGAAAAAGGCAACTTCTCCAGATTTTATGGGGGGAATGTTTTGCTGGAGGGGGGTGTGGTCTGAAGTTTGGGATCTGAAAAGAAGCTTGCTATTTAGGCATGGTTGATCTGGAGTTTGGGAGGTGGCAGCAGCCAGCATTTTCTTATTAAGTTATCACTAATATTTTCCCCTCCCCAAGTCCCCAGCTCCAGCTGATTGATGCTGGGGTGGGGTGGGGATTCTCCCCCCCAGCACCAATCAGCTGGTGTGTGGGCTTGGGGAAGGGAAAAATATATATACACACAAATGTCGCACAAGCACCAAACACGCACCCCCACTTCCAAAACAGTAAAAAAGTTAAAAGAAACACAACACACACACGCAACACACAGAAATGAAACAAACAAAATGAAAAACGAAATGATTTTTATAAAAAAATCATTTCAAATGAAACGAAATGAAATGAAATGGGAAATGAAATGTAACAAAACGAAACACAATTTTTTGTGTTTCGTGCCCATCTCTATTGCTTATATTCAATCTCATAGTGCTTAAGGTGTTCTCTGGGCAGTTTACAATTATGCAGGCTACCCATTCCACCCCTTCACTCAGAGTTGAGCACTCTATTTACTGACTGTGGAAAGATGAAAAGCTGATTGAACCTTGAGTGGCTTCCTGGGACTGAACCCCAAGCTGTGAGCAGTTTTGGCAGCAATGCAGCAGTTTAACCACTGCGCCACGAGGCTCCAATACTATAAGAATGATGATTTTAACAATTTTCCTCTATATAATTTCCATAAGTTAGATTTCTCTCTCTTTCCTTCTTTGATTGAGAAGATTTATTTTATTTTATATATCTGGCCTTTTCAGGTTTAAAAATGCTGTTATGAAGCGAGTCATTTCGGTCAGATATGAATATTACAACATTTATCTAATCAGCCTTTTACATACGGTATCTTTGCTTCAGCTTATGGCCTTATCTATTCTCACTCCTATTATCAAGTAAGAAAATAACTCTTGATTTTTATTTAGCATTTTAAATATTATTTATATAATTCAGAGGGAATAATAACAGCACCCATTTAATAAGGTATCTCATCTTCTTTTCCATTGAAATCTCACCCACCCACCTACATTTTTTCACATTTATTACCCATCATATATAGTAAAAATCATATTTTATAGTGTAACATTTCTAGCAGTCATGTTTAGAATTTTACTAGGTTTAGTTTATCTGAAGATGCGTGATGTACTAACTGTTTTGCCATCTTGGGCAAATTTGTGGCTAATTGTCCAGAAATATTCACTGTACAGTGGACCCTTGTATAACAAACAGCTTGTATAACATAAAATTTGTACAACATAAAAAATTCCAGAGATAGGGGAAATTTGCTTAACATAATTGCCTATGGGGAAAATCCATACAACATAAAAATGGGATTACTCCATTTTCAATGCATTCCTATGGGATTTGTATAAAGGAAAATTTGCTTAACATAATTTTATTTGGAACGAATTAATTCCTTTATACAAGGTACCACTGTACATTCTTCAGAATATGGTCACTATAGAATATTATATAAATCTCTAAAATGATGAATTAATCTACTTTGAAATGTTTAACTATTGAAAAGATCTATTGCCTGATATCAAAAAACAGGTATAAATTATTTACTTTATATGCACATAATACAAACGGAGACTGCACCAGAATGTTGCAGTATATATCAGAAGTAAGAAGAGATCATTTTAAGGTATTCTTTAAGTTTTCAGCCAAGTCACACACATAGGTTAGTTATGGGATGAGAAGGCAGTTAATTGGAAGGTGATGGCCAGGCAGGGTATAAATCTAATAAATGAAATTTCCGATGACTTCATCAGCCCTCCTCCCACAATAAGCTTCTTTAATTTCAAGCTTCAGCACTTGTGAAACTATTTGCATATCTTCCCGTTTCATCTAGACCTGGTGTCCAAGCTGCTTCAGACAGACTGATGATTCTTTTTAACAGCACTCTATGGTACCTCGTGCTATGTTATAATATCAAGTAGTAACCTGAAATGAGAGGACATAACTCAGTTTGGAAACATACCGATAAAGCCATAAATAATCTAGCATGTGTATGGTTAAAATGAAATTTCTTCTTTCCTAAATGCAAATCTAAAGATAGGATTAAACTGTTGTCCATTGTGGTGTGTACATCCAGTGAGATGTCATTTGGTGTGCACTGAATCCAGCTCACAAATGTGCTTTCTAGGATCTCAGACCAGGCCTGGGGCATTTCACATTGTGAGGTCCCTTTATTGTTTGGAAAGAGGGGTAAACGTTTAAGGAAATCTAAATAATGGTAAAAAGGTCGAGGAACACAAAGAAAGGGTTGAAAGGGAGGACCATGTATCCTTGGCTGAAGTGAAGCCCCCCTCCCCCATGAAGCCAAAGTGTCCTATGCATCCCTATTAAAGCCTGTCTTTATGTATGCACATAAACAGGGCTCACCCAGACCTAGCCTACGACCGTGCCAAGTGGAAGGCAAAAAAACAAGAATAGCAGACCCCACCACCAAGTGGGACAAACACTAAGAAAAAGAAGAAGATTACAGCATTACTCACATCTGTTTCGAAGAAAGTGTTAATCCTTTTGAGTAAATATTATCCATTAATTTCTGGATTTTTTTCTGATTAATGGATAACATGAAGCCTCTTTAACATGTTGAAGACAATATTCTTTCTGTAACAACAGTGCATCAACCCCAAAGTAAAGTTTATTCAACAGCAAGTTACGGCATTCCTTATGCATATAAGTATAATTTTAAAACCAAAACTATTGCCCCCTGCTAAATCAAACTAACATGCCCCAGTATGTATTTTGCTATCTACTTCTTCACATGAAAGTTGATGTTAAAGAATAGTCAACCACATGTTGTACCTGTCATGTGGCGATGGAAATCTAACCACATATTCATTTCCCTCAGAAGATCCACTATGGCAATCAATAATTATACTAGAAATGACATATAGCTAATATATGGATCACAGAAAATTAGTAGCAACACATAGCAGTTAAAAATAAATGGCTATAGGAAAAAGGCTATCTCTCAGAGTGGCTCCTCCCACACAGAACTGCCCGAGTCACCTGTGCATCCCTGGTGGGACAGCTGAGGGTCCCGATCCCAAGAGAGGCCCATAAGGTCTTGACAAGGAGTTGGGTTTTCTCAGTGGTCACCCCTCAGCTGTGGTACACCCTTTCTGCTGAGGTATGCCAGGCAACCTTGCTCTTAGTATTTAAATGCCAACTGAAAACCTAACTGTTCCAGCTAGCCTATCCTGATCCATCCAGCAACTGACACATGTTAATGTTTATCATTCTGCCACTGTTGAACTGGTTTTTATAGCCTTATCATTCTGTCTATATCCCTTTTGATTCTGTTCCTTTTCTCTGTTGTTTATTCATGCGCTTCTGGGGCTGTGATTTTATCTACACATGGTGGTCATTCTGATTTTTTTGTTTAAATAATATTAAAACCTAAATAGTTTTTATGTTATTTGATCTTTGTTTTGTTATTTATTTATTTATTTATTTTTAATTTTATATACCACACCGATTCTCCCAAAGGGATCCTGGGTGGTTTACAAACAGAGTAACATAAACTATTAGAAACCCCACAAATTCAGATAAAAAAAATACACAACAAAAGAAAAGAGTCCAGCAAGAGGCACAAACAATAATAACTGAAAACAACAAATCACAAGGGGCAAAAAACAGACATTAGCAATCACCACAAACTTCTTTAAACAGCCAAGTTTTCAATAATTTCTTGAAGGCTGTGAGGGATGGAGCTGAGCAGATCTCACAGGGTAGTTTGTTCCATATGGTTGGGCTGACCACCGAGAAGACCCAATTGCAAATCACAACTTTATGGGCCTCCCTGGGGGTGGCCACCGGAAACGAGAAGGCCTGTGAGGCTCTGGTGGGTCTGGCCAGCCCCAACCTTTGGGAGATATACTCTGTCAGACATTCAGGTCCCAAGCCATGGAGGGCTTTGTAAACCAAAACCAGCACTTTTAACCTTATTTGGGAGAAAACAGGTAGTCAGTGCAGGCTATTTATCAATTAATCTGCTGTTTCATTTTGTATTTTATAACACTGTAACTTGCTCAGAGTGCCCTTTGGGAAAGATGGTTTATGGGGTATATAAATCAGTCAAATAAATAAATAAATAAATAAATAAATAAATAAATACATACATACATACATACATACATACATACATACATACATACATACATACATACATAAATAAAAAGCTAGCAAACCAAAAATGAGAGCTTCATGCCACAAAATTTTATTTCTTATAAAATGTACACATGCCAAGCTAATGTCAACCAGCACTCTCTGGCAGAGCATATCTCCTGATGATTAGACCTGGCCTGACCCACCCGATCTTCCTTGGCCCTCTCGCTACGGATTGCCACGCCGAAGGAGGCCCGTAAAATGACCACCCGTAATCGGGCCTTTTTGGTTGTTGGGCCTAGTGTTTGGAACGATCTACCAAGTGAGATGCGGCAAGGTCCTTCGTTGGCGTCCTTCAAGAAAGCCTTGAAGACCTGGCTGTTCAGGGACGCCTTCGGAAACTGCTAGGGGTGCAGGTGTTTCCCCCCCCCTTTACTTCCCCCCCCACGCCGCCCCTGACAACGTGGACCCACCGCCTTGGTTGCTGCTATTGCTGTTTCTGATTCTTTTTAATCTTGTGTAAACTGCCCTGAGTTCCTGTTCGGGAAATAGGTGCGGTATACAAATTTGAAAATAAATAAATACATAAATCTCTCTTTTTTTGGACTAAGACTATGAATGTACTTATGCATTTCGAATTGATTTGATGAAAAAGGACATTAGCAGAAAAAAGTTTAAAAGTGCTCAAAATCAATGTGTGTACTTTTCACACCAATTCTCAAAGAGATGTATCATACATTTCCCCATATGTTTTTTTTTAAAAAAAACTGCACTAATGTTAATTCATTCATGGTTGTCAAGAAAGGCAATCCAGTGATTGCTGAAATTCTGAGCCACAGTTCAAAAGTTATTAAGAATTTTTAGGTCCATTAAACCCTGAAGCATCAATTGCTGGAAAAGTTATGAAATGTAACCTCGGTTTCATTGAGAAGTGTTTAAGTTCTGTCAGTACAGGTTTTTTTTGTGGGGGGGGGATTCAATGAAAGGTGATGAAAAAGAAAGAAAGGGGGGGGAGTGATAGCCCAACATAGGAGGGATAACAGCCCAGGGCCAGAATCAGCAGTACACCTCCACTTGAAGGACAAAGGGCACTCATTCAAAGATGAGGATGTACACAGAGAGAAATCATGGAGGTGGCTAAGAGGGATAGGATAGTAATCATGGGGGACTTCAATTATCCCCACATCGAGTGGGCCAATGCGAGCTCCGGGCAAGAAAGAGAAACTGGGTTTCTCGACTTGCTGAATGACTGTGCCTTAGAGCAACTTGTCATGGAGCCCACCCGAGAACAGGCAACTCTGGATCTAATACTGTGCGATACTCAGGACCTGGTCAGGGATGTGAATGTCACTGAGCCTCTGGGGAACAGTGACCATGCTGCAATTTCCTTTGCCATGCATGTCGGAGGAAGAGTGTCAACCAAATCAGACATAAAAAACCTTGATTTTCGAAGGGCAAACTTCCCTCAGATGAGGAAACTAGTTAGAAAGAAATTGAAGGGGAAGGTTAGAAGAATCCAATCTCTTCAGAGTGCATGGAGCCTGTTTAAAACAACAATAATAGAGGCCCAGCACAAGTGCATACCACAAAGAAAGAAGAGCTCATTTAAGTCCAAGAGGACACCGGCATGGTTAACGAGTGGAGTTAGAGAGGCTCTAAAGCACAAGGAGAGGTCCTTCTGTAAATGGAAATCCTCCCCAAATGAGGAAAATAAAAAGGAACACAAACTCTGGCAAAAGAAATGTAAGAAGATGATAAGAGAGGCAAAGAAAGATTTTGAGGAATGCATGGCTAGCAATATAAAGGGTAATAATAAAAGCTTCTTTAAGTATGTTAGAAGTAGAAAACCTGCCAGTTGGCCCTCTGGATGGTGAGGGAGGAAAAGGGGAGGTTAAGGAGGACTTGGACATTGCAGAGAAATTGAATGAGTTCTTTGCGTCTGTCTTCACAACAGAGGACCTTGAGCGGATTCCGCTGCCTGAGCCGCCCCTCTTGACTAAAGAATTAAATCAAATACAGGTTAAAAGAGAGGAGGTTTTAGGACTAATTGATAAATTGAGGATTAACAAGTCACCGGGCCCAGATGGCATCCACCCAAGGGTTATTAGGGAACTGAGAAATGAAATTGCAGATCTCTTAACGGTTATATGCAACTTGTCTCTTAAAACGGCCACAGTGCCGGAGGACTGGAGGATAGCAGATGTCACACCAATTTTTTTAAAAGGAAGGAGGGGGGACCCGGGAAACTACAGGCCAGTTAGCCTTACATCTGTCCCAGGGAAGATGGTGGAAAACCTCATCCAAGAGAAAATCTTAAAACACATAAAAGAACAAACCTTGCTGAGAAAAAATCAGCATGGCTTCTGTAAGGGTAAATCTTGTCTGACAAACCTTTTAGAATGTTTTGAAAAGGTCAACAGGCACGTGGATTTGGGTGAACCGGTGGATATAGTCTATCTGGATTTTCAAAAGGCTTTTGACACAGTCCCTCACCAAAGGCTGCTGAGAAAATTGCACAGTCAGGGGATAAGAGGGCAGGTCCTCTTATGGATTGAGAACTGGTTGAGATCCAGGAAACAAAGAGTAGGTGTCAATGGGAAATTTTCACAATGGAAAGAGGTGAAAAGCGGTGTGCCCCAGGGCTCTGTCCTGGGACCGGTGCTTTTCAATCTGTTCATAAATGACCTGGAGACAGGGATAAACAGTGAGGTGGCCAAGTTTGCAGATGACACAAAACTTTTCCGTGTGGTAAAAACCAGAGAAGATTGTGAAGAGCTCCAGAAGGATCTCTCCAAACTGGGGGAATGGGCTGAGAAATGGCAAATGCGTTTTAATGTAACCAAATGTAAAGTAATGCACATTGGGGCAAAAAAATCCAAACTTCATCTATCAACTCATGGGCTCTGAGTTATCCGTGACGGATCAGGAAAGAGATCTTGGTGTGTTGGTGGACAGCTCCATGAAGGTGTCTCCCCAATGTGTGGCAGCAGTGAAGAAGGCCAATTCCATGCTAGGGATTATCAAAATGAGGATTGAAAATAAAACAGCCAACATTATAATGCCATTCTACAAAACAATAGTAAGGCCCCACCTGGAGTACTGTGTAGAATTCTGGTCACCGCATCTCAAGAAAGACATAGTGGAACTGGAAAAGGTGCAGAAGAGAGTGACTAAAATGATTACTGGGCTGGGGCACCTCCCGTATGAAGAAAGGCTAAAACATTTGGGCCTCTTTAGTCTGGAAAAAAGGCGCTTGAGGGGGGATATGATTGAGACATACAAAATAATGCAGGGTATGAGTAAAGTCGATAGAGGGAAGCTCTTCTCTATCTCCCAAAATACCAGAACTAGGGGACATACACTCAAATTGAGGGCTGGGAGAGTAAGAACTGACAAAAGAAAATATTTTTTCACCCAGCACATTGTAAGGGTATGGAACTCCCTGCCACAGGATGTGGTGATGGCATCTGGCCTGGATGCCTTCAAAAGGGGATTGGACAGATTCCTGGAGGAAAAGTCCATCACAGGTTACAAACCATGATGGAGATGTGTAATCTCCAGGCTTTAAACCAGGGTACTTCAAGGGCCAGATGCAGGGGAGTGGTAGCAGGAGACAGATATCTAGTCTTATGCGCTCCCAAACGCATCTGGTGGAGCCGCTGTGAGACACAGGAAGCTGGAGTAGATGGGCCTTTGGCCTGATCCAGCATGGCTCTTCTTATGTTCTTATGTTCTTATGTACAGATATTGAAGAGAGGTGGTTTGAGAGAAGGGTCAGGGAAGCCATTCATGTGAACATTGAAAACCCTCTCTCAACAGAGGTGGGGGGCTCAGGCACAGTTTATCTGCCACTTATCAGACTATGATTTCAACAATAAGCAGACAAATAAAAAATACCTCTCACGTTCACCACCAAGGTCATAGTTAATGACTCATACTTTATGGGTTTCAGCATCTTAGGCCACTGTTCACCTTAAGGCAATTGAGACTGTTGCCTACCTAACAAGCCTATTCAGGCCATTGTTCATCTTATGAGCCTCTTTCAGACCCGGGTGACAAGAGGTCAAAGTGAGCTATAAAATGGAGGACTCACAACTAGCTTTCTTCAGATTGATGAAGCTATTTGGATGGGCAACAAAATATTTCAATCTCTCAAGAAAAAGAAGTCCAGTTGCCATTATTCAACTTCTGTATTTGTTTGATTGTTTCCCACCTCGTTACTTTGAGCTGTGAACATAAAAAAGAAAACATAAAACTCCCATCCATTATTCCCATGAAAAACAATGTAAATTAGTAACACTATGTAAGAATAAAAGAAAAACCACATAGGAGCACCTGGCTATCGGCCCTAAAATTATTACCTCAGTGGTAATAAAGGCTTCTTTGTAGAGTTCCACTTTTACAAGTTTTCTAAAAATATAGAGGGAGGAAAACCTGGTGTATCTCCAATGGGATAGCATTCCACAGTGATGGAGCCACGACCAAGAATGAAACTGCTCTTCCAGAAAAACACATTAATGATATAAATGGTCCATTCAACCATGGCTGACTTTAATAGTGAAGAGATAATGGCTTGACAGAATACACATCTTGCCAACATCATCAGGTGTTACAAGTTGAAATTGATTTAGCAAATCCAGTCTAGATATCATGCTGGACATCTCAACATGATCTATTGAACTAGTGGAGGAATCAAGGTCCCATTACCTGGCTTCAGTCTTCATTTCACTACACTGCAAAATCCAGTGTGTTTTAGAAATGTATTCTCTGCTTTTTGATTTGGCTGTTTGAGGCTATAAACATCTGCATTCTTAGAATGTACTTATTTATATGTATATAGCATTTCATTTCTTGTTTGTTTGTTTGTTTCATTTCGTTATTAATGATTTTTTAAAATAATTCCAAAATGAAACAATTCATTATGTTATAAAATGGTTCCCCTGGGTCATAAAGGCACCAGATTTGGTGGGTAGCTTCCTTGGACTCTTCCATTTAATCCCTCCCAATTTGGAGAGGTCTGGGGTTCAGGGGTCAAGTTATTCAACTCCAAAGTGACCCCCCAGGAAAAAAAATTTTAATTGGAAAATTATGTACTCGAAAATAGTGATCCCAGTTGTCTAGAACCATGGAAATTACAGCTGAGCTTCCTTGAGCAGTTCCCTGTAAGCCCCCCAAATTTAGAGAGCTTTGGAGTTTAGGGGACTGAATTAGTCAGCTCCAAATTGGGTCCCCCCAGGAATCCATTTGTAATTGGGAAAGTGCTTTTTTACTTTTTAAGGAGAGGTTTGGTTTCCAGTTTGTTTTGAGCACATAACTTCCAATTTCAGGGGGGGAAATCATTTGTAATTTGTAATACGAACCTCTCATTTTAAAAAAGCACTTTTCCTATTACAGATTGATTCCTGGGGGGGCACTTTGGGGTATTTGTATTCAATGTAAGTTTAGTCTCATATACTTGATGCATTTTTGCTTTCAGTTTTTCTCATAACAGTACTGTTTTAAATACATTTTGAATTATTACTTTTTGGATTTCATTTTGTGCATATGGAAAATAGAAGCAATGTAAATGTATATAAATGTCCTGAAAATGCAGTAATAACTAGAAGCCAACATAGATGTGGCAAAAGCAAATCCTGCCAGATTAATATATCAAGTTGTGTCGCTGTAGTGTAGCCGGAACCGGAAATCGTCCTCTTCAACATTTTAATGACTAGGAGAGGGGGGGTGCAGGGAATGCATATCAAATTTGCCTGGGACAGACAAGTGGTTGGAAAAGCCTAGAAGACAGAAACAAATTTTTTTTAAAAAAATTGATAGGCTCAAGCACATTGATAGTCTCCACATTCCATGAGGTGCTAGTCTATTTAGGATGGGTTAGCCTCACCTAGAATACTGGGTCCATTTCTAGACACCACATTTTAAGAAAAAACTGGAGCAAGTTCAGAGGAGAGCAACAAGGAAGATTGGAGGAAATATTAAAGGAACTGGATGTGCTTAGTTGGAAGTTGAGTGATGGCAACTGGACTTCTTTTCTTGTGAAATAATCTCACGTTGATGATTGCGAATCTCCACAGACCTGGGCATGTTTAACCTTGAGAAAAGAAGACTGACAGGAGAAATGGGTGCTGTTTAGGAGAAAGGAGGTATAAAATATTTTGATAAAAAGGACAGCCTTTTTCAAATACTCAAAAGGCGGTCATACAGAGGGGGAGCAGGATCTGTACTTGATCATTGCAGGATGCAAGAAACCCTCTGTTTTGGATTCTGTCAATGAGCAAGGGATTGCACTCGATGGCCATATAGGCCCCTTCTGACTCAATTATTCTAGGAATCTAATAAGGCTTGTAGAAGTAGAAAAGTGGATGTTGCCAAAAATGGAGCAAGTTTTACCTTGATGCTTGGATGAATTTTGGTATGATTGGAAATTGTAATCTGTTTTTTTTAATGGAATTAATCTGAAATGGGATGCATGCTAGCTGTGGCTAAGACAGGCTTCTAATTTTTCCTAAAAGTCTACAAAGGTCTCTAAGGCTTTCAGAGAGATGCTCGGGCATCAGACATTTTCACCTGACAACTTTGCATGGAAATAGATGAACTTAGTAGTGTGACTAAGCCGCAAATCACATTTCTTTTTATCACATAAATCAAGCATACCTAATGCAGTTGTCGTATTAGTATGCTGATAATACAGGAAAAATAACAAGAAACAGCCATCTGAGAAAACAAATCTTTGAAAATTGAGGAAGTCACTCTGCCTTACAGATTGACAAGGAATTAAGAGAAGGGGGAGAAGCCCTATATCTATTTATTTGAACAGATCTACCCAATTAAGCAATCTTTTTTCCTATTCACTATTATTTTTCTTTGTGTTTCTGTTTTTTTTTTTAACCTGAGCACTGTAATGATGCAGTTTCCTTTAAAAAAAATAAGTAAGGGAATTTAATGGTCAACAAACCAAAGTTAAAACCCTTTCATGTTGGCTCAAGCTGTACATCAGGTTGGAACCTGAGGCTTTAAGACACATGGGCTGTAATGCAGGCAACTGTACAGTGCCAACATTGTGCTTGTTTATACTGGTACAAAGTCAGAATCTGCTAACAATGCAGTAAGCCTTATGAAGCATTTCAGGAGCAGTCTAAGATAAGGCATGCTTTCTCGTCCCAAACACTCTATCTGGAGTTGTGTCTGAAGGCAAAAAGATGTATGGGCGGGTGGGAAAATTCTAAAAACAGCAGATCCCAATTTTGTGGAGCTTAGAATGGCATGTGTTGTTGTTGTTGTTTTGTTTGTAAAATGCTGAATAATCTACATACTTCATTATAATATTGTGATTCTTTTCAAAGCAATATTTTACATATGTCTACCTGGGATTGTGTGTGTTGTGACGTTACAGTCATGACTGACTCTTTGTGACCCCATGTCCATGGAGTTTTCATGGCAGGAATACTGGAGTGGTTTGCCAGTTCCTACTCCACGCACCTACAGCACCTGGTATTCCCTGGTGGTCACCCATCCAAGTACTAACCAGGGCTGATCCTGCTTAGCTTCCAAAATCAGGTGAGATTGGATGTGTTTAGGGCATTTAGGCAGCTTCTATCTGGGATTGGGATTAGGTCCCATTGAACTGATCAGATAGATTATTTAATAGAGATGGGGGCAAACCAGTTCATCCCAATTTGTGCTGATTCATAAAGTTGGCAGCACAAGTCCTGCTGCTCCCAACCTCTGCCTCATCCAAATAGCCACTGACCAGTCCCAGCTTGCTTGCTTTTTCCACCTCTGTTGCTAATCTCCCAGTCATGAGCAAGAGCACAGACTTTTCTGCCCATCCCTTTTTTCTGAGTGGGAGATCAGCCAAGAGGGGCAGAGAAGCCTGAACTGGGACAGGAAGAAGAGTTAGAGGTGTGGAAAGCAACACGCTATGCCTGGTGACTGGCTGGTTGAACCAGAGGAAGCAAGAGAAGAGGAGCAGCACCAGCACCTGTGCTGCTGCTTTTACAAACTGGGATAAATCAGTTCAAGCCTATTTCAGTTCCGTAATAGAAATACAGAGGATTGTGGCAAGCCAGTGTGGATAGAATTAAGGTTTCAGCCTACAGAATATAGATGAGTTAATATATTATTTTTATTTTTGTTATGTATTTTAAATATTTTTACCCCATCTGTCTCCTTGGAAAGAACCAAGGTGGCTTGCATGATTAAAAGCCATCTTTAATACGCCACTTTTAATGATTGTTGGAAACAAAAATAATTCCATGTCATAAGTTACATCTTTTCTGGGTTTTTAAAGGAGTGAATAACGACAATATTCTGCACAGTTCCCTGCATCAGGGAAGTTATGTGGATAAATGTGTCCAATTGCAATTATTTAGAAAGGGACAACTGGGAAGTCATTGTGCTATATATACAGTATGACACCATACTAGAGTATGGCATCAAAGGGCCTGGAAATTCTGGATAAAGTGAAAGAAAAATATGGCTAAAGTGGTTGTCCTTTGTTGAATAGGTAATACCAAGAAAATGAGGAGACTGAAACTTAGGAAAGCTCACTAGAATTGACATATTCATTCATTCATCCATTCGTTTGTTTGTTTGTTTGTTTGTTCATTTGTTTGTTTGTTTATTCATTCATTTATTTACATTTCTTATACCACCCAACTAGTGGCAAAGCCACTACTCTGGCCAGTTAACAAGATTAAGGTGCTCCCTCAAAACTCCTCACATCTCTACATAGCACAAGGGGGCTTTCATGACACCTAACCCCACCACCAATTGAAAGCAGTATTTTAGATGTGGGGATATGTGTACAATGGACAGGAATTCCTGTCCTCCGTCATACATATATCTCCACATTTTTGCATAGTGAAGCATTCTGACTAATCAGGACCTGTCTGGCGTCAGCCAGCTAGATATATAAAGCAGCTGGCAGTTAGCAGTCTGTCAGATAGGGTGACAGGATATAGTTCAGTCAGATAGATATTAGATATGTAGTAGAGAATAGTTGATAAGGTTCAGATAGGACTGATAGGATGTGATAGTCTGATAGGGCTGCTAAAGAAGCTAGGGCTGTTAGAGCAACTGTGACTGTCAAGTTAAAGGATGATATACTAGCGTATCAAAGTGAAGCATGAGTTTATGTATACAATCACAAATGTCAAAGCACTGTGAGTTTATTCTATTTTGCACATGTTTCAAACAGTCAAAGTTCTTTAATGTTTTTCAACAAATACCAAGTGATAATTTTATCTACTTTCAACTGTTGCCACACAAACACTAGGGAGAATACCAATTTTAGCTCTATGTGAGGGTTTCTTTTTAAAATCATAACACTTGAAATTGCTATGGACAAACTCTGTGTCAGTTAC
>JAHTLZ010000010.1:66561332-66579893 GCA_023846285.1 Phrynocephalus versicolor
GGGACCCAGAATGATTGTGGGACACATGTAAGCTTCTGGGCCAGCTGCCCCTGTGTTAAAACTGCTTCTGTACCTTAACAAGATCTACTGTGGGGCTGCTACTAGGAAGTTAGATGATAACTTATACTCATGTTAAGCTTGCTTGTCTTATACTTAACTGTTATAGATATGGTAGAGTCTCTGTTATATATACTGTCGAGCCTCAATACATGTCTTGTCTTATACTTAACTGTTATATATATTGTAGAGGGCCTAGATCCAAATGCCTGTTCAATAGGCTTGCAAATCCCAATCTTGAAAAACTTCAGATATATTGCTTTGACCTCTTTGGATTACAGAAAAGTAATACACTAGATCAATAATAATAAATAATATTGTTCTTCATCACCCCATGCCTCTGGCAGACCTGGCGGAGATGCTGGTGGCAGGAAGCTAAAAAGGAATAGAAGCAGCGACTGATGTTGTCAGTGAGAAGAAAGAGCTAGAAAGAAATGAGGCACATCTTGTGGGTGGGAGATGGGGTAGATGTCAGACCAAGCTGGAAGGAACCCAGTTTAAAAGAAGATAAAGAAGAGGACAAGGACTCATGACCCTCAAGGGGGAAACTGCAGAGGATCTGGACCCTATATTTTGTGCTGTAGGGAGCGCCACATGCTGTCCATGGAGAACCACTAGAGCAGGGTAGGTATCTAGGCTAAGTATCACTAGAGAACAAGGTCATGGGAACTTGACAATCTTTGGCCTTCTATTAATGCTAGCCCCCCTCACAGAGACTATAGAGACTACCTGGGCACCAGCCCAACCCAAGAAAACCTCTGGAGAAAGATGTTCCAAAAGGAATGCCTGCTACACATGCAGAATGGACTTTGAGAGTGTGAGGACCTGTGAGAGCCCAGCAATACATAACCTCCCTGAAGTGCCCTGGCTGGTGGGGGATCATCTGTACTAAAAGATGGAACTCAGGGCCAAGCAAGAACTGGACTTGACAGAGAGCTAGTGAAGCACCCCCCCCAAAAAAAAAAACTATTGGGACAGGGTGTAGCAAGATACCAAACGTTCCTTGCACCCAATTTCCCTACTTCGATAAAGTCAATTTCCAGCACCACTGAAGGTCTATATGGAACACATGTCCAAGGAGGGCTTCACAACCACTCGCAACCTGAAACAGAGGGTGACCGTGGTCACAAATATAGATGAAGCCCTCCCTCCATTTTTTTCAGCCAGAGCCTAAATAATTACCTGCTTGGACTACAGCTCTAACAGCTCTATTTCCAAGTGATGGCATTATTTTGATCCCAGATATGTTGAGAAGCAAGGGCAGGCTGCTAAAAAGATCAGCACACATGTCAAGTTTCCCCTGGTGCACCAATGATGACTTAGGGGTCATAGACTGAGAATCAGAACAAATTCACATTAAGGTTTCGGCTTGTCAGATTCCCATCTAATAAAACATTGAACTACAGCCAGAATCAATGTTAAAGCTAGCTAGCCACCAAAAGACATGGTGGTGATTGGATAAGAACGAGCTAGACAATCTTGACAGATTTCAACATCTTCTCAATATTTCTTCTCAGCTCCACTTGGCAAGGGTCTAAGGGTCAAACGATGACACAGGGAATCTGTTACCTTGCAATCTACTTACTTTTTTGACTCAGAACTACCCATTTGGGATGCCAATCTTGATTATGTCTATAGCTGGTAGATAAAGGACATTGAAATCTCTCCCACCTTGTGCCGTTGTTCGTCTTGACAAAACTTATAGCTTTTAAAGTGGTACAGATTGCCCGGCTGATACTCCTGAGATGCTGGTAGCTATGACTTGACTAGTTAGTGATAACATTGGAATTCAGCTAAAATAACAAGAATCTGACATTCGGTGAATAGAAATCCTGTGTAACTTAGAATACAATGGGCTTTGCATACAGAGGGTCCCAGATGTAATGACTGGCATCTGCAGTTACCTCCAGAATCAAGCAGCAGGCAACGTGTAAGGCCTCTGGCTGGAGAACTGGGAGAGGCACAACCATATCACAGCAGACAGCAGTGAGCTAGATGGGTAACAGATGCCAGGCATATGACAGCTTTGTTAGTTCCTGTTGAAGCTTCAGCTTTATGTAGTTTTAGGTTGTAAAACATGGTACAGCATTATACATTAATTTACAGCATTATACACTGTTATACCCAGGCAGTGTTTGCCAGCACAACATATGTAAGTAGTTCAGTTCTCCAGGAACTTCCTGGCTTGCTTACTTGGCCTTAAAGCTGTGACCATTTGGACTAACTTTTCCTCAACCTTTTTTTTCTTTTTGTATACACAGACATCCAACTTCCATATACAGTGGTGCCCCAACTTAGGAGCAGCTCGACTTAAGAGCAATTCAACATAAGAGAAGAAAACTGTCAGCGTTTTAACTGCCGCCTTACAAATTTTAGAAATGATCTGCTTGACTTACAATTTTTTTCATTTTTTGATTTTTTAACTTATTGTTTCAATTTTTTAGGTAGGTACCCCGACTTAAGAGTAGTTCAGCTTAAGAGCATGCATTCGGAACGGATTAAATGTGTAAGTTGAGACACCACTGTACTTTGTTTAGCCCTCTTCTGCTGCATGTAAGCCCTTTGGTATTTTATCTTCATGCTGGAGTTAGGGAGATGTATATGCATCTACAGGGCACTTCTTGCATGTTTAGAAGACAGGGTTCCATTGAATTGATAATAGAAACATTATGTGGCCTGTTCTCAGCATACTTTATTTCTTGGCCTCCAGTGATATATTTCATGGACACTGCACCACATGTGGAGAATTGTGTTCCAGTATGGACCCTATTTTGTGTCCAATCTGGAGCTTTTGGGTCCAGCTATGACTTTATGGGGCTTGTCTGGAGTAATTTTGTAGTAGTCAGAAGCGTCACTTTAAGAGAAATTGCATCCTGCAAAGTGTCCTTTTTCCATGTGATCAGGCACTCCCCTTTCCTGCTGTTTGATTGCACTTGATAACAATTCTTTAAAAAAAAGTGACTGAGGATGTATTCTTAGCTCCTTTGGCCCGTCCCTTTTGTGTTCATGACGAAGTGCTAAGAACTTTTCTAACTCTATGGTCTCACCTGGTTTTGATCCTGATATTCTGAAGGTCCGGCTTTTCCTCTTCATCCTGTCACATGATTTATTATGTGGGACAGGAGGTCTCACATCCAAAGCTGGTTATTTTTATTTTAAAGTGCAGTTCAGCTCCCTTGGCCAGTAGGTGGCGCTAGTATTTTTAAAAAAGGACCACTTTCTGGGGAAAATTAAATCAAAGGACACCGGAAGGAGCTTCCTCTTGCTCCGAAGTTGCCTGGAAATTTTAAAAACCAGCGCCAATCAGCTGGTTGGTGCTCTGAGAAAAAAAGAAAAAAAGAAACCCGGATCATCTGCATGGTCCCATGACGTCTGCCTCCTCAAAAGGTGGATTTTTAAGCAAGGCAGAAAATTAAAATGATTTAATTCAAAGCATTTTTAACCAACCATATGACAAAAAGGCTGATTCAAACTATTCCAGTCCTTTTTGCTCCCAAAGTGGCCTCTTTTCTCAATCTCTATCACTGAGGTCTTCAACTTTTTATATTTGGAATGATTCAGATGAGCTTTTCTCCCTATGGTTAGTTGTAATATATTATTGTAAAGGTGGGTTCATGTCTTTAGGCAGTGTTTCATTGATGTAGGCAGTTAGAGCGTGATGTTCATGACTGAGGAAAAACAGCCACACATTCTTTGCTAGAGTGGATATATATTTGTTCTAGATGACCTTCATTATACAGTACTAGCCCACCTGAGCCTGTTTTGGTGCCAAATGATTGTGGAAAAAAGGTTGAAAGGAATCTCAGTAAGTTGTCCAAGAGTTCAAGTTAAACCTGGTTACTCAATCCAAGTAGCAGCATAGAACTGAAGGGAAAGCTACTTTGGTGGGCTGAAAGCAAAATGTAAGCAGCAATTACTATCATTTGCACTAGAGATGAATCATGCATGGCCATAACTGCAGTGCATATCCAATATGGAGAATTTTTCTGATTCACTGTTTATACGGGGGTGGGGGGTTGATTCAGGAAATGTTTCACATAGCTGATCTCCATGGCTGATCTCTGAAATAAAGATGGGCACCTTACAAAAAATGACACACTGTTTCGTCATTTTGTAAGTTTACAAAACCTTACAAAATATGAAATAGCAAACTGTGTTTCGGCAAGAAATGAAACTAAATACCATTTTTTGATTCAGGAATGGAACAATTCATCCTAGCCTCTTGATCCAGACATCTTGAGAACAGGAGGTTTATTTTTAAACTGACTGATTTTTTTCCCTTCCTTCCTGTGCCTCAGCTGTTGACATAGCTTATCTCCAATCTTCATCTGCCTGAAATTAGCCAGAAGCTGAGCTCTTCCCTGCACTGGCTGTGTTTACAAGTTGATTTAAAGTGATTGTTTTCCTTTCCTCCTAATTAAGTAGGACTGTGGAGGGTTTTTAAAATATTTTCCTTTCTTCCCTCACACTGCTGATCAGCTGTTGAATTTATCTCTCTGATCTCTCTGTGCAGAAGCTAGCCATTAGTTTTCTAGCTTGTTTACAGAGGGTTCTTTGCTTGAAAGCAAATTGATTGGAAGGTTTGAGGGTATTTGATTTAAGGCAGTGGGCTCCCTGTTTAATAAAAAAACAAAAACCTCCCCATTATATATAGCCTTATGAAGCATTTTGTTTCATTTTGTTTTGTGATGAAAATTCTTTTTAAAAATCCATTATTAATGGAACAAAATGGAATGAAGATTGAAATGAAATGCTATATTTCCATTTCGTGCCCATCTCTACTCCGAAGTATCTCTTGTATGGATGGAGCACTCAGCTGCTCAGGTAGGAAGTTGTATGAATTGCAAACTATGGCAAAGAAATCAAGTATTAAAACTTGACTCAGTGAACATCTAGTTCCTAAGGTGGTTCAAGAATACAGTAATCCTCTGCCAATCCGAGGGGTTAAGGACCCGACCCGACCCGTGATAATCAGTAAGGGGGGTGGGGGTGGCAATTGTTTACAGGGATACTATTCAAATCAGTAGGGCCTCGACGCTGGTGATTCCAGGGTTGGAATGTGTCCATCTGTTGGTTGGGCAGTGGGACAGGTTTGGCATTGTGCTTGGTTACCGCGCTCCCCGCAACCCAGCACAATCCCTACCAGAGCTCACCGAGTTCATCGCTGCTGCTCTGTTGAGAACCCCCCGCCTTTTGGTGGTGGGTGATCTCAACGTGCATGCTGGCGGTGACCTGTCTGGTGCTGCTCTGGATTTCATGCAGTCCATGACCTCCATGAACCTGTCCCAGCATGTTTTATGCCCAACCCACAGATCTGGACACACCCTGGATCTGGTATTTTCCTCCAGTCTGAGGATTCGTGTCTGAGGGTGTGGGACATTGTTCCCACCCCCGTGTCATGGTCAGACCATCACCTGCTGTCTTTCTCTGTATCAATTGCCGCCCCACCCTGTGGGGACCATCGGCCAACTGTTTGGGCCCGCCCCCGAAGACTCCTTAACCCTGATCGGTTTCGGGAAGTCCTCGGAGGGCCTCCTGGCGGACTGGCTGACGATCTAGTAGACTCCATGGTAGACCTATGGTTTGATGAAACATCCCGGGCTGTCGACCAGATCGCCTCTAGGCGCCTCATCCGCTTCCGAGCTCGTTCCTCACCGTGGTTCACGGAAGAGCTTCAAGCGATGAAGCAAGAACGGAAGAGGCTGGAACGCAGCTGGAGGAAGAACCGGTCGGCGACTAAGAAGGCTGCAGTCATCGCACAGTCCAGGCGCTATGTTCATGCGATCAGGGTGGCTAGAAGATCTTATAACACCCTGAGAATTAGTGAGGCCTTGAACCGTCAAGCGGAGTTATTCCGTGTGGTTCGTGACCTCACTAATCCTGGACTGTCTAGGCCTCCTCCTACTGATTTTAGTAGTGAGCAATTTGCAGCCTTTTTTCAAAAATTGAGGCCATCCGTACCGGTTTTGAACCCTGTTGCTCTAGCCCACTCTCGGCACCCCCGGCGGCTGCGCCCCCTCGGTCTCCTCGCATGGTTGAGTTTGGGCCTGTCACCTCACTTGAGGCCTCCAGGGCTATTGCCCACTGCTGGCCCGCGTCCACCCCCTTCGACCCTTGCCCATCATGGCTCATGAAAGCCACTGGCGGGAACATGTCAAAGTGGGCATCTACCATCACCACAGCCTCCTTCAGGGAAGGGATCTTTCCCTCTCGCCTGAAGGAGACTGTGGTAAAGCCCATTCTGAAGAAACCCAATCTAGCATTGGGCGATTTATCCAACTATCGCCCGATTGCTAATGTTCCCTTTATGGGCAAGGTGATCGAGAGGGTGGCCGCAGTCCGGCTTCAATCACATCTGGAGGGAGAGCATATCCTGGGTCCGTTCCAGTCCGGGTTCAGGCCCGGTCGTGGGACTGAGACAGTCTTGGTCGCTCTGCAAGATGACCTCCTCCGGGGGGCCGACAGGGGGTGCTCCTCCCTGTTGGTTCTCCTGGACCTGTCAGCGGCCTTTGATACCGTCGACCACGGTATCCTGCTGGATCGGCTCTCCGAGGCTGGGATCGGAGGCACTGTTCACAGTTGGTTCCGGTCCTTCCTTGGGGGGCGTCCCCAGCAGGTTCAGCATGGGGGCGAGTTGTCGGCCCCTTGGATTCTCCCTTGCGGGGTTCCACAGGGGTCGTCTCTCTCTCCCATGCTGTTCAACATTTACATCAGGCCGCTGGCTGAGGTCATTAGGGGACATGGAGTCTGCTGTCATCAGTACGCTGATGACACGCAGCTCTATGTCTCCTTTTCTACCGCTGCAGATGAGGCTGTCCGGACCCTCGATCGGTGCCTGGGCTCGGTCATGGAATGGACCAGGGTTAACAGGCTCAAACTCAACCCCGATAAGACCGAGGTCATGTTCTTTGGGGATTCCCCTTCCAGCTATGGTGGCCCGTTTCCCACCTTGGAGGGCGTTTCCCTCAGGCCATCGGACTCTGTCCGGAATCTGGGAGTAGTCCTGGACCCGGTGCTCACCATGGAGGCCCAGGTGTCCGCTGTGTCCAGGGCTGCCTTTTTCCATCTTCGCCGTATCTCCCAGATTTGTCCATACCTGGATGGGGATTCCCTTAGAACAGTGGTCCAGGCGCTGGTGATCTCGAGACTGGACTATTGCAACGCGCTCTACATGGTGTTGCCCTTGACTCTGATTCGGCGCCTGCAGCGGGTCCAAAATGCGGCGGCCAGACTGGTGGCGGGTGTACGCCGATTCGAGCACATCACCCCAGTTCTGGCCCACCTGCATTGGTTACCCGTTGCAGCCCGAATCAGATTCAAGGTCCTGGTTTTGGTTTACAAAACCCTCCATGGTCTAGGACCTGGCTACCTGACAGAGCGGATCGACCAGTGGTCAACTTCGGCCCGTCCAACTAGGTTGTCGCAGGCGCACATGCTGCACGTGGCCACGCCCAGGGAGGCTCAGAGAACTTCCACCCGTACCCGAGCCTTCTCTGTGGCTGGCCTGACGCTGTGGAATCACCTCCCAGCGGAAGTTCGCCTAGCAGAGTCCCTGCCTGCCTTCCGGAAGGCTTTGAAAACTCTCCTTTTCCGGGAGGCTTTTGGTTGATTTTTTCCCCTCTCCCGCCATCTTCATTTCTTGTATTTTCTGTAATTGTTGTCTTATTTGTTCATTTTATTAGTTCATGTAGTTGTTGTTTTGATTTGCTGTAAACCGCCCGGAGTTCCCCCTCCAGGAAGACAGGTGGTATATAACCGCCATAATAAACAAACAAACAAATAAATAAACAAGCAAATAAATAAACAAGCAAATAAATAAATAAATAAATAAATAAATAAATAAATAAATAAATAAATAATCCGTGATATGCGTATGCTGGGTTGGGTTGGGTTGGGACTGGGGGAGCTATCTGAGGCCTCCTACACTTACCTGAAGCCTGGCGCTACCCCTGGCACTGCTCCAACTGGGCCTCCAACAGGCTTCCCGGGCCTGTTGGAGGTCCCAGAGGTGGTTTCTGGCAAACCAGAAGTGCCTTCCAAAAAGCGGAAGTAACTTCCGGATTACCGGAAGCCAGTCGGCGGCCCGTTTGGGACAGCACCAAGCCTGGGGTAAGTTCAGGAGGCCTCAAACAGGCCCATACAGCTTACCCCATGGGGACATGCCTTTCATATACTGCGGTCCTACAATATACCGGGACCACAGTATATAAACTGTGAAATGGTGGGGGACCACTGTAGCCCCAGCAAACATCTTCCCCTTTTCAAATCTTATTTCTCAATTCTGAAAAACCAATTAAATACTACTTAGGAATCTGAGAAGGCAACTGAGTGTACATGCCAACATTTTATTCATTTTCAATACTTCATACTCTTTTGCAACAAAAACCTCAAAGAATGACCAGATTTGTCTGGCACAAAAGTAGTTTAGTCATATGAAAGCAAGTTTTATCACCCAACTGTTGTTTCGTAATGGACCCTATAAAGCCAATTGCTCTTCTTTCTTTCTTTCTTTCTTTCTTTCTTTCTTTCTTTCTTTCTTTCTTTCTTTCTTTCTTTCTTTCTTTCTTTCTTTCTTTCTTTCTTTCTTTCTTTCTTTCTTTCTTTCTTTGATGTCACTGATCAGTGTCCACTAAAGTTAATAAGACAAGCAAGCAAACATGTAGAATTACCTACCAGGTGAGGCAGCACCCCATGACTTCAATGAAGGGTGATGCAGTCCATAAATGTCCATGCCAAATAAAAGTTGACACTCTTTAAGGGGCTACTAGACTTTGTGGTTTCCTGTTTTACTGTGATTGTCAATGAATGCAGCTCTTTATGAGAGTGCAGTACAACAGATTTATGAACACTGGTGTATAACTATTGGTCAAAGAATGCATAACTACCAGGCTGTTACGTTTTGCTGTCAAAAACCTCTTCAAAACAGATCACCCAGTAACAGAGCCATGGGCATTGCTGAAAGACTTGGTGCAATCTCATTTTTATCTCTCACTATCCTAAAGTTGCCCTTTCTGGACAAAGTGAATATGGTGCCATATACTTAGGACTTGTATAACTTTGACTTGGAAATCAATTTCCTGTGATTTTGCCTGTAGCAAGCTTTCTCTATGTTAATGTATGGCCTTTTGCTCCCCATATTAGTAACCAGATGAGGACTCCTATGCATAGTGGGCTTCCTGGCCATGGGGAAATTCTTCACAGACAAAAATATTGTGAACATTCCCTAGAGGGAACTTTCTGTTCAACAACTGAAAATTCCCATTCACTCAGTAGCTTTAAAAAAATTATATAGCAGTGCAATCCAGAATTTAAAAAAATATATATGCTGGTGGCAGAGAGTTTGGAATGAGTGTCGTAGTGCCAGCACAACTTCCTGCCCAGATGGCTGAACGCGATTAGGATCTGGCACAAGGAAATTGTGCTGGCACATGTACATCCACTGTGCTGACACAAAATTAAGTCAGGACTAGGATGATGTTCAATTATTTTTAACATCCCTGGGGTAGGTGGGGTTTGGACTCAGCACAGCTTCATCTGGCCTAGTGTCACTCAGCCAGATCTCAGTCATCTTAGCTAATTAGGACTTAAGACATCAATCAGCAAGTGTAAGAGGTGATTTGATCTATCCGTTAGACCAGTGGTTCTCAACTTGTGGGTCCCCGGATGTTCCTGGACAGCAACACCCAGAAGCCTCCACCACTCACTGTGCTGGAAGGGGTTTCTGAGAGTTGTAGTTCAGAAGCATCTGGGGACCCACAGGTTGAGAACCACTGCATTAGACTGTTAAACTCTTTCTAAAATACAAGTATGACTGATAATTTTTCCAAGTCATTTTGCCAACATCTTCAGCTAGACAACCCCAACTTGCATTTACCACTACAGTATTTGGCATATCATTCGATGATGCAAGGGAGCCCACACAGGTTAAAGGAGAATAAAGTAGGTGATATAGCTCTGAAGGTATTAGCAAAATAAAAATATGGATCTTTTTCTTTTTCAGCTCCAATGAACAAGGAGCACAGTGACTTCCATTTTCGGGGCAAGAGGACTGGGCTGCTCAGAGCATACTTTCTCTGCAGTATCAAACATTTTACAAATAGATGTCAGTTATACCACTGAACTTTCTCTCAATCTCTCTCCATCCAAAACTGGGGCTAGAGGAACCCAAACCTCAACAGCAGAGAGATGCTGGAGAAAGGGCCCCTTCTGCTGATAGCTTCTGTTACATCCAAGATGACACTACTTGGAAAAGAATATATCTTGAATACAAAGTCTTTTAGTAATGGGAGAAATGCTCTCTAACAGGTAGCTTGAATAAGCTCAACAGCCATGTCATGGCCTCAGCCAACAAAAAAAAAAAAACTTCCAGAAATCATAAGGAACAACCCAGAAACCTATCAACCTGAAACACAATAGCTGCTTATAAACATTGCAGCAGAGACCACTCTTGTTTGTTGATCCCCAATTTATATCAAGCAGCATTAGCAGGGATGGGCTTTTGTTGTTTGCTGATTGTTACTGGGCATGTTTAGCCTAGAGAAAAGAAGACTGAGAGGCAATATGATAGCACTTTTCAAATATTTGAAGGGCTGTCATGTAGAGGACGGGCAGGATCTGTTCTAGGTCATCCCAGAGCATGAAATGTGCAATAATGGTCTCAAGTGAAGAGAACATAGTTACCTGGATATCAGGAAAAACTTCCTAATTGTTAGAGCAGTGTGGCAATGGAACCAATAACCTCAAGAGGTGGTGAGTGCTCCAACACTGGAGGCATTCAAGAGAAATTTGGACAACCACCTGCCAGATATCCTTTGAACTGTACTCCTGCATGGAGCAGACAGTAGGACTTGATTATTCAGATTTTACAGTGGCTCCCTCAGGCAGCAGTCAACGATGGGCAGGAACTGGCAATGGTTTATTGGAAGCAAAGCAACCATCAGTCTGGATTTGGGGCACACTGCTTGGACCCTGATCCTATAATTGGTCTGGAATCAGGTAGCAGAGATGGAACACAGGTTTTTTTTAATGAAGAAAAATAACCTCCTTGTCTTTCCTCGTTTCAAGGTAGATTTGTGTTGAACTCTATTTGGGCAAGGAAATGGAGACTTGTTTCAGATTCCAGGCCTGATTTGAAATACGTATAAATATATCCCAGTTCAGTGCCCCCAAAATGTAATCCAATTATCCATTTCAACTTGTTAGTTTATGCACTCAACTGAAGCTCTTTTGTATGACAGTATTTTTTAACCATTAAGCCGTAATCTAGAGTGATTCAAGAAGAAAGTCCTTTTCTGGAAAAAGACAAATATGAAAAAAAGAGAGAACAAGGGGAGAAAAAACCCTGCAGTTGGAGCTCAGGTGAAGAGGTAGCTGCTAAGAGCATGCTCGAGAGCACCAAAATGCACAGTGGGTGTCAATGTTGCCCAAATGAGCTGTGTCATCTAATTGCTTTCAATTGCAATCATGATCTTTTCTTTAACATTCTCCTGTGCTGAGGCTTGCGTGCCTAATGTAGCCAAAGTTGACTTTATGATCCCCATTGTTACAATGTGCTGTGCTTAATTGCTTCATTGCCGCCTGAACAATTGGACGATAATATAATAAGGAGGTAGGAGAATAGCTTCAGATGCTTTCATTTTAATTATGTTGATAGTGCACCCTGCTGTTTTCAAAAACAATGATAGAATTCTGTTCTTTTGATAGCTGTTCTCTGAACAACTTTAAACAAGAGCCAATCGAGATTTTTTTTACCTATAAAGAATGGCGACCTCCTTTGAACCCTACTGCTGCTGCTGCCGCTGCTATTTATTCAAAAACTGGTCTATTTTTTTTTATCAACCTGGTCCTAATTTTGCAATGGATCCTCATGGAAGCATCTGAAGCCCTGAAGCCCAAAGTTTCCATTAACTTATTTCTAACCTAGACATGATGGAGGATGAACCAGCAGTTTAATGTCGGATCTTTCCTATCAGTTTAAAATGTGGAAATTGGAAGTTCAATATTAGAGAAAGAGAAGTGCATGTGTAAGCACTATAAACACTTATCTACTTCCTCACTTTCCCCTCACTGTCCCACAATCTGTTCATCCTCCCCATTCCACCCTGACATTCTCTTTCCCCACCCCACCCCTCTCTTCTGCTGGTAGGAGCTTGGAGTTGAGATGCGGAAGCAACTGTGTATTTGGACAACAATAGGAACTAGATGCCCTAAGCACATCTGATCTCGCTTAATTTCAGAAGCTAAGCAGGGTCGGCCCGGGTTAGTACTTGGATGGGCGACCACTAGGGAATACCAGGTGCTGTAGGCGCCTGGAGTAGGAAATGGCAAGCCACTCCAGTTCTCCTGTCAAGAAAACTCCATGGACATGGAGTCACGTAGAGTTGGTCACGACTGTAACGACACAACACACACACACACACACACACATACACACAGGAAGGGTGAATTAATCTCCCCTCCACTGGGCTGTGCAAAGATCAATGGGTCCATGCTCTGCTCACCAAATGAGCGAGCAGAGCATGGACCCATTGATCTTTGTGCAGCTCAGGTGGTTTGGAAGGGAAGTGGTGGCGGCGATGCACCACCACCACTTCTCTTTCCACCCACCTGGGCTCCGCGAACAGGCACCCATCCCAAGGCTCCACTGGAACCCTTTGTAAAATCGCCCACCCAAAACACCAAGAGGCTTGCTGTTCTGGGTGAGTGATTTTGAAAAGCTTCCAGTGGAACAGCGAGGGTGGAGGGGAAACTGCAATCAAAATTTACTTACCTTGGGGATATTCAGCTGATTTTTCTCTTCTAGCCTTAACTGCATAAAGAGCTAAGCAAGTATTTAGAAGAAATTGAAGTTGACAAAGTCACCATCAGTGAGCTGCAGAATGCCACCTTACTGGGGCTATATTCACTGATACATCACGTAGTCCTAAATGCTTGGGAAGTGTTCGACAAGTGATTTGTAATACAAAATCCAATGTAGTTATCTTGTCTGCTGTGTGATAATTTGATGATGATGATGACGATGACGATGACGATGATGATGATGATTAATTATTATTATTATAAACAGGGAAATTTTGTTTCTGATTATCCATATTATATTCAAGTACATTCTGCTTGATAGCCTGACTGTTAAGGAGTCCTTCCCTGACTAGTGCACTTTTTCCATCTGGCAAGGGCAGACAGTCTCTAGGAACAGAACAAGTTTAGTATCTAGGCTGATCTCTGTGTCCTTTCCTTCCAAATAAATACTAATACGAAAAAGACACATCCGAGCTATTGTGACACTGATAGATAAAGCCTCAGTGCTGGGGCCTGTGGACACAGATGCCTACTTTGACTGCTTAAATCTTCACAATTACCGGAATAATAGAATAAAAAGCACTCCTAATAGCCTGCAACCCAGGCAACTTGTGAAGAAAACAAGCCAGCTCAGCTGCCGCCAGCCTTTATTAATACAATTTGTATTGAATTACCATAATGCTTTACAGCTTTATTTGAACAACTATTGCTTTTGACAGGTTCCCTCACCTCAATTAGCATTTGGGAGGATGAAAATCTTCCAAAGACAAGGTGGTATGACCTGTAAAATAAAAGCAAAATGCCTCCACTCCCCACCCCACCTCAAAATAACATGAAGGTAATGGCCAATTTTGTACTTTCCTGAACATTATGACAATAACTTGCCATCAGTGGGAGATACACTGTTAAATGAAATAGGAATTAAATGGTTTGTTTTTATTTGCTTCAATGCAACATTACTTAAAAGCTGGAAAGAGCTTTTAGAAGATGGTTTTTCTATGTCACCACAGCAAGGAGTAGCATATATTTAGTCATAGTGTTGTCTTCACCAGCTCTGTCACATTTCTCTGCTACTACCTCTACTAGTTCCGGTGGCTATTGAGCTGACATTAGGGATGGGCATGAAATGGAAATATAGCATTTGTTTTGTTTCATTTCTTTGGTAGTTTCATTTCATTTTGTTTGTAAAAATTTTGGTTTTTTTAAAGTACTTTTGTTATGAAACAAAACAAAACAAAACAAATGCTATGTTCCACTAGATCTTAGAGGTACCAAAACCACTGGGAAGCTTCCTCAAGCTCTTCCCTGTAAGCACCCAAAATTTGGAGAGATTTAGGGCTCGGTGGGCTGAGTTATTAGGGGTGCCCCTAGGAAATAATGTTTCTAATTTAATTGGGCAACTGCAGTAGCCCCCCCCCCACAGGTGAGTGATTAGCATTGCCATGTCTTGGTTTCTGAATCCTAATTTCTCAATCCACTGAGCCTCAAACCTCGGGGGCTTACAGGGAAGAGCTTGAGGAAGCTCCCCTGCCATTTCCTGTAGGATGAATCATTTCTTTCCTAGAGGAAAAATGGCATTTTGTTTCATTTTGTGACAAAACGAGTCCTGCTGTTTCGTTACATAATGAAACAACGAAACAGCATTTCATTTTTCATTGTGTGCCCATCTCTAGTTGACATGGACAATGTCTGGAGACAGATGAAGAACTGCAGGATGTATCATGGTATGTTTTACTGAATTAAATTTCATACATTAATATTCTGGGGTGTTCCTTGTTCTAGCAGTATTCTTTGCCCATAGATGTACATTTTTGCACCAGTCCTCAACTCCAGCTAGTTTTTCTGGATAGCGGCATCTCTGATCATCATTTTACCAACATTCTGTTTGGTAGTTAGAATTCTGATGTTGGATTTCCAAAGAGAGCGGGGAATAGCATAAACATCCTGATCCTTATTATGTTTCGCTGCTCCCATATTTCTCTCTAGGGTTGTACTGTAACTTGATAAAGAAGACACAATAATCCAGGTGGTAGTAGCGAGAGAGTGCGGTTTTTGTTATCATCTCCTTTTCTATAACCTTTATCCTTACATTTCCTTAAGTTCCTTATTTTCTTTATTTGTTTGATTTATTCATATGCTGCCTTTCTCCTGATAGGGGTAGTCACGGCAGCTCACAATATAAAAAGGAATAGAATTAAATATATAATAAGTTAAAGATTAAAAAAAACAATTAAACCACATGCTAACCAGAATACAACTGAATAAAAAAGCAAATAAACATTAAAACTCTCTTAACTCTAAGAAGGTATTCATCAATTCAAACATTGTTAAAAGTCTGCATGAAGAGATGGGCCTTCATCTGTACAAGATAAATGGGAGTAAAGTATATTCTGAGGGAAAGCATCTCACAGTCTGTGAGATGCCACAGAAAATGCCCTCTCCTGTATCTCCATCAGCTATGTCTGTACTGGCAGCGGGACTAAGAAGAACGTCTCGTCTGATTATCATAAATGTTGCAAATCACATTATAGCTAATGATCTCTCATCTGTTATGGAGTCTTTCTACTTTGAATATGGCTCAGAAACAGACTGATAGCCAGTGCAGTTGTTAAGGGAGTGGTCAATTCTGCCCTGCAAAATTGGTGTCTCTAGATGCCGTGGGAGGGGACTCTGTTATGGGGACCTCTTGGAGGCTGTATAGCTCAGATCTCTGAACCCCAATTGTAACCATACTTGTAGGAGTTGTAAAAGAGAGTAAGAAGAAGCATCCCTGGAAATTTGGGGCCTCTAAATGCCAGGTGCCTTTTAAGAACATTTTAAAGGGGAGACAAATTGATTTGTTGATTCATCACTGGAAATTTGATTTGTCAATTTGTTGAATCATCAGCCCTGATGAATCATGAATCACCATTTTTAAAAAATCATCCCCATCTCTAATTTGGAGCCATTACCTAATAGGAAAGAATAAACACTATATCTTTTCCTGGAAATACCTTAAATAGCAGAGTGACAGTAAGAAATCCAAAAAATGTATATAGTGGATATAAAAAGTTCATATACCCCTGTTAAAATGTCAAGTGTCTGTGATGTAAATAAATGAGACAAAGTTACCATAAATCATTTCAGAACTTTTTCCACCTTTAATGAGATCTATGAACTGTACAACTCAGTTGAATCACAAACTGAAATCTTTTAGGTGAAGGAAGGGAAAATTTAAAAACCTGAAGCATGCTTCTCTCCTCTGCCTTCTCCACGCAACTGTCCAAATGAGGAGGCGGGACAGAGAGGCCCACGGCCCTACTAGTGAGTGGACAATTGTGCAGAGAAAGCAGAGGAGGGAAGCATGTTGCAGCTAGTGAGTCTGTGGTGAAGACAGGGGACAGAAGCACATGGCACAGGCAGAACACATGCCGGTCCAAACCGAGCCAGACTACCAAAGCACAATTTGTGCCCCTCTCTACACATGATCAAGAGGCTACTCCAATAAAACAGTCTTCCCCTTTCTAGAGTTTTCAAAGCAATGTTGTGTGCACATAATGTATGCAAGTACATACTTCCTTAATGACAGAAGGGGGAATTGCATTACTCAACACTTTTCAGACCCATAGGTTCTATTGGTTCATCTAATTCAGTGTTGTCAGTCCATTGCAATGCACATGACAGATCTGCAGGATGCAACCTACAGTCTTTCTCAGCTCTTGATGAAGATATCAAAGAATGAGCTTGGGGATTCTGCAAGTGAAATGCTCTAGTACTAAGCAATAGTCCTTTCCTAAATGTCAATTGATTTAACACCTAGAGGGACACCAGGGAGAAGAATGACAGTGGAAGAACTCAGGATTAGAGATGGGCATGAAATGAACATTTAATTCATTTTGTTATTTGTTATTTGTTTCATTAGCTAATGAAACGAATTAGAAACCAACCCATCAAAAAAAATGAGACAAAATGAAATGGAAATTTCCATTTTGTTCACTTCATTTTTCATTACCCCCTACCTTGTCTTCATCGTCGCAATCCCCCAGGGGTGGCTGGGTCGACGCTATAAAATAAAGAAAAATAATAATAAAGAACCAGTGCCAATATTGTCGCTTGAAGAAAAGAAAAAACCAACCAACCACGAGGCGCTGCTGGGGACTTTTAAACTCCCCCCCCCCAAAATTCAAATAAAGTTTTAAAAAAGGAGCACCAACCCGACCCCAGGGGTGGCTGGTTCGGCACTCTAAAATAAAGAAAAACAAACAAACAAACAAACAAAAACCAGCACTGACCCTGTCCCAGGGGCTGTGCAGTTGGCGCTGTAAAACATAAAATTAAAATTAAAAAAATAAAATGAGCGCTGGCCCGGCCCCAGGGCCCGCATGGTTAGCGTTTTAAAAACAAAACAATTTTTTTAAAAAAAGAATAAAAAAGGACTTTTAAACACCCCCCCTAAAAAAATGCAAATAAATTTTTTAAAAAAGGAGTGCCAACTTGGCCCCAGGGGTGACCGGGTTGGCACTCTAAAATAAAGAAAACAAAAGAATAAAAAAATCAGTGCCAACCCAGCCCCAGGGTCCGCACAGTCGACGCTTGAAGAAGAAGAAAAACAAGCAAAAATAAATGAGGCGCTGGCTTGGGGCCAGCGCCTCAAAAAGCCCTTGCCACCGGGGCCAGGATTGCCCCCCACTGCCGCCACCACCTGGTGAATTGGACCCGAACCCAAACTGAGCCAAACCAAGGCTGGGCCTGAAACAGATGAACCCGAACCATGGGTTTTCTGTTTCATGCCCACCTCTACTCAAGACGGTAAACAACCTTTGAAAAAGACACAGATCAGCTGTGTTAACTTAGGACATATTTTAAAGAAGTACTTACCAGTACCCTATAAATCATCATCATCATCATCATCATCATCATCATCATCATCATCATCATCATCATCATCATCATCATCATCATATTAGAACTGCAGAGCTGGAACAGATCTCATGGATCATCACTCCAGCCCTTTTGGACCCTGAGCTATCCAGTTCTCTGCAATATTTGGCATGTATAATATATGTTGGTGTTCTGATATGTTCCAAAGGGAAAGGTCATTGCATATTTGAGATGATATCAAGTCAAAGTCAGCAAGGTGAGTACACTTCATGTTCTCTAGGAGATTTTTAGACCACATTTGTCACTCTCCTCCCTCAAACAAGCCTGCATTTGGCTTGGGCTTTTTCAAAGACATACAAAGCATTATGGCTAATTCACCTTTCATTGTTAATCCCTGCTCCTTTGCCATTTGAAATAATTTTTTTATGGAGGGAGCATTTCATTAAGCAATTATTTATTGAAAAATCTCAGCCTGGGGTCCTGCCATCAGTACCGTGGGAAATTATACTTTAGAAACACTGCCATTAAGGAAACAAACTCTCTTTATTTGACTTTATTTTCTCACTGAGAATTTGGAAATAAAGGGCCTTGCTCACAAATTACGTTTTACTATATCTTAGAGACAAGAAAACTCTCCGTTTTCAGACTGAAAATGTTTGTTGCTAAACAAAATAATTACCTGCCACTGAAAAAAATATTTGCTATTGACCAAGTTCATCAAGCAAGGCCTATAAATGAGATGCTTTTCATATTATAAACCATTTACAGATAATATGACCAGGGTAATACGTTTGCAATGGCAAATGTAACACCAAGCAATTCAGTCTCCTGTTGTGATTTCCTGCC
>JAHTLZ010000010.1:66589556-66618065 GCA_023846285.1 Phrynocephalus versicolor
GTGTGTGTGTGTGTGAGAGAGAGAGAGAGAGAGAGAGAGAAGAGAGATTTGTGCTGCCTTATATGATTTACCTTTTAAAAATCTACCAGAGTTCCAGAGATGGCATGCAAAGTGATAGCCATATAGGTATAGTTATAGATATAGGTATAGGTATTTGTGTACAAGTATAGGTAGTTTGTTGATATGGGGTTTGCTACCTCTCACACCAACAACGACACAACCAAGACCACAGCAACACCTATGAAATTCATTTGTAAGCTTTAAAATTCAACACATTATTTTAGCCCACGTAAATCCTGACAGTGTTTTCTGCTCTCTTTCTTTTCATAATATCCCACAGTTCTGGAAAAGTTCCAAAGAATGCGATATTAAAGCTCACTGGCTGTGAGATTTATTGAAAGCAAATTTGCTTAAATTCATTGCAAACTATTGATTTTTACATGCAGAGGTTAATGACGTTGGCTCCTTAACTCAACAATCAAGCTCTAGGGAAGAACAACGCAATTGCCTGAAGGTGCATGCCATTTACTTAAAAAATAAACAGATGAGCCAAACATATATCACCATGGTAGTGTTCAGTTAGAATTACAGGTTTTATGTCTCAGAACACATATGATTTTCTTCAGTTTAACTGGTAATTAGAGAGGGGCATGGACTGCTGAGTTGGGCCAGTTCATTTACCACCACAAGAGGTGCTTGGTGGTTTGGCACCCTACCTACTTTGGCAGGCACCCCTTCAGAAGTGGCATCCTGGTTTCCCTTCCTCACCTCCTCCAGGAATTCCCTCTGAGTGAGTGCTCACTATTAGAGATGGCAGGTGCTGAACCTGTGTTATGGCAGTGGATGAATTGGAACAAACTACTGAACTGGCAATTCAGGCCCGTTCTAATGTGTGAGAGCAGTACAGCAATGGAACTAATTACCTCGAGACGTGGTAAGTGCTGCAACACTGGAGACTAGAGATGGGCACGACTCAGAAAAAAATTTTCATTTTCGTTTTTGTTTTCGGCTAGGGTCCGTTTCGTTTCGTTTCCGTTTTCGTGAGCTAATTTCAAATTTTTTTGTTTTTGTTTCGTTACGTAACGAAAATGAAAAAACAAAAACGAAAACGAAAAATTTTTCATTTCTCCCCATTTAGCTCCATTATGTGTTTTTCCAGTAACGAAAAACGAAAATTGGCTCAAAATTAGTCGTTTCGTTTCCGTTTTCGGTCCATTTTTGAACCGTTTTTCGTTTTCGTTTCGTTACGTAATGAAAACGAAAAAACGAAAACGAAAACGAAAATACCGCTAAGTCGTGCCCATCTCTACTGGAGACGATCAAGAGACATTTGGACAAGCATCTAGCAGATTTCCTTTGACTTTGTATTCCTGTATTGACCAGGGAGCTGAGCCTTGTAGGCCCCTTCGAACTTCACTATTCCTTGATTCTATGAGAGGAGTGAGTTTTAGGGAACCCTGGTGAAACTGGGGCAGATGTTGATGCAAGTCAGGTCCTGCTTTTATGGCAGAAGGGCACATTGGACAGAAGGCCTGGGGATATATGGACTGGCCTACAAATATACAGCCTATTGAATGGATTACTGACACATGGAATGGCCTACTGATAGAACAGCATCAAGGACATCCTTTGTTTGCTTCATACACAACATATCAGATTATTTCCTGGTGGCAAAAAGGGCTGGGGATTTATTCCAGCCTAGACTTTTGCATGATGGAGTGAAAGGGAAAAGGATACATGACTGCTGTGTCAACAAGGCTCTGGTTGAACTGGAAGACAATGGAACAGTATGGACAGGTTGCAAGGTCTAATACTTTCAATGGCACCAGGTTCAGAGTGTACCCTGATAAGCTACTACGGTCACATCATGTGCTACAAGACAAAGTAATGCTTGACTTTCTGAAAATAAAAAAGAGTGGTGCAATCTACTTTTTGCTCCCAGCTTGCCATCTGTCAACAGAGAACTGAAGATTTGACTGCTCTGGGGCCTTTAGGCCTTAGCTTGCCTTGATTTTGAGAAAAGCGTCAGTATTTACAATGGGTCAGACTAATCTTTCTGGGAGATTCTTCGGGATGAATACTCCTGCACATTGCCCTGAATCTTCATGAACCTGTTACTGGGGATAGGTAACTAATACCTCTTTCTTTCTCAATATTTGGGTCAAACAGCTGGGACATAGTGAACTTCAACTAAAGGGCTGGTGGAAGTGAGATGCAAGTACTGTATAGTGCTTTATGATAGCTAACTGTAGTTGATTCTGCTTTTCATCTGATACTCAAATGCAGGTTGTACTGCTTTGCACTTTTTGTTTTATTGTTACATTGTGTTGTGTTAGAAATTCATTGATTTTCCTTTGATTTCTTTTATATTGTCTCTTCTTTTCATGACTCTTATTCCCTGTTTATCTGCTGTCATTTAAATAAATCTTTCCATTAATTATATGTACAAGTTACCTAGTATCATTTCTGGTTATGCCCTCCTACCTACTGGGGTAAAAAAAAAAGGATCTCATTTGCAGCCAGTGATATGGGTCAACATAGTCATGATTTAGAACATGAAAATGTTGTTTTTCCTGCAATTTCATTTTTATAGCCCATTGCTGCCCACAACCTTGGTGGCTGGGCAATTACCTATAGTCCAGCAAAAGTAGCTTTTCCACACATGAACAATGAGTTGAATCTTTGCTCGGTGTTTTTTTTTTTTTTTAAGAATTACAGGGTGCTGCCACCTTACTCAGCAAGTGGGTGTGGGTGTGAGGCGAAGTACTTTATCCTTCTCCCTGCTGGCTGTTTTGCTGCTCCTGATTGATGAGCTCTGAACTGATTCATCCCCATGGGATCAAAAGATTGTCAAAAGCAGGCTAGAATTTTGGAGTTGAAGGCAAGATTTGCCCCCACCCCCCAAAAAGGAGGTAAGATTAGTTTAGTAAAATTAGTCTATTCTTTTGAAACTCTTGGATGCAATTCAATTCATGTGGTTCACCTCTCTTCTTGTTTTGGGCAGCAGCCTCCTCCCTTCCTCCTTAATCCTACCTGCACTCAGTTGAGCTCTGTCTTCTTTTTAAGAGAAGACAGAGGCAAAGGAGATGTTCAGCAGTCCTGTCTTTTCTTCCACCCATCCTTATAATTTTAAAGCTCTGTAGAAAAGCAATGGTGTTTTATGGTAGGAACCAACTGTTGACCAATGCCAGTACTGTGACATATGGGGGGGGTTGCCATTTAAGTGTTGTTGTTGGACTCTAACTCCTATAACTCTCCAAAAACTCAACAAGCAGAAGTCTGGGAGATCCAGCCCATATACACCTACACACACTGACATTTTTTTCTTTCAGAATGGAGTCTATCTTCCAAGCATGTGTCTATTTCAGGCCCACTGTTGTTAAAGTACCAAAAGGAAGTTACCTCAGTGGTTCTTGGAAGGACTATGTCTTCATAGAAGCTGTAGTCTTGCTGTTCATTAGGCTCTATTAGAGGTCACATCTAGGGATGGGCACCTAATGAAAAACGAAATGCTGTTTCACCATTTCATTAGCTAAAGAAACAAAATGGGAAAGCAGCATTTTGTTACAAATGAAATGAAATGAAATGAAACACCATTTCCCCCTCTAGAATTCATTCTAGAGGTAATGACAGGGGTACCTTCAGAAAGTGATTCTAGTCTACCCCATGACATTTGGAAAGGTTTGGGGTTCAGGGGGCAGAGTTATGAAGCTCCAAAGGGGGTGCTCCTAGGAAAACAACCTTCAAATTGGAATCAGAAGCTGATTGGGCCAGGGATAGCATTGCTTCTGCTTCCCATATCATTCCAATTAGAAGTTTTTTTTCCTTAGGGGCACCCCCTTTGGAGCTTCATAATTCAAACCCCCTTAAACCCAAATGTTTCTAAATTTCAGGGGGTTCCATAACATCGCTTTCTGAAAGTACCCCTAATACTTTGGTGCCCAAAGGTAGTTTTTGAGTGCATAGTTTTTTTAAAAAAACTATGCACTCGAAAATTATTTTTAAAAAACTGCAATCAAAATTTAATTATCTTGGGGCTCCAAAGTAGCTGGGTTACCTTCCCAAAGCGATTTTAGGGGAACCCCTCCTGAAATCTGGAAAGATTTAGGGGTAAGGGGACTTCGTTATGAAGCTCTAAATGGACTGGGGGTAGTAACTGGCAAAGTGTGATGGGAGCATGGAGGTAAATCAGGGAGATTACTCTATGGTATTAACTCCCTAATTGCCTTTACACTCCCAACACACACTGCCAATTAACTACCCCCAGCCTCTTTAGAACTTCATAACTAAGTCCCCTTACCCCCAAATCTTTCCAGATTTCAGGGGGTTTCCTAAAATCCCATACACACACACCGACATGTCAAAAAGCCTCAGCTGGGAGGTGAGGGAAGGGGCAAAAGACAGAACAGAGCAAAGAGGGGAATAGAACCTGCTCCCTTCTGCCTTTCACCCATCACCCCACATACCAGCTGGGGCTTTTTGACAGGTTGGTATTAGGGGGGAGGAGCACTCCCTCTCCAAACCCCAACCAGTCAAAAAGCCCCAGCTGGTAGCCAGGAATCACAAGGAAGAAGGAAGGAAGCAGCGGTGAAGTGAAGCTCTGTTTGAATTTACCACTTCCTCCTTCTTTCTCCTGTGCTCCCTCTCCTCCCAGGGCTCTCGTTTTGGTTTGTTTCATAAGTAAGGTCTTTGGGTTTTTTTGAAAAAATTGTTTCTTGTGATATGAAATAAATGAAGGGGGGATGAAACGGAACAAAATGAAACACATTTTTTCTGTTTTGTGCCCATCCCTAGTAACATCCAAATAACTATAAGTCCTATGTGGACCCAGGCTTACTAAGAAGAACTGAGGCAATTTCCATTTTGGACATTAACAACGGGGTGGGGGTGGGGGTGGGCTGAATGGCATGAGATAAAGCATCCTGTAAAACTGGTTTTGTCCCAGGTGAGTTAAATGCAGGTGGGTGTCTCAGAGTGAGAACTCCCAGAATACCACCCTGTGAATTCTAGGACAATTCTGGGTGCTGCAGTAGAAAAAAACCAAGGTGCCTCACTTTTATTGACATACATACTTAGAAGTGTGTCTTTTACAAATTGCTACATACATAAGGCCAATTGCAGAAGTTGTGGTGATGATGTTGGGGAGGGGGGGCGCGCTGAGAATGCACTCTTTCATAAGACCAAAAGTGCCACAGGAACCTCTCTGCTTCAGTGAGGTCAGAGGGGCAACATGCCCTAGGGTGCAATATTTTAGGGGGCACAATTTGCCCTTCCTCCCTGGGCAGTGACGGCTGGCATGTACGTGCTCTGCTTTGCATCTATCATGTCCATGATTGCTCTCATACATGTGATAATCTGAATAACAAACTGCTTGTTGTTGACACATCATTACTTCTTTTATGGAGCTCATCAGCATGCCACCCTCTCCTTCTCCAAGGAATGTCTGCTTTCTCGTGCGGATGCCAGCCACAGCATATTACTGTGTTTGCATGACAGTTTATAGGAACCACACACAGTGTATAAATTGGTGCTGCCAGTTTCAAGTGGGAGATAATAATGACTCCATGACCCTCAGAATCTCCCAAAGGTAGATGCATTTTACTCATACCAATTTTTATAGAACGGTGGCTCGGGTTGCTTATGATATTGGATTAAATCTCTCTGGTGATGTCATCAAACATTCCTTTTTTAAGCAAAAAAAAAGGCTGTCAGTTTTTAAATTGGTTTCACATTTTATGCTCCAAGAACTAAGTGAAAAGAGCATCTTGCCCCAAGGTTATCCTTCTCTTTTCATCAGCATTTCGATTAAAGCTGGTCATGGTTTGGTTTTTTCCCTTCAGTGGAACAGATTGTAGTCTTTTCAGCCTGGACCCATTTCTTAATAAGAAGCGGTCTCTGCCAGGTTTGCTTTCTTGCTTCCCCTCATTCCCCCACAGGCTTCTCTCTCTCTCTCTTGGTGGCATTTTTGCTTTGTGCCTAGCTTTTGGCTGGAAAGGATACTTGGGGGGGGGCTACAAATACCAGAAACCAACACAGGTATACACTTGCTGATGACACCAGATTAGTCAAGGGAGCAAAGACAAAGGAGAGGGTGAATTCTATAAGAGTCTCATCTAGATTGGAAGAAAGGGCAACACATTAGTAATATGAAGGAATTAATCTTGCCTCAAAATCCCAACTTTTCACAAAAAAGGATGGTGGTGACTGACTAGGAATGAGAGCCTGGAATTTTGAATCACTCAAGAAAAATATCAATCCAGTCTACAGCAACTGAGTAAAAGCCAATTCTATATTAGGTAGCAAAAATAAAGTTGCCATTGTCATGCAAATATATGGTGTATCTCCCATTAGGAATGAAGAACACAGAACTGGCAGTCACCTACAAAGAGATGTTCCCAAACTGATAAAGGTGCAAGAGAAAGAGGCTGCTAAAATGGTCAGGGGGCTGAAGCATCTCTTCTATGTTGAATATTTAGCATGTGGTGGGGACCTGAAAACTAGGGGGTGCAAATCTCTTCTGATTCAATTTGTATCCAAATATTTGACCATCTCACTCACTCAGATATAATTTGGCTGTAGCCTAAACCAAAAAGCTCTTGAGTTTCTGAATGTATTAGCAGGTATTAGCATGTTTATGGAAGAAGTGGGGAACTAACAATGTAGAAAATAAAAAACTATGACCCGAAATGGCAGTGCCATCAATGTTGGGAATGTCATGGACGTTCAGATTGTAGGCAATGCTCCTACCACCTGCCTGCCTTCTGTCCCTCCTTCCTAAGCAGCACTCAGGGAAAATAGATTTTGAGTGTGTGGCAAGTGTCCCCAGTCAGCCTACTTACTGCCTAGCCCCAATCAAAGTACTACATGTTTGGCATTGGCACCCATCCACTATAGGAAATGCGTAGGAATCTGTAATAAGAAAAATTACTTCTGCAAACAAAGGTCAGCAGTAAGCATTTGGGAAAATAAAAAATGTAGAAAATACCTGGCCTTGCTTTGACCTACCCAATCAAAGCTCTTACAAGACAATCAGCTATCTATCCCACATTCACATCATGTTTCTATGGATGCAGTTCCTTTGAAGTGCCATGATCAGACTTATACATGAAGGCATGGTTTCCTCCTGATACCCAGTCACAACATAAATACAAACTAAATGCCAGTTTCTAGAAGGTGAGGCAAGCTTTTGCTATGAAAAATAGATATAGCCTCTTAAAGGGGCTCTGCTTCTAATGACAAGCTCATTGTATTGTCTAGCGCACCGGTGACGAACGTTCGGCATGCCAGATGTTTTGGACCACAACTCCCACAGTCCTTTGTCATTGGCAATCTACGCTCGGAATTCTGGGAGCTGTGGTCCCAAACATCTGGAGTGTTGAAGCTTCACCACCACTGGTCTAGTGTGACCCTCAGCTTGCTTTGGGGGTGGTTTACCCAGCACTCTTTTCCAGTGCTGCAATCTTAAGTGCCACTGTCAGGAGAGAGGCAGCATAGAAGTACAATACCTGCCTACTGTCCAAACACTTTTCAGATTGTCTTCAGTCATCTTTCTTTTCTTTCTTTGCACCTCACTGCTGCCAAGGCAGTTGGAAAAGATCACTAACAAGGAATTGGGTGAGCTTAATTGCCCTGCCTCAAGATGGAGCACACAGTTGTACCCTGACAAATGCCAACCTCTCTCCAGGCTGCCTGTGGAGGCTGGGGAAAGGAAAGAGTCTTCTGGCCATGAAGCTAATGGTCATATCTAACCGAATAGGTTGCAGTGGCAACTGCTAAAACATAGGATGCAGAAGCAAGAGTTCCTGCAAACAGAAACAACGGGTGATTTCTGAGTGCTTTTTAAAATACTGTACTTGAAAATGCAAAGGTGTCCGCTGTGGGGGACAAATGTCTGAAGACACCCCCATTAAACGAACCAGAACAAACAACGAAATGATTTTTTTTTAGAAAAATTCATTTCAAACCAAACAAAACGAAATGAAATGGGCCACGAAACAAAACAAAACGCCATTTTTGCGTTTCATGCCCATCTCTATTGTAAACTAAAGCACTCGGATATCAAAGCTAATTTCCCCATAAGAAATAATGGAAACTCAGATGATTCTTTCTGGGGCCCCGTGCGACAGCTGAATTATTGCCCCTCTGTTGGAAAGGGTATTTCTATTATACAATGCACATGCTGTTCTGAAGTCAAACCAGGTGCAGCACAAGCTTTCCTACCCTTTAAGATGAGTCAGAAAGCACCTGTCTCTCCCACATCACTGCTGTCACCACCTGCCAAACAGCATGTGTGCATAAAATGCAGCCACCAGATTGCCATTTCCCACCATGTTGCCCCAGACAAGAGCACACCAAATGCTCTCCTTGAATAAAAGGTTTTAGCACTTCTGTGTCACCCCCTGCTTACAACTGGCGAAGGAAGAGACTGTTTCTAATGTCTCACCTCCCATAATTGCCTTTGCTTCAAGGCTTTATTTTGTTTTTAGCGAGATGCTCACAAAATCAGTGGATCCAGTTCCACCAGTGTGGCTCCTTCCTCTTTCTTTTTCAATGTTGACACTGAGCAGGAACGTGTGTGAAGCTGCCACTGGGAGTTTGAGTACCTCCCTTTCTAGCAAGCGCAAGGCAGTGCTTCTGGAGACCTGCTAAGAGCCGCAGGAGTCCAAAGTCCTGTAGGCCTTTCTGGATTGGTGGGAGGAAGAGGTCTGCCTGTTTCCTCTGCCTTCTGAGGTGAACATATCAGTGGTACCACTGATGAGTCAGCCCTAAATGGTAGTCAACTCACGGGTCATACATAGGCATGAGTAAGATGTCAGATTTCGAGGTCATTAAACAATCTGCCATCTCTCTCACTTCTGAACTTGGGTATGGTGACACACATCCATTAAGCCTAACTGCATGGGTTGAATACCACTAAGACAGGAATGAGCCATTCTTTTTAAATAAATAGAAAAGTGCCTTTACCTTTCATACTATGTACTTAATTTGTGCCAACTCCAGTCTACTCAGAATGAGTAGGAAAGTGAGCCATTTCCTTTCCTTTGGGAAATATTTACCATCTTCTCTCAGTCTATAGGTTTTATCCTCTACTTCACAGTACCTTATTGATGGCTTTTGGCCATCAGGAACAAACATACCATGCTGCTTTCCTAAACCTTGTTTTTGGCCAAATTAAAGAGACCTGTGACCAATAAAACAGTCTCCAACCAAACAAAGCGAAAATGATTTTCAGGAGAGCTGACACTTTAAATATAGATATATGAAAAGTACAATAACGCCGCCACCATTTGACACAGTGGAGGAGGAGGGTAACATCTAAAGCCACAAGTTCCTTAGCTGTCAGGCTTGTTCTTTGACTCTCTCACTTTGGGGTCAAAAGTGAATCTTATGAATGCAAAGCCTCCAAATTCACAATCTGCCTGTGGATAATTCTGTGTGACTCTCTTACCCACTGGCGTCTTTGGTGGGAGTGCATGATTTGTTTCAAACCAAGAAGAAAGGAGAGGGGGGGTATATAACAGGACTGTCAGTTGACTGTCACTTTATTTTATTCCGTTCCATCATGTGCCTGTAACTGCATAATAATGATAACAAAAAGCCCCCCCCCTTCTTATGTATAAGAGTATATTGGGCATAAAAATAAATGCTATGAAGGCTTTGAAGGAATGAGGACAGACAGATGGTTATGTCTGCAGGATGCCAGGAATGAATTTGCCCTTAGTACTACTGTAACGCTAACTGTGAGGCAGAGCCTGAATGCGTGACTTTATTATTATTATTTTTAAACACTGCTTCAAAAGTCCATCATCTGGTTGGGAGATTCTGAGAACTGTAGTTCAAAAAGATAAATTTCCAATGCTCTGCACTGATCCAGCATTTATTACCCGAATGGACCTAGTCCCAAGCTTTCATTCCCTCAAAGAGCTACCTCAGTATACAAGCATTTTTGTGTGCTACAGTGGATTATTTAACATTGAAGTAGAATGCACCTAAAATGTTTTAAAATTGTTCTGAGACTGATTTAAGCCATGGAGAAATAAAAGGAATAAAAATCATTGTTCAGTGACTGCCTCTAAGAATAATACAAATTTTTGCATACATTTTATGGTGCAAAGGGAGCAATTCTGTTCTTAATTTTGGAAGCTTCTTCCTCGCCCCACTCCCAATACTTACAAGAGTAGTCTGGACACACCAGCTGAACACCAGCTGAATATGTGTCGTTACACAATGGCAGTTCTAAAATATTCCTCCAGTCTTTGGTGGTGGTGGTGGGGACTTAGGACCTAATCATACAGACTATTGCTTATTTTATCTCCTTTTTTATGTCATCATATTTGTATTACAATGTATATATTCTGCTGGGTCTGTTTACATGGGTGTCAGTTCAGTCAGTACATGTCTTGGTATTTGTAATGTACTGGTTCTGTAGGCTATATACAGTACAGTACACGCCATCTCATATAAATCAGTTCATTTTCTGTCCTGTTTCTGGATCCCCACTGATCTAATATTTTCTTTTAAAAATATATCATCAGTGATATATCTGTAAAGCACCATCCACATGCAATTTTCTTGTCTTTTCCACCTGTTAGTCAATGTGCCACCTGGTGGGCTGTGCCTCTAGGTAACTGCAGGCATTAAAAAGGACTTGAATTGTTGTTGAAAAGATAAGGGAGACAATTAACAACTACTCACAAAAAGTGAGTAACAACAGCTGCAATAAGGAAGACATTGGCTAAAAGGATACATTAGCAAACTGCTTTGGAGAAAAAGATAAAAGAAAAAGCAAACAATTTATCATTCAATTTATTTTTATTTCAAGCAAGAGAGAGAGAGGAGAGGGCACAAGTGTGGTGGCCATACAGCAGCCATGGTGGCCCCAACCTGACCTGTTTGCAAAGTAAATTATTTAACAGCGCTGTCTGCACACAATGAAACAATGAGTGATCATTTTTATCAGGCCATGTTAGCAAGGTAGGATGAAAAAAACCTATTTGCTGGCCAGATTAATCAATGTTATCAATTCATCATGTAAACAGAAATTTATAAAAGAGCAGAATCAATACAACACTTCTCATCTTCCTTCCTTCCTTCCTTCCTTCCATTTCTGTTGCCTTTCTGTATGTGTACATTGAGACTGAGGTTTTTGAATTAGTTGCACTAAAAACACTGTGCAGAGATGCCATATTTTTCTATAATTGATTTTCAATAGTATGAAAAAAAATGGGAAAACATGGGAAGACAGCCAATGGAGGGAACAGCCCTGCAAAATTTCTTTGAATGATGTCTTTTTAGGCCACATCAGGAAAACAGTCTAGAAATTCCTTAACAGTACTTGAGGATGCTTAGAAATAATAAAACAATTGTTTAATTTCAATTTTACTCTAAGAAAGTGATATAAAAGTATACTGCATACTGAAATGTGTAGACTGTTCTGGGAGCCATTACCAAAATAGTAGTCCAGAGACTACAGAGTGATGATAGAGCCAGTGAGGATATAGGCACAGTGCTCAGAAGTGTGGTGCAATTGTCCAATAGGTTTATGTGGGAGCAGCTGGATACATCCCATTTAAGTGTAACTAACCATTGTCTAGAGCAGTGATGGCGAACCTTTTAGAGACCAAGTGCCCAAACTGCGATTCAAAAACCACTAATTTTTCACAAAGTGACAGTACGGCAATTTAACCTGAATACAGGTGGCTATGAAGGGGCGATGTCGAGTGCCCGCAGAGAGCGCTCTGAGTGCCACCTTTGGCACCTGTGTCATAGGTTTAAATCGCCAACACTGGTCTAGAGCAACCATTCTCTATTGACCATTAACACACCTTTGTGACCAGCCAATGACCTTTGGTGCCAGCTGGGTGGAGATGGGTGCCCAGGCTTTAAAGACTCCCTGCATACCGTGAAACCAAATTAAATGCTTCTCCATTAATACTTGCCTGGAAACGTGTCCCACTGACTGGAGATCCGAAGAAGCAGAGCAATAGTCAAAACCTTCAGCTGCCACTCTGAGACCTGGTAAGTGAAATCCCCAGTCTCAAGCTAATAATTTAAAATGGCATGAGACGGGGGTGGGTGGGGATGGGTGTAGTGAAAGGAAAGGGCAGCAAGAAAACTCAAACACAAATTCTGCCAATTATCAGGTTCACACAGTGCTCAGTTTGAATGAAACTGCAATGCTATAAATGCATCTCTCTGATTTTAGCTTTCTTATGATCATCTAAGTACCAGAAGCAAATATCTTTGTTAACTGTACCAGAGGACATGTTCTCGGCTTTATTCATTATTATACAATTGCTAATGCACTAAATGATTCCCAGTGTGTGTAGTGGATCTAGTGATGGACTATGAGTCTGGAGGACAGGGTTCAAAACCCCACTTGGTCACAGAAACTCCCTGGGGAAGTGGAACTGGTAAAACTACAGTGGACCCTTGTATAACAAATGGTTTGTATAACATAAAATCTGTACAAAATAAAAAATTCTGGAGATAGGGGGAATTTGCTTAACAGACTCGCCTATGGGGCGAATCCGTACAACATAAAAATGGTTGCGATAAGGGATTACTGTTTTCAATGCATTCCTATGGGAAATTTGTATAAAGGAAAATTTGCTTAACAGAATTTCATTTGGAATGAATTAATTCCTTTATACAAGGTACCACTGTACTGTACTTGAGCCTGTACAGCAGCCACTTGCCAGCTCACACTGCTCAGGTGGAAGCGGTGGCTGCATTTTTCATAGGTCCAGATGAATCTTATATTTTAACCCAAGACTGTTTTCAAATGCTAGGTTTAGCACTTGGTCAGGTTAGCTCTAAGGTTGTGTATTAAGAGCAAGAAAAGGAGATACAGCTTCCCAAAATGTATGTTTTGCCTTTCGTTCTCCCAGATCTCAAAAATAACGAGTTACAAACAATAGCGGTTAGTTAAAATGAATCCCCCCCAGCAACTAAGATATAACTAAGGGTGCTATCTCATGAGTAGTTTGATCTGGTTTTTACTTACAAGTAATCCAGCTCAAAAATATGTGTCTCCACGACCATCAAGTTTTTTAAAAAAAGAAAACCGGTTCAGCAGGTTGAACCAAGTTTTCCATGACCTAGGGGTGATGTTGGGAATATTTTAACCCGGGTATAAATTCATGTTTTCCAACTTTGCATTGGTATGTGGGGATGATGAATATCTGGGTTTCCCCCTCTTTTGCCCTATTAGCTGTTGCTAACTTCTTTTTTTAAAAAAATTAAAAATACTAATTTGGCTTTCAAATTAGGGGTGGGAGAAAAGGAGCAATGTTTTAACTCCCCCCCTCAGTCCCAAGCGCCGATCAGCTGTAGTGTGGGCTGGAATTTTTTTTTAAATCACTCCTTTCCTCCCCCACCCCATGGGTTGGCGGGGGGGGAGCAATTTTTAAACTCTCTCTCTCTCTCACTCACTCTCTCTCTCTCTCTCTCTCTCTCTCTCTCGGCTGAGCCCTTGGCTGTAGTGCGGGCTTGGGGCTTGCAAAAAAAGAAAAGTTTAAAAACCACTCCTTTCTTCCCACCTGATGTGGTGGGGGGAAAGGAAGAATTTTAATCTTTGTTTTTGTCAGCTCCAAGCCCGCACTACAATGCTTGGGGCTCAGCAAAAAACAAAACAAAACAAAACCAAAAATGCATTGGATGGGGGGGGGAGAGGATTTTATTTATTTATTTATTTATTTATTTATTTATTTATTTATTTATTTATTTGCTAGCTCCAAGCCCACACTACAGCTGATGGGCGCTTGGGGCTCAGCAAAAAAAAAAAAGTTTAAAAATTGTTCAGGAGCAAAGATGGCGGCAGGCAGCAGCAGCCACGCAGTACGTCTGCTTCGGTACGCTTTATTTTTCTTTTTTGTTCTGCTAGCTGTCATGTTTTAATTTTTATTTTATTTTATGGGGGCTGCCAGGCTGTGGGGGGGACTATTAGGGGGGCTCGCTCACTTACATCTCAGAACTCTCATGTGGAGCTAGAGTCGGGCGTCCTCCCCCCCCCCACGCCACCTCTCTCCGGATTCAGACCTGCCGCCGTTGCTGCGCTGCTTGCCTCTCCGGCCGATATGGGGTTCCCTCCTCGAGAGCCGCTGCCGTGGCCTGTGGCTCCTCGTTCGGAGCGTGGGGAGCCCGCCCTGGGAGTTGCCGCTGCTGCCGCCGCTTGCCCCCTCCGCCAGACTTCGACATCTCTCCCGGCATGGGGAGCTCGCCTGGGGACTGTTGCCGTCGCCGCGGCCTCTTGTTTTATCTCATCGGGCGACCTGCGGCTCTCCCGTTGCGGTCTTGCGACCCCCCCGCCGGATCTTGCCGGACTTTGCCATCTATCCCAGCATGGGGCCCCGGAGTCGCCGCTACCGCCGCTGCCTCAGCCCCCCCCCCGCCGGACTTTGTCATCTCTCCCGGTATGGGGGAGTTCATCTCCGGAATTGCTGCCGCTGCTTCGGCCTCCCGCCGGACTCCGCCATCTTCTCCGGCGTGGGGAATTCGCCCGGAGCCACGCCCGCCGCCGCGGCTTCCCTCCTGGTGACCTGTGACCATCTCGTTGCGGCGCGCGGGCTCCCCGCCGGACTGTGCCATCTTCCCCAGCTCGGGGGGAGCCCGCCCCGGAGTCGCCGCTGCTGCCGCCGCCTCAGCCCCCCCGCCGGACCTTGCCACCTTCCCCTGGCAAGGGGGAGCTCACCCCTGGAGTTGCCGTCGCAGCTTCGGCCCCCCGCTGGACTTTGTCATCTCCCCGGCATGGGGAACTCGCCCGGGAGTCGCGGCGGCCGCCGCGGTCTCCGCTCAAGCGATCTGCGGCCCTCCTGTTGTGGCACGCGGGGCCCCCGCCGGACTGTACCATCTTCCCTGGCGCGGGGGGAGCTCACCACGAGAGTTGGGGGAGCTCACCACGGCATGGGGGAGCTCACCACGAGAGTTGTCGTTGCCGCCGCTGTTTCAGCCCCCCGCTGAACTTTGTCACCTCCGCCAGCGTGGGGAACTTGTTCGGGAGCCGCGGCCGCCGCCGCGGCTTCCCACCAAGCAACCGGCGGCCCTCCTGTCGTGGCATGCGGGGCCCCAACTGGACCGTTCCATCTTCCCCGGTGTGGGGAGCCCGCCCTGGAGTCATCATTGCCGCCGCTGCCTTAGCCCACTGTTCTATGGTTTGACTGGTGGGGGGAGGCCTTTCTGCTCTGGGTCTACCTGCTCTTATTGAGTTCCGCTAACATCATAGTACTAGCCTGTACCCGCCCTTGGTGTGTTCCTTCCAACGGAGAGGGGGCCGAGCCGCTACCTTTGGCTGTTGGGAGGCTCCGACAGCCTTCGTAGGCTGCGGTTTAGCCTCCGCTAATAGCCGGTGTTGTCGGCCTGACCCCCTCTCCTTCCCCCCCTCCCTCGCCTTTCCACCAGCAGCCTATGTGAGCCCTCTACTTTTTACTTTTTACCTTTTTTACTTTTACCTTTTACTTTTAGCTTATTTTGCTTGGTTTATTGTATTTTTATTTATCCTATTGTATATTTTGTTGTATTTTGTAATCGATTGTTGTATAGTTGTATAGTCTCTTTTTTCTTTTTTTTCTTTTGGGTCATCATGCAGGCAGGGACCACCATACCTATTGTGTCGGGCCGTGGTCGGTACGCTAGGGGCTGGGGGGTTAGTCGGCTAAGAAGAACTCGGGCCAGGCATCTTGTGCCTGTCCCCCGTTCTGACCCCTCAGCTCACTGTCATGTGCCTCGGAGCCACTCCGCCAGCGCCTCTGATCTTTCTTGCCTCCTGTTGAATGCCAGGTGGGTCCATAATAAGATACCCATCATTCATGATACCATCGCCGATGGGAGGGCCGACCTGGCATGTATCACCGAGACCTGGGTGGGTGCAGAGGGGGGGCGTCCCTCGCCCAGCTGTGCCCCCCAGGGTTTCTGGTACTGGGGGTGGGAAGATCGGAGGGTCGTAAGGGGGGTGGGGTGGCCATTGTCTACAGAGATACCATTCAAATCAGCAGGGCCTCGACGTTGGTGATTCCAGGATTGGAATGTGTCCATCTGTTGGTTGGGCAGCGGGACAGGTTTGGCATTGTGCTCGGTTACCGCGCTCCCCGCAACCCGGCACAATCCCTACCAGAGCTCACCGAGTTCATCGCCGCTGCTCTGTTGAGATCCCCCCCGCCTTTTGGTGGTGGGTGATCTCAACGTGCATGCTGGCAGTGACCTGTCTGGTGCTGCTCTGGATTTCATGGAGTCCATGACCTCCATGAATCTGTCCCAGCATGTTCTATGCCCAACCCACAGATCTGGACACACCCTGGATCTGGTATTTTCCTCCACATCTGAGGATTCGTGTCTGAGGGTGAGGGACATTGTTCCCACCCCCGTGTCATGGTCAGACCATCACCTGCTGTCTTTCTCTGTATCAATCGCCGCCCCACCCCGCGGGGACCTTCGGCCAACTGTATGGGCCCGCCCCCGAAGACTCCTTGACCCCGATCGGTTTCGTGAAGTCTTCGGAGGGCCTCCTGGCGGACTGGCTGACGATCTGGTTGACTCCATGGTAGACCAATGGTTTGACGAAACATCCCGGGCTGTCGACCAGATCGCCCCTAGGCGCCTCATCCGCTGCCGAGCTCGTTCCTCACCGTGGTTCACGGAAGAGCTTCGAGCGATGAAGCAAGAACGGAAGAGGCTGGAACGCAGCTGGAGGAAGAACCGGTCGGCGACTAAGAAGGCTGCAGTCATCGCACAGTCCAGGCGCTATGTTCACGCGACCAGGGTGGCCAGAAGATCTTACAACACCCTGAGAATTAGTGAGGCCTCGAACCGTCAAGCGGAGCTATTCCGTGTGGTTCGTGACCTCACTAATCCTGGACTGTTTAGGCCTCCTCCTACTGATTTCAGTAGTGAGCATTTCGCAGCCTTTTTTCGATCAAAAATTGAGGCCATCCGCACCGGTTTTGAATCCTGTTGCTCTAGCCCACTCTCGGCACCCCCGACGGCTGCGCCCCCTCGGTCTCCTCGCATGGTTGAGTTTGGGCCTGTTACCTCACTTGAGGCCTCCAGGGCCATCGCCCACTGCCGGCCCGCGTCCACCCCCTTCGACCCTTGCCCATCATGGCTCTTGAAAGCCGTTGGAGGGAGCATATCAGAATGGGCATCTACCATCGCCACAGCCTCCTTCAGGGAAGGGATTTTTCCCGCTCGCCTGAAGGAGACTGTGGTAAAGCCCATTCTGAAGAAACCCAACTTAGCATCGGGCGATTTATCCAACTATCGCCCGATTGCCAATGTTCCTTTCATGGGCAGGGTGATCGAGAGGGTGGCCGCGATCCGGCTTCAATCACATCTGGAGGGTGAGCATATCCTGGGTCCATTCCAGTCTGGGTTCAGGCCCGGTCGGGGGACCGAGACAGTCTTGGTCGCTCTGCAAGATGACCTCCTCCGGGGGGCCGACAGGGGGTGCTCCTCCTTGTTGGTCCTTCTGGACTTGTCAGCGGCCTTTGATACCGTCGACCACGGTATCCTGCTGGATCGGCTCTCCGAGGCTGGGATCGGAGGCACTGTTCACAGTTGGTTCCGATCCTTCCTCGGGGACCGTCCCCAGCAGGTTCAGCATGGGGGTGAGGTGTCGGCCCCTTGGATACTCCCTTGTGGGGTTCCACAGGGGTCGTCTCCCTCTCCCATGCTGTTCAACATTTACATCAGGCCGCTGGCAGAGGTCATTAGGGGACATGGAGTCTGCTGTCATCAGTACGCTGATGACACGCAGCTCTATGTCTCCTTTTCCACCGCTGCAGATGAGGCTGTCCGGACCCTCGATCGGTGCTTGGGTGCCGTTATGGAATGGACCAGGATTAACAGGCTCAAACTCAACCCCGATAAGACCGAGGTTATGTTCTTCGGGGCTACCCCATCCAGCTACGGTGGCCCGTTTCCCACCTTGGAGGGTGTTTCCCTCAGGCCATCGGACTCAGTCCGGAATCTGGGAGTAGTCCTGGACCCGGCGCTCACCATGGAGGCCCAGGTGTCCGCCGTGTCCAGGGCTGCCTTTTTCCACCTGCGTAGAATCGCCCAGATTCGTCCGTACCTGGATGGGGACTCCCTTAGAACAGTGGTCCAGGCGTTGGTGATCTCGAGACTGGACTATTGCAACGCGCTCTACATGGGGCTGCCCTTGACTCTGATTCGGCGTCTGCAGCGGGTCCAAAATGCGGCGGCCAGACTGGTGGCGGGTGTGCGTCAATATGAGCACATCACCCCAGTTCTGGCCCGCCTGCATTGGTTACCCGTTGCAGCCCGAATCAGATTCAAGGTCCTGGTTTTGGTCTACAAAACCCTCCATGGCCTAGGACCTGGCTTCCTGACAGAGTGGATCGACCAGCGGTCAACTTCGGCCCGTCCAACTAGGTTGTCGCGGGTGCACATGCTGCGCGTGGCCACGCCCAGGGAGGCTCGGAGAACCTCCACCCATTCCCGAGCCTTCTCTGTGGCTGGCCCGACGCTGTGGAACCATCTACCAGCAGAAGTGCGCCTAGCAGAGTCCCTGCCCGCCTTCCGGAAGGCTCTTAAAACCTTACTCTTTCGGGAGGCGTTTGGATGATTTTTTTCCCCTCCTTCCTTCCTCCCGCCATCGACATCTCCTGCACCTGCTGTTTTATCTGTTTAGCTCTTATTATACTGTGGAATTTGTTGTTTTTTAAATGCTGTAAACCGCTCGGAGTTCCCCACCAGGAAGACGGGCGGTATATAAGTCCTACAATAAATAAATAAATAAATAAATAAACTTTAAAATGCAGTTTTAGGTTGCGGGTACATTAAGATTTGTTTATTAATACCACGCCCATGAGGACACTGTAAGCAAGTCTTCAATCATGTGATGACTTTAGAGCAAAAACACGTCTTTATATATATATATAAAACCCCTTATCTTTCATCCATGTGATAGTGCCCAAAGTTGCACTGTGGCTGTAACTTAACGAAGGGTAAGTTAACTCCATCTGCTGTGTGCATGTGACATTTGTGTAGGTGTGTGTCAGTGTACAAGTTTACTTGCACAGGCCGTGTGACCTCACTAAATGGAGGAATACTGTACTATACTGTCCAAGTGCCGCTTGTGCTGTGCCTTGAGCTCCATGGTGAGTGGTGAGATGCTGAAGAGATAGGTGGGTAACACTCAGATGTACAAGGTAAGTATTCTAGGAATTTTTATTGGTCTCACTGCAACAGCCTAAAAGTGTTCTGCTTATATACCACACCATACCACTTCAAGTAGTCTCTGGGCAGTTTACAGTTTTAATTACATTCTACACATTAACCCCTCCCCCAGCAAGCTGGGTACTCATTTTACTGACCTCAGAAGGATGGAAGGCGGGGTCAACCATGAGCCTGCTACCTGGCATTGAACCCCAGGTTGTGAGCACAGTTTTATCTGCAGTACAGGCATTTAACCACTGCGCCACGGAGCTCTTGCAACCACTGTGCCACGGAGCTCTTGACTTATTACTGACTTAATATAGTTACCAATCCAGAAATAACTGGAGTTTTGTTTTTGTTTTTTAAATCCTGGGTCCCTTACTGAATCACTTAAAAATCCATAACAAATCACTTTTGGAAAGTAACTTTTCAAATTTGGCTTTCTCTTCCTAAATGCACAGTCATTAATAAAACTGTCACATTGTTTTGAAAATAATTGTTAGTCTTTGCTTAACCTAATAGATCTGTTTAAAACAATGCCAAGAAAAAAAAGAGGGTTTGATTATGCTTGTGTTAATAGTTTCAGCAACTCCCACTGCAACACAGCTCTAGCTCCATACAAAGTATGACATTCTTATGCTAATGAAATGACTTTTCAGATTACAGCTCTCCCACTCAAAGGATGGGCCATAGTTCAGAAGCACAACTAGAATTTCTCCCCAAGGTAAAGGCAGCAGCAACAACACAAAGAGCAGCAAAGTCTGAGTGGTGCATTCATTAGTAGATTTCATGCCATCTATATTATATTGCTTCTTCATTTCTAGAGCCGCTAGTCTTTATGGGAATGGTACCCAAGACTTTTCCATCGCAACAACCATCATCAAAATTCTATACAGGAAGGATTCTCCCCTCACCTCACGCTGCCTTGACTTTCATCTATACACCAGATCATGATAGCAGGATCTCCTAGGAAAATCGGCATTCATATTCTAGGGCCCCAACAGCTACCTTTTGTGCATATTATGAATGCTGTTTAATAATTATGGAGATTAACCAAATGGAATTGAAAGGTCAAATGCTAAAAAAACAATTAAATGAGCCATGCTGATCAAGAATGAAATTTAAGCACTTTGCAGCATATCTGAGTTTTTATCTCAGATGTGTTGGAAAGATATAGTTTTATCCTTGGAAGGAAGGAAGGAAGGAAGGAAGGAAGGAAGGAAGGAAGGAAGGCACTTACCTACCTTAGATACATGTTAAAATCAGTGTTTTCTGAACCTCTTCAAGTGGCAACACTCTTAAAAAATAGCCAAGTAGCCTGTGACCACATTTGCTCAAAAGTAAAAAAAAATGCACATTGAAATAGATTTTTCAGCATATAATTCAAATCAAATATATTAATATAATATATAATTATGAGGAGGCTATAAATCTGCCTCTACTAGATAGAATTTGAAAAAGAAAAAATGTCAATGCATTTTGAGTTGATTACTTTCTGTGGGTGTGGGAACAACCCTCTCTTCATGTCTTCTATCCCTGGGGTGGGGGTGGGGGGGACCCTCTGTGAAGAGTCCCTCCCTTTCAAGCCCAAATAAACACCCTCCCTGTGGGATCCTCAGACTACCTTATCCCTGGTTCTTCTCCCCCAGCTTTTTGCTCCTCATGCCTTCCATTCCCATGACCTGGGAAGGGCCCAGAGGCATCTAACTGCCCAGGTCCCCTGTCATTTGCCTGTGCCATCATCACCGCATTTAGAAAAGCAGGCAATTCAGGCAGAGTGAGAGATGCCACTGCCACAGCAGCATCAACTTTTCAATACGGCCTTCACCTTGGTCACTCTTGTGGGCACCTGGAATGCACCATGTGTTCATGCCAAGGCTGGTGTCTGTCCTCCAAAGGTGGAAGCAGCAGAGCAGAGAGGAACAAGTGAGATTGGCTCTTTTGGAAGGGGGGCTAGGAATGATGTGCATGCATGAAAGGGAAATCTCCCTGAAGGGGTTCAGAAATAACTCTAGATGGCTTGTAATTCCAGTTCAGAATAAATTTATCTGTGGGCCAAGGGGATTAAAAACAACAGCACAGCGTTATGTATACCCAGGGCCGGCGCTTCCATTAAGGCAAACTTGGCAGTTGCCTAGGGTGCCAAAATGGAGAGAGGGTGCTGGCCAGCTTGCCGCCCCCCCTGCCGCCCCCACCGTCCGTCCCTCACCGCCCGCCAGCCACCCGTCGCCGTCCGCCCATCGCTGGCATCACCATCCACCCGTGCCCCCGCGCCCATTGCCGCCCACCCCATGCCTGTCGCCATCCCCTGCCATCCTCTGCCCCCTGCCACCCCGCCGCCCCCTGCCATCCCGCCCCTGCCGCCCACCCACCACCACCCTGCCTACCCACCGCCCGCATGCCCACCACCCCCTGCCCTGCCCACCCGCCCATCCGCCCTACCCCCGCCCCTTGCCTAGGGCACAAAAACCTAGCACCAGCCCTGTGTATACCATATTTAATATAATAAATATAAAAATAAATGCAATGAAAAATATCTATGGTGATCCCCCAGAAAACACTTTGGGACCCCCCTTGGGACTCATGACTCCCAGGTTGGGAATCAATGCCCTTGTCAGAAGCTACAGAAGTAACAGAAGGAGAACGGATATCAGAGGACATGGAGGACAAGGAACACATTCTTCACAAATTTGCATATACTGATTCAAACTACTATATACAAATGTCATCACAATTCAGTGTTATTGCTGTAATTTAAGTCGAAATGCACGGCTGCCCACCATATTGCACAAGACTGTGACAAGACAAACAAGTTATGATACCATGTTGAGATAAAGATGGGTTATTAATCAAAGAAATAAGGCATAGTGTTTACTCGCATGCTGAACTCCCTTGTGCCTCATATTTTTGGTAGTTTCATGAAAATAAATATATTGGTTGGAGAAATAAACAGAGGTCCCCATAGTTTTGCTGAGATATCTAGCTAGGAACAATTAGTTACGTGTGAGGTTGGGCCACTGTTGCCCGGGCAATCAACCTCTACTGAGGCCAGATCATAGAAGTGGGCTTACTCCTTTATCTACCATTCCAAGGAAACCAGCTCCTTGGCAGCTTACAGAGCCCTTCTGATTGGTTTCTGAGGTGCAGTCATTGGTGTCCTTTCAGCAAAGGGAATGGCATGGCAATTGCCCTGTGTAGTTTCTGGCATGTAGCTGTGTTGGAAAGAGCGGCCATCCAAAGACTGAGGCTGCACCATGTGCAATATGGAGGCCTTTCCAAAGTACTTACCCCTGAAAAACTCCCACCCCTGGCTCACTCTGCCTGTATTCTCGGTCCAGCTCTGTGTTTCAAATGGTGGCCAGCCAGTTATCTCTGGAAAGCATACCAGAAGGGCACGATAGAGAAAACCATCTCTTGTGGCTTTTCCTGGCATCTGGTAATGATGCAGGCTGCATATGAACGAAGCAATTCCGTTCTTCCACTGGGGCTAAATGCCACTGATAAAACTCCCCTCCGTCAAATCTTTTGTTAAAGCCAACTTTGCCAGTGTTCCTTTGCCGCATTTTTTTCTGGTGAAGTTAACTGGCACAGAGAAAACAAACTCTTTCTTTTCTCTGCTCTAATCCTGCTGCTGCTCATCAGTTCTATTCAGCAAGCCTGCCTTCTCTGCCAGCATTTTGAGAAAGAGAAAATTTCCCCTCTTTGTCAGCTTTCTTTATTCTGTTTCTAATTTTGTCAATCTCTTTTTTTCAGGTGGAATGACAGATGTGCTTATAATATTCCGTATATGAGATTTATATAATAGCATTATGATGCCTGCTGTTTTGATTTTTAGCGTCTATCCTATTACTCAGGTTGCCTTTCTCACGTTGGGAGAGTACTGGACTGATTCTGAGCAAATATTTCACTATTTTTGGTCTGTTTATACTCTGTTTAGATCATCCCTGAGTTGTCTGTGTAGTTGTGCATTCTGGGGCATCACTGTTCACCCAAATGTGTATCACTATGCTCAGCCCTTTTGGAGTAATGTTTTTAAAACTCTTAAAATCAGGATTTTACCATTCAGCAATAGTATTAGAAGACTGTGCTGCTCCATGACTCATTATTAAAGCTGTTTTAGTGAAATAATTGACAGCATGAGAAAATCGCCCAGAGTTCCCTTTGGGGAAAATTGGCCGTGGTATACAAATACAGAAATAAATAACCCTGAGAATCAATTGACAGGTCAGCTATAGAGCCTTGGGTGAGCCTCTGTCCTTCAATAACAGCTCTCTTTCCTTGGTTGTTTCACCCTAATAGTGGGCTGCTATTACAAATTTCATTTACAGGTCACTGTGAATGTAATATCACTACAACAACTGAATGTAAATTCACTACAACAAGTAGTTTGGTCCACAGAGCTGTAGTGTTCCATGTGGATAATGAACACTTTAAGGCAGGATCCCCACTATAAGACCTACTGATATCTTTGAAAATCTTGTTCTTCCATACATTCATATTGATCTGTTTGGGGATTATGCATTGCACGTTTACCTATGGCATTTCCCCAATCCTATCTTAAAGCCGATATAGATTCTTTTGGAAACTTTTTTCAAAGGAGATGATAGACGAAATCTTCTTCAGACCTTGGATAAAGGGGCCAAATTTAGTGAGGATGGATAATTTAGTGATCTTTCAGATGAGAGTTCGCTTGTACCATGTTTTTCTCTCTCTTCCTTCCACAAGGCAGAAAATTAAAACTCCAGATTACAATGTATCCATCTTTCTCAGAATTAACAAGCCAGTAGAATAGAATGGACAATTTTGCTGTTGATGGGGATAGAGAAACCCAGAAAGGCAACAAAGTTGACAACAAAATGGAAGATCTTTCTGAGGCAACTGCACTGACACTGAAGCTAGCTTTTCTTAGTACAGTACTGTGTAGAAAAGGGCAATAGTAAGCTGCTTCTGAATATTTCTTAACTTGAAAACCCTGTGATGAGACAAACGAAATTAAATAAGAGACAGTGCTGGAAGATGAGACTCCTAGGCCAGAAGGAACTCAATCTGAACTGGGAAAAAACAAAGGACAAGCATGAATAGCACTGTCACCAATGAAGCAATTGGTTTAAGGTTGAAAGGACATCTAGCAGCTGATGGACATGGAGGTGAAAGGAAAGTCCAATGCTGTCCAACACATACAATCAGAACATAGAATGTGAGATGTATGAAATCAAGGTAGACTAAAAATTGCAATGCAGAAAATGGATTGCTCAAGGCAATGCAGTGCTTGGTGTGAATCTTACCTATAGCCAGTGATGGGGTTATAGTGCTTGAATATAGTTAATTCATCCCAACAGCAATGTAGTAGGCCATTTCATTGAAGAACATGCACAAAAATCTATTGGCTTCGGGAAGCAGTACATGATTGTTTCATGGTTTTGCTTTATACTCTAATGGGTTCCGGGTGACTTCTTTGGTAAAAAAAAAAAAAAAAATCAATTTTGTGCTGGCCTCCAATAAAAATACCCCAATTTTCCTAATCCAGCACAAAATTGGGAGGGGGTGTTTAAGGGTCAATTTTAGGGTTCCAGGGGTTCCCCTAAATGTTTTTCAAAGCACATGTGAAAAGCAACCTCTTTCTAAAAGGTCAAAAAGGGCTCAGTTTGGAAGCTTTAGAAGTTAATGGTAGTCTGCTGAAATGAAGCAACAAGTAAATGAAGAATAATTTTTAAATAAGGGTTTCCTTGATATTTTGGGTTGGTAAGAAAGATAACTGATTACCAAAACTAATTAGGAATGGAGTAAACCTCTGTTGAAAAGAATTCTGACGAGAAATGTCAGCTTCAATCTACTTTTTTAAAAGAAGGCAAATTACAACATAAAAGCCAGCAGAATACCTTTAAAGCATTTATTCAAGTTTGTTGAGATTTTCTTTAACCAATTCCATTAAAGGTTGCTGACTTTTTAAAAGGGAAGAGAAGACGTGCTGACAGGTAAGATTTGTTCTCTTTAGGCACCAAGTGACATTGAGAAATGGGAGGGGGACAAGGTTTAGCCTTGTGAAAAGGGAAATTGAGGGGAATATGATAGTACTTTTCAAATATGTCTGTGAAGATTCTCAGTCATCCCGGTGAATTTATCTGGAAGTTGAGTCATGGCAACTGGACTTCTTTTTCTTGAGAGATTGATATGTTTCACTGCTCATCCAAACAGCTTCATCAGTCTGGCGAAGCTGTTTAGATGAGCATAAAAACGTTTCACATCTCTCAGGAAAAGAAGTCCAGTTGCCATGACTCAACTTCCAGATACTTTTCGAATACTGTATTTGAAAGGCTGTCACACAGAGGAGGTGAAGGGTCTGTTCTCAATCAACCCATAATGCATGACATTCAACAATGGGCTCAAGTCACCCGAAGACAGGAATAGGCTAAATATCAGGGAGAAAAACTTCCTAATAGAGCAGGACAACAGTGGAACCAATTACTTTGGAGGCAATGAAATCTAGACAGCCACCTGGCAGATATCCTATGATTTGCATTCCTGCCTTCAGCAGGGGGTTTGATTCAATCACCTCATAGGCCCCTTCCAACTTTATGCTTCTATGATTCTTCTGTATAAAGAAATGAGCATTTATAATTATGTTGACCATACATGTGCAACACAAAGGATATGACAATCTGTGTTTCACACAGTCAATGTGAACTGTAAATTTCACACAGCCAATGTCAATTTCTCCTACTATGTAGAGATGGGCATGAAACGAATTTTTTTTTGTTTCCGTTATTCATTTGTAACGAAATGACAAACGAAAATTGTGATGAAAATGAAACGAAACGAACAGAACCACGAAAATTGTGTTCGTTACGTTTCATTTCCGTTAATGGCAGCGTGCAATGAAATGAGCTGTTCTAAATGTTAAAAAACGCCCTGGACATCCATAAAAACGCAGTGATAATTATTTATACTGTCTGATAATACCTACCGGAGGGGTTGAGGTCCTTAAAATGTGCATTTATGTCTTTTCTCAGATCGCTGTATTTTTTTCCTTTAAGGGGAGTTAGGGGACATCGACCCAAAATTGCTCCCAGATGCCTAATATTGATTTCTTGGGTATTAAAACGCCCTGGACATTCATAAAAATGCAGCGATAATGCGATAATTATTTGAAATTATTACCTACCAGGGGGTAGGTGTCCTTAAAACATTTGTTTTTGTCTTCTCCCATTGCGATGTATTTTTCCTTTCCCTTTATGGATGACAAAATGGATGTCGCCACTCCAGCCACAACATGGAGGCAAGCCATGTGATGGGATCATGTAAATTCTTGGACAACTTCAACCAATAGCATGTCCAGGTGGAGACTGGGCAGGTCTGGCAGTCACAGAGGGCATAAAAATCTCTGGCAGCCCCCGTCCTCCTTGCATTTTCCAGTGGGAGTTAGGGTGGGATTACTGTCTCTGCGACTGTAGCTTCAGTCCTGCAGCCTCCCTGTGTGCGTGTGTGCATACCTCTCGGTGAGTACCCTCCCCTGCCCCGCAGTGCAGTCACTCTGTGGCTGCCTTGCACCCTGGGCAACGCCCGCTGCTGCCTTTAGAGCCTCCCTGTGCACCTAGTCTTTAGTGTGTCTCTGCCAGCATCAATTTTTTTAGTGTTTTCCCTCTGGTCTGGGGCGTTGGGGGACACCCACACACGGAAATGCTTTAAAAATCACGCAAAAAGTGGGTAGAAATGACAAACGAAAAAATGAAAAACGAAAATGAATTTTTTCCAAAAAATTCACGAAAAACAGAAACGAAACGAAACGGACCTCTCAATGACAAACGACAAACGGAACGCCTTTTTTTTTTGTTCGTGCCCATCTCTACTACTATGCTTACAGAAATGGTGTAAGCCTAACTGGGGGTGGGGGGGCAGTTAGGGTTGGCTGTGTGAAATACTGGAGACTGGTTTGCTTTGAAATGTTAGGAATCTCAGATGTACCCTGGGAATCTAATATTTATTGTATTTCCCTCCTATGCTCTCTCAAAAGTCCATGCTTGTACAGTGGGAGTTATTTTATTAATACTCTTGTCTTCAATGGAAGTTGGCCTTGCAGCCCCTACTTTTAATGTCTTATCACTTACTAAAATGGAGACTGAAACTCGTCCTGTTGCTGGTTGTGCAACAGGAGTCGTCCTTAGGAAGAAAACAAAACACACTTGACTACAGCTAAATATGCATGTCTGCATGATTATGTTCATTGGGTCTAAAATACAGATGTCACCCACACCCCCTTAGCTTGGGAATTTGGTGCCATTTCTGTTTAAACGGAGGTGACACATCTTATATTAAATGTGACAACTGACCTTTCCTCAGATCACAGCATCCCTCATGGATCACTTAACATAAAACAGCAATGACATATGACAAAACTCCTTATGAATTGGAAATCTTTACACAAGTCGATAAGAAGTTATCATCTATTGTCAGTTGCAATCTACTTCCACTGCAACTGCTGGGAACTCTTGACTGTTCCTTGAGCGAAGGCAAGAATATGTCATTGAGTTAGTTGCTTGCCTAGTGGTCAAGATAGGCAGTTCTGTCACATTCACTCTGTTAGAACGGCCCTATCTCCTTAAATTGGAAAGGACAAGTGGAGAAGGATTCAGTCTCAGCAAATCAAAATCTACTCACTTTCTTCTGAGCTCTCAGTTGTGAATGGTTAACATGGGATGGATTCATTATGTGCCTGCTATGCCTCAGAATATTTAGCTAGTCTGAATAAATAAAATAAAGAGCAAGACTAGGCTGTCGGCAATATATAGACGTCAATCACTAGATAATATTCCTTTTTCTTTAATCTCACTCCAATTGGCTGTATCTTTACTAAAATATATCTCAATTCCCAAATGGAAGACATGGGTTTTCTGCATCAGCCCACCCCTTGTGGCCAAACAGAAACATGTATATTTGAAGAACAGCCAAATGAGAAGGTGTGGTAAATGTGCATGACCTATGCCAATTGTTTGAAAGACTAGGATGTGAAACCCAATCCTCTGTTTCAGACACAGCTTTGCAATAGCCCTCTTGCTTTCCTCCTCACCTAAGACAGACACGCCTTGTAAAAATCATCTTGTCAAGAACTTTACATCTAAGATTACTTAGACTTAGACTTTGTTCCTTCCATTCTCCTGGGTGCATTGGACAACAAGTGCTTTCCAGTGGGCCTGGTCTGCATCTTCCATTTCTGCATGTAATAATGTACAATGCATTAAATCTTCACATAAAGTTGCTTGCCAGGTCTCCTGTGGTCATCCTTGTTTTCTTTTCTATCTATCTATCTATCTATCTATCTATCTATCTATCTATCTATCT
>JAHTLZ010000010.1:66632815-66644297 GCA_023846285.1 Phrynocephalus versicolor
CTGTCTGTCTATAAAAATTGTAGAACAGGATAACATTTGCAGGACTGCTTGCCATTTCTAAGGTTGAGTTTCCAATGAATAGGGGCTGAGAATTTCATGCAAGTAACAGCATTCAGAGCTGAAGAGGTTGAAAAAGAAACATTTATTTCCACTTTTTTGGGTGGGCAGATATTATGAAAGGCTCCTATAGCATAGAAGTGGCTTAGTTAAGGAACTTGCAACATTCTAAAAGGATAAGCAGGAGCGTCAGATAGGAAGGGATTGTTCAAATGTTGGTACAAATGATTTATTTCCCCATTATCACTTCCTTCCATACTACAATCATTTACACTATGCTGTTCCAGCTCATTGTGTACAGTTGTCAAAGTAGACAAAAATTAAATGGGACACATTGGCAGCAAGCCTAGGACAACTATCTATGTTAAAACTAGATGTTAAACTCTAAAAGCCTGTTGGAACCAAAATGTCTCTACCAAAAAAAGCTGGTTCTGATCTTCATGTCATATATACATATAGTATAAAAGTGATAGGACCAAGAAATGCCCTCCCCAGAGCATCTAAAGCCCCAGATAGGGTCATAGAGGGAGGTGCAGTTTGTCAGCCTGGACCCAAACTGCAGAGGGCTGTAAAATTCCTAACTGGCATTGAGCTCAATTCAACCAGTTTTGAATTGAGCTCAGAAATGGAACAGTAGCCAATGAAGCTGTTGTAATGGAGGGTTTGTGACCGGGTCCAGTCTATAGTCTTGTTGCAGCATTTTACACCAAACCAACTTCTGAAGCCACCTCCTGCAGTGTTGCAAAACAGTCCTTCTGAACTCTAACTAAGGCATGGGTCACTGGAGCCAGAATCCTACTGGTGTTTGTGCAAGGTTCATATACTTTGCCATAGCTAACTGTTGCTGATTTGCAAGGTAGAAGGGTGTATGTCAGAACTGTGCCTCAACTGTTTGAGTTAAGATATGCCCCAGGCAGTGATGGCAAACCTTTTAGAGACCGAGTGCCCAAACTGCAATTCAAAACCCACTATTTTTTCACAACATGCCAATACAGGAATTTAACTTGAATACAGGTGGCTATGAAGGGGCGATGCTGGGTGCCCACAGAAAGGGCTCCGAGTGCCACCTTGGGCACCCGTGCCATAGGTTCGCCAACACTGCCCTAGGACATCAGTCAAGCACAGTTAGCCACAGTACGTTAAAAAACAAGTTACCCTTACCTGGACACCAATTGTTCTAGCTGGAACATTTTAAATGTTAATATCAGTACACTTAATAGCAGCTAGGCTCATATAACTTAATAACCGCTAATGGTGTTTTATTTCTGGCATTATATATATCTCTAATCAGCAATTCCAGAATTGCATTTCCAAGACTGTTGAAGACATCCCCTTCAGTTGAATAGGAGTCAAATGCCACCTGACAGTGACTTTAACCATATCTGGTTCCGATTTGGACTGAAGGAGCAAGCTCCCATCATGTAAAATAAAAAAGAGACTGCAAAACCCAATCAGTCAGTTCTACTTTCAAGTCTTTTCCACAATAAACATTTCCAGTTGGCTCACCACGATAGTCGGTTAACGGCACGCTGAAGACTGACAAGTTTTATTTGACATAAATTTTCATGGAGCGCAGCTCACTTCCTTGCTTCATCAGAAGTTATCAGAGTTCAAGAGATCAGACCAGACTTCACTGGAGTCTTTAAGGTGCCTTGGTTCACTTTGATAGTTTCCCACAGTAGCTCTTATGCACCATTTCAGAAACTGATTTTGATAACTGCCAGTAGCACCACTGCTAACATCGCCTTTAGCAAGTACAGTGGCGTGAGTTTTTTTTTCCTGGTCATTAAGGCAGTTAGTATAGAAAGATAGCCCTTTATAGATGGAAACCGGTAATGAAATCCTCCTCTCTCTGTAGAAAAGAATTGATATGGGGCAATTAAGAAAGGTTATTCAAGGAGTAGTTAGCAAATTTCAGAATAAGAAATAAAATAAGTAGAATTTTACTGAAGCTCTAGAAAGGCCCTGAAACCCATTATTCCTAATTCTTTTTGATTCGTGGACCCATTGACTAACCGGTCACTGGCCATGACTACCCAATACAGTACAGAATCAGTTCCTTTGTTTTCACTTATCCGTATTACCAGGACTTGCCACCAGAGACTATGCTATATACCAGGCCTGCACAATACATTGACTGTGGATGACCGGTAGCCTGTGGAGCCGTTTGAAGTAGCCCACCAGGTCTCTGCCAGACTTCCAATCTGCTGTCAGAAACAGCGTGTTCTGAGAAAAATAATTTTTTTCCTCCCGCCCGGATGGTTGGTCCAGACTTGTTCCCTTACCTGCTGAGTCTCTGCCCTCCCAATTCTGAGCACTGGTGGTGAAGCACACGCAAGAGTACACTTCTTAAAGTAGACTGTGGGAACATTTGGAAGCTGAAGTACACCGTGGGCTATTCAAAGTTGAACAGCCTTGCTATATATAGGTGGTTTACTAGAAATACACTTGTGACATGACTTTTATGATGGAAGCAGCCTCCAGAAAAATGTATTAGCTGCATTATTTTGGGGGGTGGTCAGGGAAGGCTCCCTTGCAAACAGGAAGTCAGTAAACCAGGCATGTCCAAACTTTAGCCCTCCAGATGTTTTGGACCACAACTCCCACAGTCCTTTGCCATTGAAAACACAGGCTTGGAATTCTGGGAGTTGTGATCCAAAACACCAGGAGGGCTGAAGTTTGGACATCCCTGCAGTAAACCCAGCCCTTTGGCTGGGCCAGGATTCACTACTGCACCATGCATGGACTCCAGAGAAACTTCAAGTGCTTCAGGACATACTGGGGTGGGGGTGGGATGGGGAGCGAAGATGAAAGAGGGAAGGATGAGAGTATTCTGTGGCACCCCTGGGTGGGCTTCCTGACATCCCATGGCACTATAGTGCACACTGTGGGAACCTACTTTAAGCCATATTACATCTGACTAGTGAATGTACCTGGCATAGTGTATAGAAACTACTTAGTTCTGCCACCCCCCACTGTTCTCCCTCCTCCTTGCATCCCAACATTTTTTACACATTGATCTTGTTATTCCCCCTAGGTCAGTGGTTCCCATCCTAGGATAACCCAGGTGTGCTTGGACTACAATTGCCAGAAACCACAGTTAGCTCCCTGTTTATAAGTCTGAGCAGGTCAATTAGATACTTCATTCTTCAGAGGGAAAATATCTCACAGATTACATTTTCATGACATGCTCAACAGATATGTCCACTAAATGCCTATGACTAAGCACTAGTAAAATCTAATTTATCAGTGGCCCTAGCATGATCTGTACAGGAACCAGTTTCAAGATACAGCCAACACAGGTATTCAGGTTGGAAAATCAGTAGTATCCATACAAATATCAATGTTTTTATTTTATTTTTAAGACCTTTCAGGACAAGGAGAATATAAACTTTTTTTAAAAAATGTGCAAAACAGGTCTTTAGTTTATAGGTTAAGGAAAGAGGAAAGGATTTTGCCAAAGTTTAGTTGACATGAGTTACGGAAGTATTTTATAAATGCCTAGGATGAGATGCTACTAAAAATTATCAGCGGGCTCAATTAGCACTCTGGAGGAAATGATTTGAAGTTATAAACAACCATGTTACAGTATTTAAATAAAGAAGTCAGTAGTACCCATTTGGAATGCTATGTTTCTGTTCTTGCTATTTTGGCAATCTTTTTGGGACAGGTAAAACAACTTTTCCAGGCATTTATAAGAAGATTAAAAACAATAAAATTTCTTAGCATTGGATGGAATCATAGTTGGGTAGCAGATTGCTTTATTGACTGCTTTGTGGAAATTCCATTTGAATTCCAGATTCAGGTAGTAATAGAAATATTTTTTCCCCATATTTAGCATTGATGCAGTCAAGGAGAAATGCATATTCTTGAACTGGTAGATTAGCAAATTAAAAATTAGCAGAAAGATTTGCCCTTGGAAAAGCAGTGTTGTGGAAACAAATGCACTTATATTTGGCCTAGATAAGTACTTCACATAGCATTTCTCAAAAAGCAGGTAACATCTGCAACACAGAAACTTGAAGTCATAGGCAAGACTCTTGAGTGCCACAACATAGGTAGGCATACATATAAACTAGTCTATGTAGTAGCGTGGGGTTTAGTGATTTCAGCAAGTGATTTCAGCTCTCTGACATAGCAGGCTGGAGACAGCTTCTATTGTAACAACTCTTTATTCAGGGAGAGAACAAGACTCGGGGACTGGGGAGAGGAAGCTACATTTATAGGAACCAGGACTGGCTAGGAAAAGATACATTTTGGAGGTAACAATTACAAGCAATCACAAAGCTGCCTTTTGGCGGGAACAATAGGATTGAGGATCGAAATGCAGCAACTTGAATCAACTAATAGGCCTGTTCCCTTTGGAACAGGAAGGCAGTTACTTCAACAAGCAATTACAGATAATAGGAATACAGATCAATACACAACAGTCTACCTGTCACTCTAGCTTCCTGAGCATGGGAAGCTGCTGAACACCGACTAACATGCACAGTTGTGCGCTGGGCTGCAAGCAACAATGGGGAAATGGATTCATGATGGCTTTACATGCAAATGTTTCTCCAGTAAGAGTTTGGATGTAGGATTATAGATTTGTAAAGTTGAAGGGTATAAGCCAATCAAGACAGGAAATCATGGCCAAACCACCCCAAGGATAATCTGATTTTAGAAAAACAGCCCACTGAAGGAAAGTCTATTACAGTGGTCTCCTGCCATTTCATGGTTCATATACTGTGACCCCAGTATATCATGGGACTGCAGTATATGAAAGGCAAGCCCTCCTGAGGTAAGCTGCATGGGCCTCTTTGAGGACTCTTGCACTTACCCCAGGTTTGGTGCTGCCCCATGGGCCTCTGATGAGCTTCTCGGGCCTGTTGTAGGCCCCAGAAATGGTTTCCAGTGGACTGTAAGTGCCTGCTGAAAAACCAGAAGTGCCTTCTGGATCGCCCAAAACCACGTCTGGGGACTCCAGCAGGCTTCCTGGGCCTGTTGGAGACCTCAGAAGTGGTTTCTCATGAACTGGAAGTGCCTTCTGAAAAATTGGAAGTGTCTTCTGGATTGCCTGAAAACATTTCTGGGGCCAACAGGCCTGGGAAGCCTGTTGGAGGCCCATTTGGGGCAGCACCAGGAGAAGGTAAGTCTAGGAGGCCCCGAACCGGCCCCACAGTCCCGACTCAGCATCCGCATATTGAGGATTTTCCATTATTGCTGGTTGGAACCCTAACCCCCATGATAAGCAGGTGGTTACTGTACCTTTAGATTTATCCTGTTGAGGAAAGATATCTTCATGAAACATGGCATGTGCAATTCAAGAAGCTATTCATTCCTATTGCACATATGGTTTACATATAGATTTGTATGTAAAAGGTGGTATGTTATGTTTAGTGATTTCACATATTGTTCTGTACCTCTAAGGAATAGTATATTTCTGGCTTTAATTACTTTGAGTAATTTCTATACTCTTCACACGGAGGTCTTGATCATTTTGTAAGTATTTATCCATGCTCCCTCCTGAACAGGTCAAGATTCAATAACTTTTCTCATATTATCATAATTATGATAAAATATCTGCAGAGCAGGAACAGATCTTATAGAACAACAAGTCCACCCCCTTTTTGTCTTGCAAGGGGAGTGTGTATTATATGCCATATATCTAATATGACCTAGCAGGGTTTTCAAGAAATGCACAATGCTTGAACAGTATTTTACCACTGCTATTCCCAGTAATCTTCCATACCAAAAATTCATAGTACCTTGCCTAGTTAATCTGCTAATAGTCAAGACAAGCTAAATATCATCATAAAGCCCAATGTCAATATGACTAGTTTCATGAACTTATTTTGGGTAATTTTCATTTTTCTAAGTATTTACTAATACTTAGTATTTACTTAGTATTTACTAATACTAAGTATTTTCTAAGTATTTACTAATAAAATACTGCTTTATCAAGGAGACTCGAAAGACAGCAGATTGGTTTGAAGCCCACTCAGAAGAGCTATTGAGGAAAGGAGGAGAGCCTTGACTGCATATAAAGCTTGTCCCAGCGAGCACAACCTACAGGCCCTGCGAGCTGTTCGCAACAAAGTCCAGCAGACTGCCAGGAAATGTGCTAACGATTACTGGCTGCAACTGTGTTCTCGGATTCAGATGGCAGCTGATACAGGTAACATCAAGGGGATGTATGACGGAATTAAACAGGCCTTAGGGCCAATACATAAGAAAACTGCGCCCTTAAAGACTGTTTCAGGTGAGATCATCCAGGATCGTGAGCAGCAGATGGCACGCTGGGTGCAGCACTACTCTGAACTATATTCCAGAGAAAACAAAATAACCAACGAAGTCTTAAATAATATTGAGTGCTTGTCTGTCTTGGAGGAGCTTGACAATGAACCAACACTAAAAGAACTAAATGTAGCTCTGGATTCACTTGCCTCTGGCAAGGCACCTGGAAAAGATAGCATCCCTGCTGAAGTTCTGAAGTGCTGCAAAGAGATCATTGCCACTGAACTGTACGAAATCCTCTGCCTTTGCTGGAGGGAAGGGGTTGTACCACAGGATATGAAGGACGCTAATATTGTTACGCTTTAAAGAACAAAGGTGACAGGAGAAAAGTGTTGTCGGGAAGCTGTTTGCACATGTTATACTGAAGAGGCTCCAGATACTTGCAGAGAGAGTCTACCCAGAATCACAGTGTGGCTTTTGAACCAACAGGTCCACTACTGATATGGTATTTTCCCTCAGGCAGTTGCAGGAGAAATGCAGGGAACAAGGACAGCCACTTTTTGTAGCCTTCATAGATCTTATGAAGGCATTTGATATGGTTAGTAGGGACGGACTCTTTAAAATACTCCTCCGGGTTGGATGCCCACCCAAGCTCCTTAACATCATTAGGTCTTTTCATGAGGATATGAAGGGCAATGTAGTTTTCGATGGCCTGGTGTCAGATCCCTTCGACATCCGAAGTGGAGTGAAGCAGGGCTGTGTCCTTGTGCCAACCTTGTTTGGGATCTTCTTTGCTACCATGCTGAAGTATGATTTTGGAACTTCAACAGAGGGTATCTATCTCCGGACCAGATCAGATGGAAAACTCTTCAACCTCTCTAGATTGAGAGCAAAGTCTAAGGTACAGGTGAAGTGTTTGCGGGATCTCCTCTTCGCTGATGATGCCGCCATTACCGCTCACTCTGCTGAAGATCTCCAACAACTCATGGACCATTTTAGTAAAGCTTGCAAAGATTTTGGGCTAGAAATCAGCCTGAAAAAAACAAAAATAATGGGCCAGAATGTGGACTCTCCTCCTCGCACTACAATTTCTGAAAAAGAACTGGAAGTTGTCCATGACTTTGTGTATCTTGGCTCAACTATCTAAGATACACTCTCACTAGAGTCTGAGCTGAATAAACGTATAGGTAAAGCAGCAACTATGTTTTCCAGACTAACTAAGAGAGTATGGCTCAATAAGAAGCTGACAGAACATACAAAGATACAGGTCTATAAAGCTTGCGTACGGCCACACTTTTGTATTGCAGCGAGTCTTGGACCATCCATGCTCGACAGGAAGGAAAGCTTAATACCTTCCATATGCACTGTCTTAGGCGAATATTCAACATTACCTGGCATGAAAAAGTTCCAAATAGCATAGTCCTGAATCGAGCTGGAATCCCTAGCATGTACGCTTTATTGAAACAGCGACGCCTACGCTGGCTTGGACACGTTGTGAGAATGGATGACGGTCGGATCCCAAAAGATCTTCTATATGGAGAACTAATGAAGGGAAAGCACCCCAGAGGGAGACCACAGCTGCGGTATAAGGATATCTGTAAGAGGGACCTGAAGGCCTTGGGAATGGACCTCAACAGTTGGGAAACCCTGACCTCCGATCGCACTGTCTGGAGGCAAGAGATACAGCATGGTCTACATAAATTTGAAGAGGCATTTGTCCAACAGGCAGAGGAAAAGAGGCAGGCACAGAAAGAACAAAACTCGAGGACCAGGCACGAAACAGAATACATCTGCCCCCAGTGCGGTAGAGACTGCCATTCCCGAATTGGTCTATTTAGCCACACTAGGTGTTGTTTTTAAGATCTCTACTCCAGGCATGTTACCATAGTCTTTTGAGACTAAAGGATGCCAATGATGATGACTAATAAAATATGCATTTGAAGGAATACATCTCAATTTCTTCTCTTCAGTAACAATAGATTTACTATGTTATATTTATTTAAAATATTTTAAGTCCACCTTTCTCCTTAATAAGGAACCAAGGTGGCTCAAAACAATCAGAAGGCAGCATTTGAGTGGGTAACAATGGATATACAATTCTAAAAGGAGCAATGAACGCAAGACCAAAAAACAACAACAACAACAAAACACCATAAGCAACAACAAAAGACATTCCATGTGGTACGGTATGTACACTTATCCATTTTTAAAAATCCACTCAGCAGCCATTCACTCATATAACATTGTAATAAACTATGCATTGAAATTGCCTTTGTTGCTGTGTCAATGGAAATGTAAGAACATAATATCATGGGACAGTATTAGATTTTGGAGTTCAATTTCCCATTATTCCTTGACAGGGGGAGGACTTGTTGTTCTATAAGATTTCTTCAGGCTTCACAGCTCTATTATCATAATATGAGATCAAGTGTATGTTTTTGGTTTATTTTTGCCAAATATAGGTCATAAAGAATGAAAGAAAAAAACAATCACATTATGATTTTGGCACCAACTTTGATGGATAAATGATAATTCAGGTGTTTGGGATGTTCTTGGTTTTGCATCTTGAATCACAAATTGCATTTACATGCTATTCTTAGCTCTTGGCAGATTCAATTCAAGCATAGGTTTTGACCAACAAAGCTTTAACCAGCTTTGATGCAAAGAATTTCATAGTTCATTTCCTTCCCCAGGTGTTATCATAGGCATCACATTAGCCAAAAATTATTTGATGGGATAGTTGCTTGTAAATGACCCTGAATAACTGGTAGGTGTTTCCTTAATTTTTAATACTTTCGTTATATCTATCAACAACCAGGGCAACATACAATAAAAATGAGTAAAACTTTTATTAAAAGTTTGAAAAATAGTATTTTGTGAGTCAATGCCCAGGAAAACATTGGAGAGCTCTTTGAAATGGATTGAAATGTAAAGCCATCAAAAGCTCAACCACACACCCAAGGAAGAAAACAGAAAGCGGGTCCAGATGGGGAAAAGTTGGGGCATTCTGGTTCATGCTTGAAAGGTTCTTACCTTTATTGCAATTTATTTTATCTCTCACTTGTGTGATCCTTATGCTGACATTGATCAAGATTTCTTCTACAGTGGAAAGAGTCCAGACAGGTCTTTGGATTGCTTCCATTTGTTAGAGTTGAGCACTTCATGTGATGTACAACTTCATACAAAGGGACAAACCTTGGCACCACAGATGCCACAGTGGCCCATCCACCCACCTCACCCCCAGACCAGCCCGGCCACTTACCAGGCTCCATCAACCACCAGGATCCTTCTCTAACACTGGCACTCCAATCTAGGCAAGAGCTCGGCTGGTCATTTCCCACCTCCTCAGGGGGCTGACCGCTCAGAGAAGGAGGCAGGCTAAGGAATTTCCTCATGCAGCCAATGAGTGGTTGGATTGCCTGGGGAGGTGAGGAAGGGCCAGCTGGTTTCCTTCCCAGATTAGAGTACTGGCACTGGAGAAAGACCCCAGTGGTGCACAGAGCAAGGATACTCGTCAGCCCATGTAGTGGAGGATGGGGCACCATATTGCAGTTGTGCTTCAAATGAATTTGAACGAACTGTGACGTGCCAAGCTGTACTTGACTGCACCATTCCTCACCTTTTCCTGCAGCTGTCATCCGAAAGGCTACAGTGACTTATTAAATAAATGACACAGTGAAACAGCTATGTGTCTACCCAGCATGGTGCACATACCATAAACGTGTCGCAGCACAGCATCAATAGCTATTTTCAATAGCTACATAAAATGTAAAGGGGTACAACAGATGAATATTGAAGGGGAGGCTATCATCCCACTGAATATATCACAGGGTTGTCACCTCAGATAACACCACCTAAAGCACTATTTGAGTGTGAATGAACCATCTGTTTGAGCTACAGAAAAAGCTAAGGAGTGCTCCAAATTGTGTCAAAAACCTGTAGCCCTTATGCTGTGCTAAATGGGCAGGGTGGTTCCCAAAAGGGGTGGGATAGATGGGTCTAAGTCAAAACAGGTGTGGATGCTATAATTTGATTTGAACCAAGCAGGACCAAAAGCAAGGTACATACCCATTTGGGCACTGTGTGAGGGCAGAAGTAACAATTTGAGATTCGGAGAGATGAAAGATGGGTTGTGGGGGAGAGGGGGAGCAGAGAAGAATAAAGCAGATGTGTTCAGCTAAGGAATATGCATAAGATAATGTTGTAGCTTTTCATTGGTGAAAGTTTTGGATTTAACTAGAGTCTAATTTTCATCAAATCAGTCAAGCCCTCTTATACTATATCTGTGTTACTTTCTATGCTGTGGCTAAGAAAAGAAAACCTTCTGATTTCTCTCCCATCCCCCCTTGATGCTAATTAATCAGAATTTATGCATTCCTTCTTATAGAATCATACACAATTGCTAGCGTTTAAAATTAGGGGACTAGTTTCTGCATACTTGGGGTTTTGCTGCTTCTCCGCTTTAAATGGTAAGGAGTTCCATGAGAAAGCAAAAATAGCAATGCCTATGTGAGATGTTTATATGCTTATGCAATTTTCTTTGTAGCACGGAACATTCCATTTCTTCATTTAAAAACAGAGGGTGTTCTATGTTATGTTGCTGCTGCTACTGCTATTGAGCTTCCTTATATTTACATACCATCCTGCTTGTAAGTAAGAGTAACTTATACCGATCACCCTGTTTTATTATCAGAATACCTCCATGAAGAAGCGAGCTTGAGTGACTGTGACTGGTCAAATGGTTCCTAGTGAGCTTTGTGCCTGTCATTTGGAACTAGAACTTCATAACTCAAGTTCATTGCTTCTGGTCATCCCCTACATGGCTGGAGTGCCTGAGAAGCTTAAAAGGATTTTTGGCAAACACTACATCCCTGTTTATGTCAAACCCACAAACACACTAAGGTAGAGACTTGTCCACCCGAAGGACCTGATACCAAAACACAAATGGAGCAATATAGTATATGTGGTCCAATGAAGTGAGGAGTGTAGACTTCTACATTGGAGAAATTAAACAGCCATTAAACAGAAGGATGACCCAATATAGGAGGGGTAACAGCTCAGGACCAGAATCAGCAGTACACCTTCACTTGAAGGACAAAGGGCACTCATTCAAAGATGAGGATGTCCATATATTAGACAGAGAAGATAGGTGGTTTGAGAAAGGAGTCAGGGAAGCCATTCATGTGAGCATTGAAAACCCCTCTCT
>JAHTLZ010000010.1:66647468-66662445 GCA_023846285.1 Phrynocephalus versicolor
TGATTTTGTTCTTCTCTGGATAGATGTACAATAATTTGCACATGAATTCATTTCTGCACAGCGCTCCTTTCCTCTCTTCACGTGATTGCTGAAGTCCTGTTGTTCCTACATTATGAAATGCTGATGACATCACCACTTTTTAGAATTAACCCCCCCCCACCAATTTCTGACCATCCCATGAAGGTCCCAAGGCTCCTGTGGGATGCTTTTCATCACAGGAAAGCCATTGGGGGCCATGGGGTGAGGGAGGCCTTTAACTAACCAAAAACAGTTGGGAACCAAATGATTAAAATTAAAGATGCCTCCAATTTCCCATAGCCCCTGGTGGCTTCCCAACAACAAAAGGAATCCCATAGGAACCCTTTATAATTTTGTGGGGAGGGGGGAGTCGGAAATGTTTGATTTTTGGAAATTCATCACAACTGATGGCATCATCAACCTTAAGTAGCATATTACATAACAGGATTCCAGTCATGGGTTTCCCTCCGCTTCTCAGAAGGTCACCTAAAGCTGAAAATTTGTGGAGAAAGAAAATAGTTACATTGTTAAAAATAACTTTTGAAAAAGCCTGCAGTTCTGTATGCACTTAACAGAGAGTTAAGGCTTCCTGAATAGAAGGAGATTCATTTCTAGAGAGACATACACAGCTGCTGCAACAGCATCTCTTTTGCAAACATGTTGCCAGGAAACTCAGAATGAATAGTTAATGCAAATTTGTAAATAGTATGCAATAATTTCAAGCCTTGTGTTTCAGCTCTATTTAAATAAATTATGTAACACTAATACACACACAAATATAGATGTATTACATAACTATATATTTATTCAATTTACATGTTTTATGCTACTATGCCACCTTATTGTTTGTAATAAGGCCATAATAAGTACATCACTGCCATTCACTAAAAGCATTTAATGACAACAATAAGCCTAAAAACTATTATCATAATCATAAAACTGAGAAATGAAGCAGATGTAGCTAAATTGGGGGGGGGGGAGAAAGATCACAAATCTGTGGGGAAAGAGACAGAGAGAGGGAAGAAGAGAGAAGGAAACATCATAAAGGCTGGAATTCTGTTCCATAAATTACCCACATAAACTGTTGTTATCTCTTTTTTTAAAAACTTGGCATTTCCAGTTTTGTTTCCAATGTTTATGAGGCGTCCAAGGCTCCCATTAAATCCCTTTTGTCATGAGAAAGTTGTTGTGGGAAATGGGAGAGGGGAAAGTTTTTAATTACTGAAAATTTCTACACTAGATGACTTTACGAATGGTGCCAATTTTGGTGATTAAAGACATTTCCTCCCTGTCTTGTGGCCCCTAAGGTCTACCCGGGAGGGATTCCTGGGAGCCTCGACATTTCAGAGGATTAAGCTAGATGTATTTTATTTCTCAAAAGTCACTGTGGGTATTTGTACACGACCCCTAAACTCCACGGCAAATGGCTCCCAGCTCCGGAGCTTAAAATTGTTTCCCCACCAGCTCCGGAGTTTACAGAAAATTAAGTGCAGCCACGCCCACCTAAGCACATCCCAGCACACTTTTCAGGTACCTGCTCTTGGAGGGTGATAAATCCCAGATCCAGATGTAAAGGAGTGAGTGCCCGGCCCTCCTCGCTTCTGTTTGTTGTTGTTTTTGCCTCCCGCCCCTTTAAGAGAAGGAATCAGGATGACGATGGGGCTCGCGGAGGTGAGCCTGCATTCTTTTGCCCCTTTTTTTCTCCCTCTCCTCACGCAGACAGGAGCAAGGAAGTGCGGAGGGGTGGGGACGCAGGAAGAGCAACGAACCCCCAAGATCTCTGGTCCGAATTTAAGTGTCCAGCGGATTTTAGGGGTCGTGTGAAAAGGCCCTGTGAGTGATGACAGTATCAACTTCATGGACCAAGATTTCAGTGATCAAGTTGTAAAAATGATTTCCCATTCAAAACCAGATGGTCTACCAAGACTAGAATGCAGGGCGGTGGCTCTGATGTTCTGGGGACACAGAGGCCGTTACTTCACGAGCCGCTCGCTTCGCGGTAAGCCGTCATTTGCGTGCGAACCGACCGCTTCAGTCCGCACGCTCCTCCCTTTTGGCTGCGACGTCACCCCGACCACGCCCCCTTTAGCGTTCTCCAACCGGGGCAAGTGATGCCCCTGGCGGAGGACGGGAATCTCTTCGCTTCGCATCTCGCTTCGCACCCAGCGCCACGTGTGGTCTCAGTTTTTGGCTTTTATTTCAAGTTTTTTTAAAAAATATTCAAACAGGGATATCGATGCATCGCTATATTGTTTCATCGCTTTGCGCTGTTACTTCCTCGCTCAAGTAGCAGCGGCGGCAGCGGCGGCAGCGGCGGCGGGCGCAGGAGGAGCCGCTGCTGCCTCGCCCGGCCAGAGCAGGGCACCCGGGGCAGGCAGCGTGCAAGCGGCGGAGGGCGGGCGGCTGTGCCATGCGGGGCTCCCCCCGAGTAGCGGCGGCGGCGGCGGCGGGGGGCTGCCAATGATGCCAGGAAACAAAACACAGGATCGTACAGTAACCACGCTCTGTCGTGAATGACAGCCAAGCATTGATGCATCGATACACCGGTCCCTTTTTTTAAAAAAAAATCAAAGAACGCGGGAAACGGGGGAAGAACATCAGTGTTTTAATGCGAATGGAGCTCGTGAGGTCATTCTCGATTCGAACGGAAAAGCGGCCCGCGTGAGTACAGGGAAAAAGGGGTGGGGGCGAAGGGAGACCACGTGATCGCCTTCGCATTCAAAGCGAAGGCAATCACGCTGCGAAGCGAAGAGCCTCGTGAAGTGACGGCCAGAGTGAATTCCAGATTTTAATTTGAGTTTTAGAGGAACTATCCAAGGTGCTGAAGAATAAATACCCTGAAAAGTAAACTTGTTTCTCTTAAATTCAAACTAAAACCTAGAGTGGGTCCTCTGCTCTGACAAGATCAGACACTTTCTTCCACTGAGCTAGAGTAGGGATTTTTCTAATGTAATGTTAACATATTGTGGTAAAAATAAAAAGAGAAATGCAAAATTTATGGAGAACACCGTATATATTTACCCAGGTGTAAGCCTATTTGAATGCAGTGAGTTTCCTCCTGATAGGATTGCAGTGTGCCTCACTTGGGCTTGAATTCCTTTTATCCATAAAGGTGGTGCCAAAAGAAGATTCAGGGCAGATGCAAAATGGGAAACACATGCACCCCGGTTCCTTACAAACTATAGAATACAGAAGTCTATTGAAATCAATAAACTAAATATCTGTCTCTGTCTCTGTCTCTCTCTTTTTTCTTTCTTCCTCTCTCTCCATCTGTGTGTGTGTACGTGTGCATGAGCACACACGCTGCAATGCATATCAAATACCTAATTATTCTGCCATTGCTTAATAATTTAAATTTCGTTCCGAAGTCTCAAGGCTTATCTTGCCCAAGTTTACATCCACTGATGCCAAGCCTCATCCAAAAATTCTTTTCTGAGATATGTACATTCATTTGTTTACTTTTAAGACATGTTTAATTGAGAATCCAAATACACAAACTGAAAAGGAGCAAAGAAATATACTAACTTACAAGTTAGTTTGCAAGAAAGCCTCATTCCTCCAAACATTTGTGACTCATTACTATGAAGCTGTCGTGCTGGAGAAGAGTCTATATATAAACTTATGTCTCCAGAATGTCATCTCTTGCTATGCAGAAAAAAAGGCACAATCAGTAAAAAGATAGCAAACATCTATGAGTACTCTTCTTTCCACTCTTTTTAAGGCTCTCAAGTCTCAATTTATATGTGAAGTTGTCTTCAAGGTATTACATACATTTACATCTCGCATTCCTCAACTCAAGGTAGCACAGATGGGGTTTCAAAGCAATCACCCAGACAAGCACTTGTTGGAGTTAGACTGCTTACACTGAGCAACATGACATCTACCCATATATCAATTTCTACACAGTTAGAATTGTGTGACGTGTTGTCGGACCTTTTCCCACCTGTCACACTTTCTTTGATAAACTCTGATATTTTCCATGTGTCAAAGGAAACATCCATACTGGGCAGCGCCTTGACCGTGCTGCCTGGAAGGTGCTGGGACTTACAGTCCAGTGGATGTTGACATTTGAAATCATCTGGGGCTCAAGGTGGAAACTATGGTTTTGAACCCTAGTCATTCAGGATTTTTAACTATGCAGAAAGCCTGCATTAGTGAACACACGGAGAGCAGATTCTGATCACATGAGGTGTGAAAAACTTTATAGAATATGTCACGCACATGTCCCAAGGCAAATATTTCATGCACTGTACATATCAACTGAAATCCTATTCTGTAACTTAGGTCTGTGGAAGGATGATGATATCACTGGCAGGAAATGCTGTTGATTAATTTTAAAAACGCCACTGCTTGTGTCTTTTCCAACTCCCATGTTAATTCCTTTCACCATATGGGAGGTGTGGGAGCTGCAGGAGAGAAGGAGGAAGTTTCTAATAGCCAACTATTGCATCCTGCCAGTGATGTCATCGCCCTTCCACAGGTGTAAAAGCAAGAGGATGTGAACATTGGCACACTTTATTAGAACCTGACTGTTGTAATCTGCATAAAACAGATGGGTATCTGTCATTTGCTATAAAATAACAAATGGCATAAGAAGGCAGCTTTGTCCCCTATGCTAACAGCAAATTCTATAAATAATCTAGCTCAAGATGGATAAATTGCATCTAAATTTTTCATCTTTGTCTTCACCGTGGCTGCTAATTAGGGTGCAATTACAAACATGGTGATAAATCAGCAACAACTCAGCCTAAGGAAATCACAACACATCAGACTTGTAGAGACATCATTTGAAGATGTGCGGAGTTAAAATCCTTAAAATTATATAAAGTGCAAAAAATATCAGCACTGTGCCATGTAAGAGGGAGAGAATAACTAGCCAATGAGCTCTCATATTCTATCCCAATCACAAAATTTTACAGCTATCCTGATCAACATCCCCACAGGTTAACTAGCAATACAATTGTCAGAAAGTATACACTATTAATGACAAAAAGCAAGAACGAAACAGAGCTTCACTGAAAGGAGAAAAAGTCAATGGATAACATCATTTATATGAATCAGATTTGATAATGGATCCTGCAAACAAACCTTTATAGTATACTTTTATAGTACACTTCCCCATGACAACTTCTGTACACAAGCATGCATGCACACAGAATGCAACCTAGCCATCTCTTTTTTCCCTTCTGATGAAATTGCTTCCACATTGAGACTTGAAAATCCAATAGAATAGATTTAGGGGAGCAGGTATACAGAGTCATGTGGAGAGGGGGATGCAGTGGAAAGGAGGGGAGGCAAATCCCTGTCTATAAGCTAACTTCCATTCGTGCACGTTGCAACACTGGCTTCCACTTCTCTATGTCTCCGTAACTGATAGCATTAGAGGATGAAGTCATGCACATGCCCTGAAGATATACAGGCATGCTGCTATTTTGTCAGTTTGCAAGAGGCAGAAGTGTGCACTCTCTCTCTCCAGAAACTTAATTTGCAGTGACAAAGGGAACCTGTACGCTGAAATGTCTGCAGAGCTGGACCTCTCCTGCAGGTCCTCTGGGTTTCTAACAAAATGAATTTAGTTACAAACCCAGGATTCTCATCAGGGCAACACAACCAAGAGGCTAGGTGTGGCAATAATAGTCCTCTAGCATGGCAGATTCATCTCACTCCCATCTCCAGAGGACTTTTTTCGCTTTGATTTAGAAGCAAATCTCTGGAGCCACCAACTTTTTCAATACCTGATTCTGAGGGCCATTGAAGTGAAGAAACTGTAGGAGGAATGACCAAAAAGGTCACCTACTAACCATTCACTAAGCTTTGCCTTTGAGGACTTGTCAAAGTTAGGCACAGACAGAGGAAAAACATGCTTGAAGGACTTACTTTCTCCATTATCCTCTAGTGTTTGGCTGTCATCACTGGGGACACAGCTACTGGGTACTTTTATATGGATTACCATGCATGATTGCATTGACTGATACTGTATCATAAGAACACCAGTGTTTTCCATGTTAGTTTCCACCCCTCATAATGGATTTCTTTTTCTTTTTGCATGCTCTTTGTAGCTTTAATATTACCTTTTAATCTTCTAAGATGCCTCTTCTAATTCCCTGTTAGCATTAGAGGCTTAAGAGATCACTATGGACCTATAGGCAGCGGTTTAAGATCTCCAGAGTCCCTGTGGTACTGCAATGGTCCCATGATTAGCTCCTTGAAGTTAGGGCCTGCTCACCACCATGCACATCAGCAGAAGGAGGTTTAACTGCTTCATCTTTGAATAGGCAGTCATTTTACATGCTGGGAGATGTATTGGAGAGAATGAGGGAATGGAAGGTTTCTGTGTGTCCAGAGACACTCTGAGGAAATATAAGATGCAGGCTAAAACAAAACAGAAGAGTCCATGACTACAAATAGATGTGGTTTTAATTGCACAAATCCACTTCTGACCACAACCACAATCAGGGCATCCAGGCCCAGAAACTAATCCAAGATTCTGCCCAAGGTGTGCACCCATGTTTTCATCGGGAGTGTAACCCCATCCAGTACAGGTTGCATCCCATTTCCTTGATCTGACTTCCAACTGACCATGAGCACCTCTTTTGTCTGGATTAAGTTTCTGTTTACTTGCCCTCATCCAGTCCATTACTGACACCAGACACTGATCTAGAGCCAAGACTGCTCTAGACACATGTTCTCCTTTTCTGTTTCTGGACAGATCTGATCTGGCCGCTGTGACTCACACACTAATTACTTTCTAGCTTGATTACTATCTGGGGCTGCCAATGGAAAGTGTTAGGGAACTTTAGTGCATTCAAAATGCAGCAGCTAGGTTACAGAATGGTGCTGACAGGGCCGGTGCCAGGCTTTATCGTGCCCTAGGCAAAACTAACTCTTTGCTCCCCCGCCCAACAAGTTTTCAAAAACAGGGGATTAGGCTGGATATACAGGGGGTTAAGACAGGCGGTATATAAATAAATAAATAAATAAATAAATAAATAAATAAATAAATAAATAAATTATAGGAAAAGCAGAAAGTACAAAAGTTGAAATTGTAAAACAACATATTGTTTAAAAACTGAAAGAACAAGTAATAGAACAGTTTTCATTTTTTCCCCTCAAATACAAAACAGTTTTATTACACAATATCATTTTGAATAATCCCGTGAACTGTAATGGCTCTTAAATGTTTCTATTTTTGCCACAACAAAATCTCATTTTGCGTTCCTTTCCTTTGCAAATTTTGTCTCCTTTCCTTTGCATATTTTGTCACTGATTCCTTCAGGTGAATGGTTGTTGCTTTGGCATGTTCAACTGATATAGTTGCCCATCACCTAGTCTACTTTGCAGCATTGTTGAGTATGAATATGTTTGCATAAACTTGAGCTTTGAGAAACAGCATTCACCACTAGCCACTGACACTGGAAGTGTCAGAAGGATCCATAGACCAACAGAAACATTAGGCACTCTAATGTTCTTGTTGTACTGTGAAGAGAAGTATTCCTTGTGGTGGTGAGAAGTCACAATGGAAAATCAAAATCCATAAATAATTGGAGCAGTTCCAAAACCCATCGGAACCACCCAAATAGTCCTCACACCATCACAAGCACGACATTCTTTTCCCCGTTCAAAAACTCCAAACCGTTCCCGAGATATCGGGAAAAATACAAGCCACCCCTTGCTGACGACTGAGAAGCCTTGCGAGTTGAGATTCGGCAGTGGAAGCCTCAAATTCGCACCTCATTTAACAGTTTACTTAGTATCAAGTCTCTTGTGGCAGTCAATTTCCGCAGAGACTCCATTAAACAGCAGGGGAGCGAAGATAAGCTCCCCTGCGCGCTTTAACCAATCAACGCCCCCGGCTATCAATCACTGTCTAATTAATTACAACCAGACGGGGGCGCTCAGCGGGGAACCCTGTTCCATTGAATTGGCTTAGTAGACCGCCCCCCTCCAAAAGAACTGAAACGCTCTCCCTGGGCGAATCCGAAAACTCTAGCCCCTTCGAGTTCCAAAGAGGCAGATAGTCCTCCGGCAGCGCCAGCGGGGCGAATCCACTCTCCCTACCCAGTACACAGTTCCATGAACTCGGGGAAAGGTGGCCGAAGGGACCGACTGCTCTCACCACTCTCTACCCGGGACACAGTTCCATAAGATTCATGCTTTTCCCGGTCAGGTTTCTCTATAGAGGTAGACCAATCCCCCTTCCGTTTCAATGTCTTCCTATGGGGGTAGACCGGTACCCTTTTTCGAATGGATCAAGCAGGGCTTCCCCTCTTGCGGAAACCCCCAGAAATCTGAATTCACCAATTCCAGGGGTTCCAGCCAAGGAGTCAGGGATGTCCCTAGCTGAAGTTTCATTTAACCTCTTCCTACCCTTTCTTAACCCTTCCATGCCTTTTTTCTCTTAACCCGTTTCCTGCCCTTTTCTCTCATTTCCCCAACTTCAAAGTTTCAGCCAGAGACGCAATTCAGGCAGAATCTTTCCTGAATTGAGGGATTATTTCCTCCCTGCTCTGGCTGGCAAGGAGAATGATTTCCAACCATCATTCTCAGGGATCAGGGACTTCCTTAACATCTAAGACCTGGTTCCACTTCCCCTGCCTAGCATAGACCCCAGACGCCTGACTCCAAGGGTGCCCCCATCTCTCTCTCTCTCTCTCTCTCTCTCTCTCTCTCTCTCTCTCTCTCTCTTTCCTTTCTTTCCCTTCCTCCACCTTTCTCTATCTTTCTTTCTTCCCCCACCCCATCTACCCTGGGCGTGCTTAAACTGTGTGCCTACACTCTCCTGCTCTCTGGACCTGAGCCATCCTTGGGCAAGGCATGGTGACCACGTGGCAAGAAGGAAGATTCTTCAGACAGCCTCCATTTCTTCAAGACGACCCCACCACGTCTCACCTGCAGACGTACCAAAGATTAGATCACAGCCTAAGGCATTCCATTGTCCTGTTTCCACACTCACCCAGGAACTGTCTGGCAGCCAAAGACTTTCCCAATCAGCTTTTCCATTCCCCATTGCGACTTCTCAGTTCCCCATTGTGATTGATCCGTCTCCTATCGACTTGTTAATTATTCTGTGATCACCCAAGCCTTTGGACAATACTGACTCTTCCCCCCTTATTGTTAACCCTCTAGTCACCCATTAAAGGATTAGTTTTGGCCTAATCACACCCCCATGCAGGGGTCCTGGATGCCCAGGACCTCCCCCAAGAGACTCCTGAGCTGACCCCCATTGGTTGTTTCCAAAACACCACACCTAGCCCAACCCAGAGGAGACCCCACTCTGTGGGAGGGGGAAAGGAGGAAATAAAGATTGTGTGTTTCCTGTTTTGGGTTGCTGAACACCTCACTTCTGCCTTCGGTGATCCGTTCGCCTTACCATCTTTATTAGGCCTAATAAACTGGTAATTTTGCCTGGATCTCTCTGTGTTGGGTTTCTTCATTGGGTCTTGTGAAATCCAACAGCTTGCAGCAAGATTAGCTTGTTGTGGTCTCAACAGTGGCATAGATTTTGAAGGTCTTTGAGTTACTGCTATAAATTCACAGCACAGATCTTCAGCACCAATGTCTTTGCTTCCATTGTGCATCAATGATTTTTCCAAATTCTTGCAGGACTTAAGTATATCTTCAGTACATTTTTTGTTGATCTCATATATGTCATGCTGTTGGAATCTCTCTTCAACAGATTGTATGACCATGTCTAAGACAGCATAATCGAAACTTATTTTGAATTTCTGCTTTGGATCTGCCTCCTCTTGTGCTTCATACTCAAACTGCTTTTTTGTTCTCCTTTTTCTAACTTGTTCTATCGCGAAGTTTGGCAGTATTTCTAGTTCCTTTGTAATCTTACTAGCGTTCTTCAAATCTTGTTGAAAACCCACATCACACTTACAGCCCACAAGGTAATTCTTAGTCACTTGTAATTGGCTTGCAGTTGAATTTATATTTTCCTTATTTTGAGAGTACTAGCAGCCCTTTTTCTATGAAATGACCCCTGGGTTGCAATATATAGAAAAGTTTTATAAGACTTTATAAATGATTATATTCCATAGCACTGTTGTGGTATTTATCTTAAAATTTTAAAATATAAATTTTCAGTTGAATTTTATTTCAAGAAACTAGACTGTATAAAACTGTGCATCTCTAAGGTCAGTTCTACACTCCTCTGAGTTCAGTTCTGTGACCCTCTCAGGTCAATTCTGCAACCCTCTGAGGTCAGTTTTGCGCCCCTCTCAGGTCTACGCACTAGGACAGTGATGGCGAACCTTTTAGAGACCAAGTGCCCAAACCACAATTCAAAACCCACTATTTTGTTTTGCAAAGTGCCAATACAGTAATTTAACCTGTATACAGGTGGCTATGAAGGGTGATGTCGGGTGCCCACAGAAAGGGCTCTGAGTGCCACCTTTGGCACCCATGCCATAGGTTCGCCATCACTGCTCTAGGTGGTCACCTAATTGGCCTAGTGGTGGCTCCGGCTCTGGGGGCTGGTTACAGGGACCACATCCCCCACTTGCAACAGCTCTATTGGCTACCAATCAGTTTCTGTGCGCAATTAAGATTGTTGGATTTCAAGCTCTAATGGTCTGGCTATCTCAAACCATTTATCCCATTACGAGCCTGCTTGGATGTTAAGACCACCAGGAGTGGTCTTCCTCTTGGTCCTACCACCTTCACAGATGCTTCTCTGTTGCTGCTCCCAGACCTTGGAATGTCCTCCCATAGGAGGTCAGACTCTCTGTTATCCTTCTGCAAGCAAAGTGACATTAATATAATTTTCAGATGGATTATTATGGCATTATCGTGGGACCACAGTATATGAAAAAAGGCCCACTGGGGTAAGGGGGGAAAGGCCTTTTTCAGGCCTCCCGTACTTACCCCAGGACTGGTGCTGCCCCATATGGGCCTACAAGGGCCTTTCTAGGCCTGTCAGAGGCCTCACAAATGCTTTTAGGCAATCCAGAAGTCACTTCTGGTTCACAGCTAGGCCCTTTTGGGACCTCTAGAAGGCCCTTGCAGGCCTGTTAAGGGCAGCCCCTGGCTGGGGGTAAATACAAGAGCTCCCAGCTAGGCCCCCCAGCCCCAATCTGACCTGCATCTGCATATTGCAGATTTTCAGTTATTGTGGGTTGAGTAGGGTCCCCAACCCCCGCGATAGGATCACTGTACTTGTGCTTACCTTACTCAGTGTGACATGTGTTTATTCCCTTTTAATATACATATACTTATTGTTTCAGTTTTAATATTGTCTTCTAATAACGTAAGCTACTCCTTTACACTCATTGCTTTTGGCTTTAAAAATTGTCCTTTAATAATGCTAACCACCTTTATATACTCATTGTTTCCTGCATTAAATATTGACTTTCAATGATGTAAGCTACCTTGGGTCCTTCTAAAGGAGAAAGACGTCGTAAAAATGTTTTAAATAAATAAAAATAAATGTTAGGATTTCTAAAATGAAGTGTGTGTTGACCAAGGGCTAGGATCAGAATTTAATCACAGAGATATTTAGAGTAGATCAGGTTACCAGAGGAATTGTGTCAATATATTATGAAGGGGAGGCCATTTTCCCTTTCTGAACTGTAAAACCTTCTATTTGATTTAGTAGAGTCCACATTAACCATCTTCCAGGCTTTATAAATATTGTCAATGCTTTATAATGATTAACGTCCACTAGATGACATCACTAGGGATCGCTGCCTTAGGAGAGCAAGGAAAATCCTCAAGGATGACTCACAACCCAGTTAGCACTTCTTTACTATAGAAATATAGCCAGCCTCACCAACAGTCTGAAGAACAGTTTCTATCAGTGGGCTGTCAGCCTCTTAAATGGGAAATAATTTTATGTCCACATGGTATGAAAGACTTGTGGGGTTGGTGTGTGTTGTGCAATACCACATACCTATAGGCATTATTGACTGTGAAATGTCTCCACAGTGCGTTTTCAAGTTCTGTTAAACCATTCCACGGCCCCTGCCTTGACTTCATTAATGGTGACAGAGTGATGAATTCCATTTTTTAAAAAACTGAGTGCTTACAGGCTTGTTTAGAAATCCAGCACTCCTGCCTGTTTGTAATATGCCAGGTTTTCTTCCATCTTGTTTGAAAACAGCATCAAAAACCGTGAAACATCTTTGTCTTGCCTTTGAGAGCCCAAACCCAAGTAAATTTAGAAAGACTATTTAAAACTGTTAAAAGGTATTTGCAAACCTTGTACTGAGAACATGGCTTCATATCAACCAAATCTGTCTGCCACTAAGCATCTACTTCAGATGCAATCATCTTCTTTCTTTCAAAATGAATTCTGGCTTGTTTAAGCAGTGTATAAGTGCACTGGTCTGAAAGCTATTCAGCAACGACCCCTCTCTTCAGTAGGGGGCATGGCGGCTCAGCTGGCTAGAGCACTGAAACTGTTGGCTGCCAGTCAGCAGAGTGAGCTCCCACTGTTAACCCCCACTCCTGCCAACCTAGCAGTTTGAAAGCATGTAAAATGCAAGTACTGTAGACAAATAGGTACTGCCATGAAAAGTAGGAAGGTAAACAGTGTCCTGTGTGCAGAAATGTGTTTGGCCATGCCACCCACATGACCGTGGACTTGCACAACACTGTTTCTTTGACTTATAAATAGACATGAGTGTTGTCCCTAGATTCGGGCATGACTAGCACACATGTGTGTGGGGAACCTTTAGCCTTACCTTTTACTCTCTTCAATGGTTTGGTCTTTTTTTCAGCTTGGTCATGCCCTAAAATCTCCCAACCTTCCCCAAGGTGTATCAAACATAATATTTAGGATTGTTACATGTGCAGGGATGCTAGTGGTTAACTGCACAGATACGAACACACAATGACAGAAAAAATAATCTTTATTGATATGGAGTAGAGCTAAGGAGTGGGGAGGGGAGAAACCACTCTAATTCCCAGGACTGGTGGTGGAATCACATGAAATGCAGGAATGCTTTAGTCTATGTTTTTCTGGTGGGTAGTGCATTATTATCATCATCCAGAAAATAGTCTGGACTCCTGTGTAGTGGGAGTTAAGAAACACTTCAGTAAAGAATTCACACCACACAGCCTGGCCAACCCCACAAGCATACCTACAACTACTTCAGAAATAAAACTTCTTATCAAATAGCTTCCCTCTTCCACATTACCTTCAAAACTTTCATCTAAAGGCTTCTCTCTGTCTTCTAGAAGATCACTAGGGAGTGTTTGGAGTGTCGACCAGGAGGGGGCAGGGTTTTTATGCTCCAGTTTCTCATAACCCTGGCTGACATGTTTCAAAAGCACAGGACCATTCATATTCTCTGCCAATGTTAAGGTTCCTTTGGATGACAGCAGGTTGACTGAATGTCACCAAATAGGTGATTCCTAGTTCTTCTGTATCCCAAGGAGAACAATACTATTGATAGCAAAAGACCTCATAAGACACAATACTAAGTGCAAATGTATATACGTTATCCACTAGTTACAGAGCTAATTCCTGGGGTTTCATTCACACAATGCAGCCATACATCCCATTCATACTCACCATGACAGAGAAGGGAAGAACTCTTGATTGGCATTGCCCAAGTTCCAAAGAAGGGTTTAAGAGTACAAAAATTCTAACTGCCTGGTTTATCATTTTGTATCCTTCATGGGAAGTTTGTCAACTGAGCTTATGCACCGGGCATTTTTTGTCCTTTCCTGGGTTGATGGTCCCAATCACCCATGGAATGCTCTGAGTTGCAATTTTGCATGTCCTTATGACTGGCAGTCATGTATGTAATCCCCCTATCATTGGGAAGACCCCCGTGCTGGGATTTTCCTTCTCTGAATTCCTAAATTTCTCATGAGATTTTTTTTACTGCTAACAACAGACGAAATCTGACAAGATGCTTAAAAATCTGAACGCACTCTCTGGGCAGTTTACAATTTAATTATGCAGGCTGCACATTGCCCCCACCCCCACCCCCACCCCAGAAGCTGGGTACTCATTCTACTGACCTCAGAAGGATAGGAGGATGAGTCAACCATCAGCCGGCTACCTGGGAATGAACCCCAAGTTGTGAGCACAGTTTTAGTGGCAGTACAGCCATTTAACCACTGCACCACCAGGCTCCTTAAACTCAGTGATAAGAGGTAGTCTACAAATGGAGACTGTACTTCAATCTGCTCTGTATTTCCACTGCATAATGACTGAATTTTTTCCACTGCATAATCAAAAGGAAAGTTTATTATTATTAAGGCAACACTAAATATTGTTTACAAAGTGTTGTAAATATTGTTTACAACAAAGTGTTGTTAGGCAACACTAAATATTGTTTAAAGTTGGCCAACCCACCACAACTTGGATTATGAGCATAATGTGTACTGGAAGCATGCTCGTAAACCAAAATAAATAAATAAAATCACTTGAGAAATAATTAAAACTTACCTAGTACATTCCATGGCTGTATGCCCCATGGCTGCGGATGCCACCTTCACTGTCACCCCCTCACCATAGCAAGGTGCCGGCGGTGGCAGGGAAGGCATGCCTGGGCATGGTAGCAGTAGCAATGGTGCCCTTCCTGTGTGCAGAGGTGATGGCTGCATGCTTGCAGTGGCAGGGAGGGCATGCCTGGGTACAACAGTGGCAGTGATGGCACCCTCCCTGGGCACAATGGCAGTGGCCACATATGTACAGCGGCAGGGAGCAGGTGCAGCCGCGGCGGGTAAAGGGCCATGCAGTGCTCCAGTGCTCATTTTGCAAGATGAGCTTGTAAACTGGAACAAAAATGTTCCAATATTTTTGCTCATCTTGCAAAATGCTTATCAACTGCAGTACTTGTAAACCAAGTTATTACTAGGGACATCCAGGGTGTCCCTAGATGAAGGCAATGGCAAACTGTTTCTGAGTATTTGCTAACTGAAAAAAATCCATAATTCACAACTGACTTGATAGCATATTATTATTATTATTATTATTATTATTATTATTATTATTATTATT
>JAHTLZ010000010.1:66668350-66680472 GCA_023846285.1 Phrynocephalus versicolor
TTCTTCTTCTTCTTCTTCTTCTTCTTCTTCTTCTTCTTCTTCTTCTTCTTCTTCTTCTTCTTCTTGTGTTATGGAAAGATGTGGTAGTTGGAAAAAGAGTTCTACTGAGTTTTTGTTGACATCTAACTGCTGTGCTCTCTTTGGAAGGGAATACAGTGGTACCCCAGTTTAAGAAATTAATTCATCCTCCAGGATATATTGTAATGTGGAAATCTTGTAAACTTGATATGCAGGGGGCACTAAGGGGCACAATGTACCCTGGAAAATGAAGTCTGTCAGGGGGGAAATGTGTAAACTGGGGTTTTTCAGGAAAAAAATGTGTAAACCAGGGTTTGGGGGAAAATGTATAAACGGAGGCATTAGTTCGTATGGACAGGCCACTACAGAAATCTATCCTTCATCAGAAACAAATGAGATCCCCCTTAATGCTCCTTAACCCATAGCCCACAAATATAATTAAGTGCATGCTATTAGTATTCCAGGGATTTAAAAGCAATCAGAGAAAGGTCCAAAAAGCAAGTGTGGCTATTGTGTTTGGACCGCCAAAAGCAGATGGAATCTAATAACCATACAACAGTTGCTGCAATTCAAATGGGAATGGAAGCCATAAAAGCTCTAAGTGAATGTTTGGAGACTTTATCTGGCTTAGCAATTATTCAGTAATTGGTAGCTTGCTGATCACTAGTTTGAGAATAGAATATCCCAGTTCTGATGCCACTACTACCATACAAGCTGAATAAATGCTAGAATTTGGACAACAGAATCATTCAATGGGAGAACAAGCCTGCTGAGTCATCTGAAGAATGGCATTTTAAAGGCAACTTTTAAAAATCTTAGCATTGCTTATGTCATGAAACCTATGTGCATTCCTCCTATTTAACTCAATAATAATTATTTTTAACATCAACATTAACATGTTTTGATACCGTTGACTATGGTATCCTCCTGGGGAGGCTCTCCGAGCTGGTGGTTGGAGGTACTGCTTTGTGGTGGTTCTGCTCCTTCTTGGAGGACTGCCCACAGAGAGTGCAGCTGGAGGAGATGACCTCCACCCCTTGGTCCCTCAACTGTGGGGTGCCACAGTGGTTGATCATCTCCCCTATGCTATATGAGGCAGCTGGAGGAGGTGATTAGGAGGTATGTGGTTTTGTTTCATCAATACACTGATGACACCCAGATCTGTATCTCCTTTTCCCCATATGCACTGGGTGTCATTTCATCCCTGGATTGCTGCCTGGAAGCTGTTCTGGGATGGATGAGGGAGAATAAACTGAGGTTGAACCCAGACAAGACGGAAGTCTTCCAGGTGTTGGTGGGTTTGGAAATTCCCTCAGTTGTTTTTGGGGGGGTGACTCTTCCTGTGAGGAATGAAGTGTACAGTTTTGGTGTAATTTTGGACCAGGTGGTTACCATGGAGGCCCTGGTGGCATCAGTAGACCATACCACACATTACCACCTTAGGTGGATTTTGCAGCTGCACACCTTCCTAGGCCCCAGCACTCTCACAACATTGGTCCATGCACTGGTAGTCTCGAGATTAGACTACTGTAGTGCTGTCTACATGGGGCTGCCTTGGAAATTAATGCAAAGGCTCCAACTGGTGCAGAATGCTGTGGCCAGACTAGTATCGGGTACTAAAAGATTCTATCATACCACCCTGACTCTGGCTGCACTGCACTGGCTGCTGATCCATTACCTCATTGACTTCAAGGTCTTAATGTTGATTTATGAAGCCCTAAATGATAGCTGGGCAGGATTACTTAGAGGAGACTTCGATGGTACTAATGGGGGTGAGAATTACTCTGAAGGACTGATATGTTTTACCTTTCTTTGGGAGGAGCACCAAGGTAGTTTTGGGGGCTGCAAAGAAGCTAGTGGATGCTGGGGGTGGGGAATCTGCATGATGTCCAGGGCTTCATGTTTTTACATGTGGCCAAAATCTCATTGAGAATTTCTGCCCATCTAAGCACTATTCCATAGACTTTGTCAACAAATTGTTGCTAATTAAAGAGTCACTGCTCACATGCCTGGACATGTACCAGTTGTGTGATTTGTTGAATGATTAGGAATGCAAGCAGAAATTTGTTCCACCATCTGTTTTCTCTTTTAAATCTGTTGATTGCTTGTTATATATTGTTAATTGTTTGATGTCTGTATTTAATTTAATTTGATTTAATTTAATCTGAATTCACTTGTCTGTATTTATTGTTTTTGCCATGTTGTAAATTGCCCAGAGTGGCTCTGTCACCAGATGGCCAGTATAGAAATCCAATAAATAATATTTAAAAAATATATTGTTAATTAGTAGCATTTTGTTGCAGCAATCTACATAATTATATTGGTTCTGGCATAAATGCATAAATTCAACTTCTGAATGACTTCACCTGGATGATTGGGAATGTTCACAGACACTATTTAAATATTTTAAATAAATACATTCTTTAGAAAGGATCATTTGGGGCATATATCATGATGGCTAAAATCTTAATCAACACTGTAAGGACACAACACACACACACATTTCTCATGAGATCAGGAATACAATACGGATTCAGATCTACCATAAACATTAATCTGGAGAGTTGGGCATTCAGCTTCCATATTTCTTTCAAAAATATTACCCTGTGTTTGCTCAATACTGCCTGGCTGCTAAAGCCTCAAGATCACTCATAGCTACAGATAAGCAGGGCAGAGCTTGGCTAATTATGGAGGAGGAGGGGAAAAGAGGAGGAGAACAACAAGAAGAGGCAATTTACCATTCTTTTGTTGTGAATTAAAAGGGCTTTTGATGCCATGTATCACCTCCAATATGTAAAAGGAGGTAACAACTTCTGATTCATCTTTGTCTTAGTGTGTGGAAGCTTCTGATTTTAAAAAGAGGCATGGGGTATGGGATGTTTAACATGAAGATGGACATCTTGCCTCATTGATAATAGAATTTCTTACCAACAAGCCACAGTATGTGAAGCTAAGGAACTGCATGTCTGAGGTGGTGGTGTGCAGCATGGGGCCCCTCAGGGTACGGTGCTTTCACCATTCCTTTTTACTCTTTACACCTCAGAATTCACCTACAATACCAACAGTTGTCATCTCCAGAAATTCTCTGATGACTCAGCCATTGTTGGATGTGTGTCAGAATGGAAGGAGCTGGAGTATAGGTCAACCATCATAGACTTTGTCGACTGGTGTGAAAAATAACCACTTGTGTTTAAACACCAGTAAGACGAAGGAGATGGTGATTGATTTCCGGAAATAGACACAACCTTTTACACCAATGAACATCCTGGGATTAGACATTGAGCTAGTGGACAGCATTAAATACCTGGGTGTTTACATAAATCATAAACTGGACTGGACTCATAATACTGATGTCCTATACAAGAAGGGGCAAAGCCGCCTCCATTTCCTGAGGAGACTGAGGTCCTTTGAAGTGTGTAGCTGTTAAGGATCTTTAATGACTCTGTGGTAAGCCACAGCTCTCGACTATGCTGTAATCTGCTGGGGATCAAGTAGTACTGAGTGGGACAGGAACAGACTGAACAAGCTGGTCAGGAGAGCTAGCTCTGTCTTGGGCTGCCCTCTGGATTCTGTGGAGGAGATGGGTAAGAGAAGGATGTTGGCCAAACTGACGTCCATTATGAACAATAAAGCTTTCCCACAGCACCAGACAGTGGAGGCTTTACATAGCTCCTTCAGTGACAGACTCAGACATCCCCAGTGTGGAAAGCAGCACAGGTCTTTTGTTCCCACTGCTGTTAGACTCTATAATTCTACAGTCTAACATGCTATTCATAGGGGGATATATTGTAGTTTCTTTTTTTTCACTTTTAATTTTTTTTCTATCCAAATTTTATAATGTGTATTTGTATACTGGGTTTTTTAAATCTAATCTCTATTATCCAATTTTTAAATTTACCCAATGTAAAATTAGAATATAAGACTTTGACCTGCTAAATTGCCTATCTGTCCTTGTTGAACATTTTGTTTTTTCATGTTCACAAGAAAGCACAAGATAGCAGCACAATATGCAATATACAATGTGCCAAACAGTCATAAGACAGTTTGCTTACAAGTACAACATACTACTTGTTTCACTGCATATACGAGGCCTTCCCATAAATGGAGTACTTGGTTTTCACTTTCAGATCTCCATAGAGAGCCCTTTGCCTACTACCTGGAATTGTATTTATTATTTAGTTATTTTTATTTATTTATTTTAGAATATTTTTACCCCGCCTTTCTCTTTGGAAAAGGACCCAAAGAGACTTACAGTAATGAGGGACAATATACAGTCCAATACACTTGAGGCATATTCAAGTAATTGAAAGCAGGGAATTGAGGGACGTATTACAGCGTTAAAAGTCAACATTACATTACTGCTACAAGAGAACAATCAGTTAAAAAGAAGAGAGTAAAAAATTCCATGAAAAGTTATGAGTGAGGAAAGCTAACTATTGAAAGCATAGTGTCAATCACAAAATATATAAACACAATGACTATGTTAACATTAGACATGGGCATGACTCAGCTAAATTTTTGTTTTCGTTTTTGTTTTTACGTTTCGTTACGCAACGAAAACAAAAACGAAAATTTTCCAAAAAACAAAACTGAAATGGAAATGAACTGAAAAATTTTGCTGTTTTTCGTTTTTGTTGCGGCAAATACATTGAACTGAAAAGAATGCTAACGAAACAGAATTTTTTTGTTTTCATTTTTGTTTTTCATTCTGTTATGCAACGAAAATGAAAATGAAAATTTTGCAAAAAAAACCCAACGAAAACAAACTGAAATGGACCCCTCAACGAAAAATGAAAAATGAAAAACCATTTTTTTTTAGTCGTGCCCATCTCTAGTTATCATGTATGGTAGATTGATTCATATAAAGGTCACATAATAGGTAGTCCATCATTTAGGGAAAGCTTGCCTGAAGATAAAGATCTTTGCCTGTTTCTGGAAAGACAGCAGAGATGGGGCAGTCATCACATCTGGTGTGAGGGAGTTTCAGAGGCTGGGTGAAGCTGCCGAGAAGACCCTTTCATGTGTTCCCACAAGACGTACCTGAGAGGGTAGTGGGATGAAGAGAAAGACCTCTCCTGATGACCTTAACATCCAAGCTGGTTCATACTGTGAGATCCAATCTTTGACGTAGCTAGGACCCAGGTCGTAAAGTGCTTTGTAGGTGAAGGTCATCACTTTAAATTATGCCCAATAGCTGAATGGTAGCTAGTGGAGTTGCTTTAAAAGGGGTATAATGTATTTCAAAGCAGCATTATTAATGTTATAGATAGAAAGATATATAACAGTTAACACATCAGGGTATCCTGAAACGCATGATTCTGGCATCCAATAGTTGACAAACCCCAAAGATACAATGTATTCTAACATACACAAGCACACAAACATGCACACACACACACGCACGCATGCACACACGCACACACAATCAGAATACGTTGAAAACCTCATGATTTTTTTAAAAAAACTCCCTTTCCTACCAAAACAAATATGCATGCTTACCTGTACATTGTGTACATTTTTTAAAATCATTTCCAACTGCGTTAACCATATTTTTTTAAAAAAAAACAGAAGTATGATGTGTAGCCAAACCCTCAATTTGATTTCCATTTGGAGAATTAATGTTGTGTATACTCCCCTCTTTTCTTAACTCTTTGTAATGTTATACACCTTTGCTATCTGTTTTGCTTTATTCACTTTAAAATCAGATTTTTTGGAGATAATGCTGCAACCTCTCTTGCCTTAAATTCCCATTGGCTATTTCATAAATACTAGACCAATGTAATTTAACCTTTAAAATTTAATTTCTTTTCCTTTTGAGATTGGTAGCAACACAATAGCTGTTCCTATCCATACTTGAAAATGTAAGTAAATGTCCTATACAAATAAATGGGAAATCTCAGCACAGTTCTCAGTATCTTGTGAAATGCTGTAGTGGTAATGAAGCCATGGGCAGATCTAATTTGCTGATCCTGTCCACACTCCTGGCTGTCACCCTTTATGGGGGAATCCAGCGAAAACCTCATTGACTGGAAAAACGAATGAAACTGCTGCCTAATTGATATGGATAAGATGGCAAAGGCAGAAAACTTACAAAATACTTTTCATTTTTGCACTTTCAAATGTAGAGGAAGTCACTGATATAATTTCGGTTCATTTGCAGTTCTCCTGAACCTGTTTCACCTAAGTGGGTTTAATTCCCCCCATCTGCCACTTAGTTGCATTGAGAAAAATAATTGCAACATTATACATAATTACTGGGTGAAGAATATTTAAGACATTTTCCTTTGCCGGTATCTAAAAAAAGGAACGTGTGTGAGTGTAATAAACCTTGAAGTGAAAAGAGGAGTGGAATCCTGCCATTTCCATTTCCTCTCTTTACTTCATTTTTCCTCTCTCCGCCCTGCTTCTCTTCATTTCTGTGCTTATCCGTGAAAGACAAAACATCCTCAGGATATGATTTTAGTTGCTCAGCAAGGTCTTGTCAAATAAATGTGGTCTAGGGAGACAAAATTAAAAAATATCAAATAGCTAAAAGGAAGAGATATCGGTGAGCATCAAATTCACAGCTGGATAAATAGAATGGCTATTCTTAAACATGGTTTATATTTAACCTTTACATTTCAGCTTTTTATTGTGTTGCATAGCTTTACTGAGTAGGGCACGCATATTTGCAGTTCTTCCTGTTTTGTTTTTTGTATGTAGGCTACCATAAGCTAAAAATGTACAAAAAGATGCTTGTTGCTCACTGTATCTTGGTTGCCTCAGTGTTTTTCATCAACTGACAAAAGGAAGGATTTCCAAACAGGAGCTGTAACAGCTTATGCAAAAACAAAAACAAAATCTTTCTGTCAGGCAGCAGAAGGTGTGAGTCTAAAAGAAGTTTGCTTCAGGGGCTGGTAGGCTAAGAGTTCTGAATTATTCCTGCAGCATCATTTGGAACTCTTGTTCTAAATACAAATGAACAGCAGTCCAAATGCATATGAAAAACCCACAAAGTCTGCTTGATATTAAGGCTTATTTACATTTTATTTATTTTTGCAATAATTGGCATCCAAAGCAGATATTGAATTCTAGAAGTGGGTGAGCAAGGTGCAGTTCTTCCTCATTTATCGCGGGAGTTAGGTGCCTGACCCACCTCTCTGGGTGCCTCTACTCTGACCCACTAAGAAGGGAAGTGTACTTGCGTACGAATCTGGGTTAGGGTTGGGGTTAGGGTAAGGGCTAGGCTTAGGGTTACGGTTAAGGTTAGGGTGGGTTAGTGGGCTGCACCTCTGGGTGCCTCTGACCCACTAAGAAGGACAGTGTCCTGGCATATGGGTTAGGGTTAGGGTTAGGGTTAGGGCTGGTGGGCTTTTTATGCCCTCTGGCACATCCAGAAGTCTCAGTCAAAACCTGGCCATGCGATTGGTGGAATGGGTCCAAAAATTTGCATGGTCCCATCCCATGGCCAGCCCATCATTGTGCAGGTGTAAAAAAATAAAAATAAAATAAAATAAAATCAATGGAGACGTTTTATTGCAAGAAAAACCCACTGCTGCTACTATAAAAAATCAGGCATTTAAAATACCTAATTTTCAAATGTTTCTGTGGTGCTTTGGTGGGTTTTTGGACCACGATTTAAAAATAAATATTGCGGTCGCCATTTTGGATCCCCCCACCGCATGGCAAATGGGGACGAGACGACGAGGATGCCCCCCCAGCCTGGTACCAGCAGCCCAGGACAGGAGAGGGGGGGAAGGCCGGGGAACCCCCCCCCCCAGAAACCACCCCTCTCTGGTAGGTGCCCTCACTGAGGCAGGCATATTTCTGCTTGCTTTTATGGCCGGGAATTGGGTTTTTTGAAAAAAAAATTTTTTTTCCTGTGCTGCTTGGCATTGCGCGATCGCCGCAATGCCATGAACGACAATGAAAAATCAGACCCAATTTATCTTTATCGGGTCGGGTTCGAGCTGGAGCGGAGTAATTCTCGTTACCGTTACCCGTTACGTAATAACGATAACCGAAAACGGAAACAAGAATTTCGCCACTCCGTGCCCATGTCTAGTTAAAAGCCATTTTTTATATTATTATTATTTTGGAAGCGTGCTTCTCTCAAGAAAAACTTCGCTCTGTACTGAGACTGTAATATATGAACCGCATTGTGGTGGAGGATTATTGTAGCATAAGATTTCTTGATTGTGAATGGCTCGCTATTGTCAAGACTTACATGAGATTCAGACAAGCTTTCAGTTCAATCAAAAGTGTGCCACCTTAGATCAGTTATGGCACCCTTCCCGAATCACACTAGCATCCCTACAATGTAAGCAGAACTGAAGGTGAGTACTGGTTCAGGTGAGATTAAGTGGCATAACAGGTCTCAGAGTACTTTGAATTATAATAGAGTTAGGAGGTTGTTTGTGGCCTGTTTAGACTGCATTAGTCTTCTTTTAACTTTTTTCCCTCATAGTTTTTCCCTTCTTTTCTTTCTTTCCTTCGCAAATCAGCTTGTTTCCACACACTGCTTTCCTGTAGCATAGTTCCTAATTCCTTTCTGTTGTTTGCCATCTTGTATCTAAGCATTATGAATCAAGGTGAACTCAAAACAGTGAATTGAGAATTTGACCGTTTAAACAGAGCATTACATGATGGGAATTAAACCTTCATGGACTTGAATAGAACATTCTCAGTCAGTCTGTAACAAAACGCTTTATTATGGAAATGTCTGAACACTCACCTTCAGCCAAGCTTGTGGCTTTGGAGTCTCCTGACAACAATTCCACCAGTGCCAGGCTGCTGGTGAGATGGCTCTTTACTGAACAAGTTGATTTGCACAGTGATTCCCTGTCACTGTTTGGGTTTCCCAAACTAGTCTCCTGTTCCACTATGGAGGCAGTACTTGTAATAAAAAAACCCATTCAGGAATTGGCTTGGAGCCTTTCAGCAAGCGCTAGCAGAGGCATGTGGTAGGCATTGGCTGTCCTCACACTCTTTGGCAAGCCTTCTCCTTCTTTTGGGCTACTGTGTGCACTGCCTACAGGTGAGTGGGGGTGGGTGCTGCTGGACTGGTTAGCTATCTTGAGTGCCACAAGGACTGGGGGAGCTGGTGCCTCTCTCAAGTATGGCATCCTGGGTGTCTCTGTCCCTACCCATTGGGAAGGCACTCAGAGACTCCTACCCAGGTTCACTGTCCTTCTCACAGGCCAGCTCTTCTTTTGTGCAGCAATGGGTTTCAGCTCCTCAGCTGCAGATCTCAGGTTTCCTTTCATCCAAGTGTTCCAGGCCCAGAGGACCCAGTATTTTTCCTCCACATTCCTTTAATGCCACCAGCTAGCTGTCCTGCCCTCTGACCATGGTCATGGCCTGTTACCAATGGAAAGGTATCTCCAAAAGGTATCACCAATGTATGCAGTGCCCAGCACGTGGATTGGGTCTCTCTTTTTATGATGCCATATGTTTTCTCTTGGGGTGTATGTGTCTGTCTCTGCCTGAGATACACCACTGGATACTCCTTCCCAGCCCTGACCTGTAGTAAGATAGCCCCAGTTTTGTCCATCTTCCTTTTGGCTTCTCCAAGGACCTTGCAAAGCCAAGCAGAGGATGCTACCCAGCATCTTCTCGTCTGTGAACTTCTATAACTGCCAGGACTATTCTCACCCTGGAGCACATATCATGAGCATGGTTTGAATGGGGTTAACAGGGAAGACGTCCCAAAAGATTCCTTCCATCTCCTATACCTGGTTTATCTACTGTTGGTCCAGGTGATTCCCAAGGAAGAAACCCCTTTGACTCTCCCAACACTATCCCACTCAGCAGTACTTTATTTGTTGAGATTGCATTTGTACCCTGTTGGCCATGTATTCTATCTTTTTGCACCCTCACATTTCCTGTGAGTTCAAGTTTTACTGCAATTTCATTTGGTTTTCCCTCTGTTTGGCTACTTTCATTTTGTTTCCTTAAAAGCCCATGTCATTCCTTAGGCCCTATGAGATTCCTACTTACTACTTATCATAATCATCTTAGAAATTCAGAGCTGAAAGTGAAACCTATGGATCCTTGAGTCCAGCCCCTGTCTGGAATCAAACTCCCAACCTCTGGCTCTGCAGCCAGATGCTTAAGCCACAAAGCTATCTGGCTTCTCTTGCTCTTTAAATGGTACCAGCGTGATTAGCTTAAAATACCCCATTCTCCAGCACAGATTGTGAAGCCCTTGTACTTAGCATTTTATACGGCTTTAATAAATGAGGAATGAATAAGGAAGCAGCAGAGAAATGAGAATGGTCTCCTGAGATTAAGGCTGTCAAGAAGTTATGGCTGCTCCCTAATTCAGGTAGTTAATGATCGTTCTTTCCCAAAGTGATCCTCGAAACCAAGAGACACTTTTGAAAAAGTGGTAGTTGAATATTAGAACACCGCTTGAAAGAATTAAACAAGTATGAATGAAAACCTCATGAAGATTTCATATCTGGGGGTGTCAACATCAGGGCTTCCCAGATGTCAGACTGTCTTATTCTCCTCCCCCAAATCTATTTTAATTTATTCCCACATTAAAATTGGAAGCATTTTCTAGAGAACACCAGTTACATTTTAAGTGAAGCCTACGTAATAAGAATTAGGAAAGCAAGGAATTGACTTCAACTGGTCCAGGCCCTTTGTCTGCACTGTCTAGTATCAACTACTCTGGTTAACAGCAGCAGTTCTCCAGTAGCGACACTCGCATCTCTCAAGTCTTTGCTTACTGTCTTTCTCTGAGTCTCACTTGTACTCTTTTCCCATCCTTATTTATGCTGCAAGACTTTAGCCAAAACTGTGTTGTGGATAAACATAGGAGTAAGTGAATCACAAGCTAATTAATGAGTTGCCACTTTCATTCTTAGTTACATGCCAATTGCAAGGCTGATTGTATGACTAGGACTGTGAGCAATCACTTCCAAGTTACTGGTGAATCATAACTGGAGTTTATAGAATCACATTTACAGGACACAGATGAAAACCCACCATATGTCTCTGGCCTTGTTCCTCTTCTGGCCCTTGCTGAAATATATGGAATGTTACAGCATATTGTTCATGAGAAGTGTACTTATGGATGCCTTTCCCACAATATGTGCACTCTGCGTTTGATTAGCAACAACCACTTGTGTGCATGCTTTTATATGTTCTGTGGCTGGCAGATTTATGCATTCTATATGCTGTCGGCTATCGGTTGTGATCTTGGTTTGCTGATCAGAGCAACTGTGAATCTGTAACTATGGAATTTCACTTCTTTGTATTACAGATTTTGAAATAGAGTTGGAACGATTTAGATTATTCCCCTGCCTGCTTCAGAGTCATCAGAAAATGCTCTATAACTACAATATGTGGCCAGTTCACTAATGAAGGAGTCTCGCTGGATCAGAAGATTGAACCTGATAGAAGACCAGTCATGTTTGTCCAGGACAATTTCTTCCACCATGTCATAGCTTTCTTCCTAGGAATAGATCTGTGTTGTGCTACTTTCTTGTATTTTACTGAGGACAACATCATCAGACTTTTAAGGCATGGGCTCTCCTACAGTCTCTCATTTGCTCTCTGCCCTATGAGAGACAAAAACACCTTTTTGCTGGCCTTTCCTCTCTGACTAGGTTTTCAGATCTACCAGCTGATCCTATTCTCTCCTATTTGCAACCTCAGTAACCTCAGGGAAGGAACAGATGGAATGCAGACGTTAGAAATAAACAGGTGGGCTGGATTGAGCCGATGCCTCCTGAGAGGAATTCAGACAACGTCAGAGCACTTCATGCTTCTGCCCAGACACTGCTTGGAAATGGCTGTCAAAACACCAGCATTATAGATGAGTTCAGTTCTATTTTCAGAGGTATACCACGTGTGGCTTGCCCAAGAGCCGAGGCAAGGAAATTCTGACAGCTCATTCCAGATATTCTGTGAACAACAATAAACAACAACAATGACATTATTAGGAACAGTATAGTGCTGTGCTAGTATTTGACAGATACTTAGGTTTTAGGATAAATCCTGTATCAGTTATGACAAACCAGTCAATGTTTTTATAATTTTAATTTCAATAAACAAAATTATAAAAATATAATGCTTTTATTATTATTATTATTATTATTATTATTATTATTATT
>JAHTLZ010000010.1:66693745-66721338 GCA_023846285.1 Phrynocephalus versicolor
TATTATTATTATTATTATTATTATTATTATTATTATTATTATTATTATTATTATTATTATTATTATTATTATTTTAAAGGAAGGGCAGGAGTACCGAGAAATAACATTTGTGAAACCTGAATGTTGTGCAGTGGCCATGTGAGCAAATAATTGCCAGTCATTTCAAGTTATATAATGTGAGACTGCACGTGGAGTTCTGAACTCTTGCCACAAAATATCAGTCACATCACATACTCAGGCAACCTTCCACGAAACAGAAAAGGCTAGACAGCTAAGAGACATGTTGGATGTGTGAACATAGCCTAACTTGACTGAATCCTTAAAAATTCGAGCCTGCACTTCTTTGATTGAAGACTTCTGTCCAGATGAATGACTCTGGGAGTTTTGCTCTTCCATCACCCTACATTCATTTTTATTAAAAACTGTTGAGTTCTTTCTGTCTCAAAGATAAAGAAAACTGCAAATTTTGGTAAACACTTTTCAAAAATGAGGGCACTGAAATTGTCACCCAGCATAATTTAAGGCACATCTGAGTTCCCTAATTCTAAGGGAAGGTCAGAGATAGTTGCACACCCCTGTGGCTGAAATGATGCACCAGCTCTGGTCCACCTGTTTACTGTTTTGAGCTACATGAGTTCATCCTCCTTGCCATCATTTGTCCCTGCACTGAGAGTTACATAGCCCAGAGAAGGGGCGGGGGTTGGAGGGCAGAGAAAATTACTTGCAGCAGTTGATAATTTATGGTCTAATTAAATGCAGTTGTTCTGCTAAATTTTATTTGCACAGAATGGAGGCATGTTGATGAGAAATTGTTACTACCTAGATTTAAATTACAATTCTCCTTTTAATAGCGTGTAATAGGCGGAAATGGAAATTCAGTAGTAAAAAGCCTTTAGTGGTATGGGAAAGATGGTGCTTTATTTAGAAAAAATTTGTTCAGTTTAATTAGAAAGCCTTCTGTACAGGCACAGATGTCAACCCTCACCACTTAAACTGCAGTCTCACATATTCTGTACCCTGTTTCTGAATCCTGATAGCAGCCTCCACGATCATTACCAAATTCAAGCACATAACAAGCTATTGAGCACTAAGTTGTCCTATGGACTAATCCTGACTAAGGAGCTCTTTAATAACTACCATACAATCAGGGATCGGATAGTGGAGAGAGCAAGGCTGTACCTTCTTCATAACAAGATTATATAAAATGCAGGTTTTCTGGAAGAACATAGTGTTCACGCAGAAAAGAGTTACATCACTCTACATAGACATAGACTATGGCTCTGGAGAGTTTAAAGATACAGACAAGATCAGTTTAGGTGGCATGATATGAAACATAACATGTGAAATCCTGCCTCTTAAGATGAATTTAATTCATTCTACAGGTCAATTCATCTAACAAAAAATTCATCTTGTGAAACACAGTTTTCCATAGGAATGAATGGGAAACCAATTCCTGAACCACTAATTTGTTCTGAAACTTAGGAAAAATACAGAAACACCTTTTTTTGTAAAAAGAACTTTTTATAAAGTGCATTTTAAAGACATAAATGCTGTGCAAGAACATTATCAATCAAGAATAAACATTCCAAACACCACACATTAATTTTTTCAAACATGCTACAGTACAGTACAGTACAGTACACTTCACTGACATTTCAAGCATGCACAACTGCAAGCTTTAAAGCATCACATAGAAACTTTTAAAGCATGGCAAACTTCAACTGTTCAACATTTACAGAACACAACAATTTCAAACTTTTCAAATTAGAAAAAAAGACATTTTTAAGAGGAGGAGGAGGAGGAGGAGGGCTGGACAGCAGCACCAGAAGAATCTTCCCTTGGCCTTTTCACAAGGAAGCTGTGCATTTTCTCTGTTGTCTGGTGCCTTTTCAGCATCCCTTGGAATTTGGACATGATGCAGGTGTCAAAACTCTTCACCATGTCATGGGTCATCATGGTGCTGCTCCATAAAAGTCTTTACCTCTGCCCACTTTTTGCAAATCTCCCTTAGTTCTGTGGTGGGGACAGGTTCTTTTGACATATCCTCCATCTTGGAGGAGACCTGTTCCACCACAGTCACTTCCTTCTGCAGTTCTATCAGTTCCTCAGTGGTCAATTCCACATCATGTCCCTCCACCAGTTTGCTGATGTTCTCTGCAATGACCTCCAGCTCCATGGTCCTCCCCAAGGAAACAATCTCCTGCAACACTGCTGACTCTGCTGCAGGTGCAGAAGCATCAGAGGCTGGGACCACAGTCTGGCCACAGGTTGCGCCAGGCAGAATTCAAGTCCTGCTGGCTCACCACGTTCCAAGTAATCTTGATGAGCTGCAGGTAGCTCACAATGTCAAAGTACTCTTTCCAGTAGTCCTGCAGGCTGATGCCTGTCCTATCGGTCATCTTGAAGCATCAGCGGAAGAGCTCCCTGGAGTAGACTTTCTTAACGTTTGAGATGACTTGCTGGTTCAGGGACTGGATGAGCGGGGTAGTGTTAGGGGGGAGGAACATCACCCTGTTGAATCTGAACTCCTCCAGCAAGTCAGACTTAAGGCCTGGTGGATGAGCAGGGGCATTGTCCATCACCAGCAAGGCCTTCATCAGCAGGTTCTGGTACACCAGATAACTCTTCACAGTAGGACCAAAAACCTGGTAAATCCAGTCAAAACCAAGACAAATGTCACCCACACCTTGTTGTTGGATCACCAAAAAACACCCAACCGGTTCTTGTCCACCTTGTGATTCTTGAATGCCCAGGGGTTCTGAGAGTGGTACACAAGGATGGGCTTGAACTTCAAGTCTCCAGTGGCATTGGCGCAGAATAGCAGAGTCAGGTGGTCCTTCATTGGCTTGTGGCTAGGCAATGAAGCCTCCTCCTTGCTTGATGAAGGTCCTCTTCAGCATCTTCTTCCAGAACAGGCCTGTCTCATCACAGTTAAAGACCTGCTCCGGAAGGTAACCGTCTGCTTGCATGGTCTGAAGGAACTCCGTTGCAAAATCCTTAGCTGCTGGAAGATCCAAACTTGCAGCCTTGCCATGCCTCACCACACATTGGACATCAGATCTGGCCTTGTAGTTCTTGAAGCAGCTCCTGCTTGCCTTGAAGTCCTCTGGTTCGTCCAACATTCCCAGCTATTGGGCAATGAAGAGGTCTGTGTGCAAGGCCTTAGCTTTGCACAGATCATCGCCTCACTCACTGTGTCCCCATAACCCTTCTTCTCATGAATCCACACCAGCAGCAACTTCTCGACTTTGTCCAGAACTGGTGGCCAATTCTTGGAAATCCCAGTGACCCCCTTTGCAGCATCTCAGCCAATGACTTTCCCCTTGTTCTTGAGGATGATGCCAATGGTGGATAGATTTCTCCCATACTCCCTGGCGATGTCTGTCACCCGCATGTCTTCCTTGTGCTTCCGGATGATCTCTTTCTTCACTTCCAGCAGAATCTTCTCCTTCTTCACCGTGCCTGCTTCTGCTGCCTTCTTGGGTGCCGGGACACCACAATCACAAGGCAAGCAAAAAAAAAAAAAAAAAAAAAAAAAAACAACAACAAATCAGCCCCCATGGGTTGGCATGGATATCTGACCCCAACATGCAGATAAAAAAACATGCAAACCAATCCCAAAACTGCACCAAGAACACACGTGGATAAATACCCCCCCCCACACACACACCTACAGATTTTTTTAAAAAAAATCAAGCAAAAGGAAAAGCACATCTTTAAACACAACAAAACCCATCCCCAATGAATAAAAACTTTTTAAAAACCAACACATCACACACACACACACACACCTGCAAATAAAATAAGAAAATTGTGAAAAATGGAGAAGCACATCTTCCTACCTTCTCGCCGCTTGATACAAAAATTCCCCAGAAGTCCACAAAGAAACCCCTGCAGGAACACATAAAACTTGCATGAGGAGCCATGGAACTCCCCCCCCCCCCACACACACACACATGCATAAAGTTTACAAAAAATCCACCTAACCACTGCAAGAATACACAGAGAACACCCCAACTCATAGGATGCAGTAAAAAAAACAACAGTAAACCCTCAAGTCATTTAAAATCCATGATAAAAGGCATGCAAAGAAATCAGATGCCTACCTGTCCACCTCAAATGGCTGGAAAATCACTGGAATGTCTTCAAAGTCCATCTGCACCTCTGCACTCAAAGCCTTGTGCTAAGCACAAGCCATTGGGTCACAATGACTCCTGAGTGCCTTTAAAAAAATATACTGCCAAAAGGTTGCAATGCATCCTGGGTGCATTTTTAGAGGAATCAATACATCCACCATAGATGATTGCATTGACTGACTTCATAAATATATCCCTCATAGTGGGATTTTTACTCTTTTATTTAATTGCTCACTTCTCTTTTAGCTTTAATGTTGGCTCTTATTGCTGCAAGATACCCCTCAATCCCCTGTTCTCAAACTTGAACATAAATGTACTGGACTGTCTTAAATGTACTGGAATGTATATTGGCTGCCAAAATATATGGCAATGGCTGCCCATTTCAATAGCTTTGTAAGAGGCTGGGAAAATACATAGGGAATGATTCCCAATGGCTGTGGATTACATGCAATACTAGGGGTAATACCGTAAGTCTCTGTATACTAGTTCCTGCAGAACATGGGATGGTGTGTGCACATACATGTCCTGGTATTAAGTTCCTTTATGTTATTACTTCTTTGGTCTATACTGGCTATATGCCTGTCATGTGCAGAATACTGTATGCAGAAAATTGTGCAAAATAGATTGGCCAAAATCCTTATACGTGTTCACAGAGGAACTACAAAAATTGTAATAGTTGCTGGTATCTAATTGATGGGGGAGGTCTGGGTGCCTGCTGACTGTGCAATCAGATGCAGGGTCAGGCATGAGATGCTTAGCAACTCATGAATTAGCTGCAGATGGCTACAGCAGTTTGCATAAGCCATACATGAAGGCCAGTAAGATTGGAGCATTTACTCTTTGACCAGCACAACTTGAAGCAGATTTAATGTTTAGAGAACAGAACTATCCCTTCCTCTCCCCAGAGGCGTAGCTAGAGTTTGGAGTGCCTGGGGACAAATTCAGTTTTTGCACCACCTCCTGCCACCCAACTGCATCTCACCCACCAAACAAGGGGTGCCCGATCCTGGGGGAACAGCGGAGGAGCAGGAGAAGGGTCCCTCTTTCTCACACCCACTTTGGGGGCCTCTTGGACAAGGCTCTCCTGTGCAAACCACACAGCATGTAGATAGTGCCAAGCAGGCAATTTTTTTCACACATCGCCTCTGTAGCACGATCCCCCTCCTCCTTTCCCCTGGCTAAGACTTGGCACTCATTAGCCTGGGGAGAGGAGGAGAGGGAAATGGGATTTCCCCCCCCCCCAAGCAACACCTCCGTTGCATGCTTCCCTCTCCTCCTTTCCCTGGGCTAACAATCACCAAGCCTTAGCGGGGGTAGGGGAAGGAGGAGGAGTGAGCAATCAACAGAGATGCTGCTTGGGGGAAAATTGCCTGCTTCCTCTTCCTCCTTTCTTTTGATAAAGGATTGCAAGAGGAACCCACTCACCACTGCAGGAGTATACCGGATACCTTGTAGTTGTGGCCAGGTATATATTGGGACCACAAAGCACCGCATCCAGACCAGAATCAAAGAACATGAAAGACACTGCAGATTAAAACCAGAGAAATCAGCAATAGCTGAACACACCCTGAAACAAACTGGACATGAAATCCTTTTCCAGGACACCAAAGTACTGGATAGCACTAGCCACTGAAAAGCACAAACATAAGCACAGTTTCAACAAAAAAGAAGAAAGTCTAAAAATAATCAAGGCCTGGCTTCCAAAACTAAAGGCTACAGAGTGCAAAAAGGTCAAAGCTCAATGATTCCCATCAAGCCACAATCAAAGATTATCAGTTCACGCAATAGAACAACTAACAACACCCATCAAATACATATTAACATCATTGCTACCCCTGATTACGTTGAAAGTTCTTAATCCTTCCTTCACAATACAATGATTAACACCTATTGTCCTGCATAGGACAAACTTTCTCTTTCCCACAACTTTAAGAAGCCCAGTCTCACTCACTCTATACCCCAGAGCACAGAGTGAAACTCCTTGTTTCCTGAGCTCCTTGCTCTCTGAAGATATCAGCCACAGAGTCTGGTGAAACATCAGGAATAGAGATGGGCACGACTTAGCGGTATTCCCGTTTCCGTTTCCGTTACTCGGTTCCGTTACTCTACGGAAACGGTAACGGGAATTACTCCGCCAGACTTCGAGCTCGAACCGACGAACGAACAATTTTGGTCTGATTTGTTGTGCTCGTTATTTGCATCGCGCGATCGCGCGATGCCACGCGGCACAGAAAAAAAGTTTTTAAAAGTTAAAAAACCCGGTTCCCGGCCAAAAAGCAGGTGGAAATATGCCTGCCGTGCCTCAGGGCACCTACCAGAGGGGTGGTTTCTGGAGGTCCCCGGCCTCCCCCCCTCCTCCCTCCTGGGCTGCTCTGGTGGGACTCGCCGCAGGCTCGCAGCAGCAACAAGCCGCAAGGCACGAGTCTTGCCGCCGGCTCAAGCGGCACGGACGGCACAGGAAAAAACTTTTAAACTCTCCCCCCAACCGATTCCCGGGCCAAAAACCAGGCGGAAAATGCCTGCCGTGCCTCAGGGCACCTACCAGAGGGGTGGTTTCTGGAGGTCCCCGGCCTCCCCCCCTCCTCCGTCCTGGGCTGCTCTGGTGGGACTCGCCGCAGGCTCGCAGCAGCAACAAGCCGCACGGCACGAGTCTCGCCGCCGGCTCAAGCGGCACGGACGGCACAGGAAAAAACTTTTAAACTCTCCCCCCACCCATTCCCAGGCCAAAAAGCAGGCGGAAAAATGCCTGCTTGACTAAGGGCGCAGGGCACCTACCGGAGGGGTGGTTTCTGGAGGGGGGTCCCGCCTCCCCCCCGTCCTGGGCAGCCGGACTCGAGTCACCATGCCATGCAGTGCGGGCGGGGGATCCAAAATGGGGCGGTGAACGCAATATTGTTTTTGAAATCGTGGTCCAAAAACACACAAGCACAACAGAAACACGCGAAAATTTATAAACTGCCAGATTTTTCACAGTAGCAGTGGGTTTTTAATTGCAACAAAATGTCTCTCCTCTCCTCCTCTGTCCTCCATTGATTTTATTTTATTTTATTTTATTTACACCTGCACAGTGCGCAATGATGGGCTAGCCCAGTGGCCTGGCCAGCCATGTGGGAGTGGACGACCATGCAAATTTTTGGAGCCATCCCACCAATCGCATGGCCACTTGGCCATGGAGACTTCTGGGATGTGCCAAAAAGCCCCCTAAAACCTGCCCTAGCCCCCTAACCCCCTAACCCTAACCCTTGACTCCTTACCCATACGTCACAGACTGTCTTCTTAGTGGGTCAGAGAGGCACCCAGAGGTGCAACCCAATAGCCCACCGTAACCTTACCCATCACTAGCCTAACCCTAGTCCTTGCACTAACCCACCTTAACCCTAAGCCAGATCTACTTGCATTGCACTACACACAAGTACGATTCCCTTCTTTGTGGGACATGGCAGGTGCGACCCAGTCTTCACGGTTCTCCTTGACGGAGGGTTGTACCAGTGGACTGGTCTCACTTTCTGCAACTGGTATGCATATCCATATGGTTATGCATGCCATTTTGCAGCAGCAGGTGAGGAGGGGAGACCCCCATGTTGAGGGGTCTCTTGGAGCCTGCTGCTGTCCCTTCCTAGTGGGTGAGGATAGGAGGCACCCACGGGTGCCTCCAGGAGCCCGCTTTCCCTTTATAGTGGGCCAGAGGAGGCACCCACCCCAGAGGTGCCTCCAGGAGCCCGCTACCCCCCCAAAAAACCAGTACTAACGACAACGAAAAAATGAAAAAACGAACCGACTAATTTTTGCGAATTTTCGCGAAAAACGGAAACGAGCCGAAACGGACTGCCTCCGACACACGACAACTCGAAATCGTCATTTTCCCTAGTCGTGCCCATCTCTAATCAGGAAGAAAAACTTCCAGAACATGGCCAAACAGTCTGAAAAACTCACAACAACTATCAGATCTCAGGCCAGCCGTGAAAGCCTTCAAGAATACATTATAATGTAATTTATTAAAATATTTGAATATTTAATAACATAGCTTTATCCCCAAACTAAGCATAAAACATGCAGACATATGGTCGATATTTAAGGTTCTTTTCCACTCCTTTATATTTTGTTTAAAAAGATACAAACTTAAAATTGACACAAAGTTGAGGCTCAGAAAGGAAGGGGTTAACAGCTTTACCCTGTATAGCTTTTTTTAAAAATGAAACTAAAACATATGAATAGCATTTTCTGTAGCAGAACATCTCTTTTGCTCTCAGGATGAAGCAGTTGCTATGGCAATAATCCTCCTCCAGTGCAGGAGCCTCAGCAACTTCCAGTTGTTAGACACACACTAATTAACTCAGTATATGTTCGTATTTGGCTTGTTTGCTTTGCAATGATCTCACATCTATTGGCACATGATGTAGGCTGAAAAGTGAGCCAGAAGCCACTGTACCTAACTGTGCATTTGCATTTAGGGTGATCCTTGCCAAGGATAACCACAGTGTCACATTGGTGGGAAAAAGTGGACAGGAGGGATGGAAACTACCCTTCGTGGACTATTGCAAATTAGATTCCTTGCCTCTAAAAAAAAAAAATGAGGTGTGTGGGGTCTTTTTTATTTGCCTTGTTTTGTTTTGGCACCAGCTGGATTAATAAATGTATTTCACTTCTTGCATTTTATACTTTCAATGACTAAAGAAGACTACTTAATCTTAGTCAAGTATTTATGTACCTGGGGCAATAATATAGGCAAAATTCAAATTGACCAAAAGAACACAAAAAGCAACAGGTGCAATATTTAGCATGTCTCTGCCATTTGATTCCATGGCTTACAGCCCCCACCCCCACCTCAGTTTTACAAAGAGGTACACTGTGTTAGTTTGTCTCAGTATACTGGCAAAATTAAAAGCCAAGAAAAGCCAAGAACAAAATGCTGTAGCACTAACAGATTTGTTTCAACTTGAGCTTTTTTTTGGATTAAAACCCATTCCCCCTGACCCATGAGAAAGACATGTGGGCCTGCAAAAGTGGATTTGGATTCATGGAAGCTCACACAGAAATAAACATAATAGTCTTTAGGAGTTGCAACATGTTGTGCATTGCTGTTTTCTTATACCGCTACCGCACTTCTAATTTAAAATGCCTTTTCTTTTAGAACAAGGCACCTTAAAAATCACTGTCCAGTTTTCAAAATGATTTATCTCAAGAACCCCCTCGGCCACACCCATTTTGGGCCGCTGTGGTGCTTTTTTGTGCGACAGCCACTGGGGGTAGTTTTTTTTTACATCGCTTCCTGCACCTCCCTTTGAAGCGATTCGGTGTTATTTGTGGACATAGTAAGTCGCTTTCCCCCTCGTTGTCCCCAATTCTTAACGGTTTTCCTTTCATAAAACAGCAGCTTAATCAAGGGGGAACTGGAAAGCTACGGTAGGTACCCACTTAAGTGCGAACTACAGAATCGCTATTACAACCACGTGACCCCTGGAGGAGAAACGGCAGCCCAAAATAAAAAGTGGCTGCTCACAGAAGTGCGGCAGCAGTCTTAGTTTCTCTTGCTTTAATTTAATCAGCATCTTTTCTATAGTAGTATGAGGTACGTACTGTACATGTGATAAAAATCCTGACTTGTATTACTCTATTGTAAATGGGGGAGTAGGGAATGGAAAAAGGGGAGGCATGATGAAATATTGGTACTGAAGAGGACTCTTAAATAGATTTGTACATATCTGTAAGATGTGCCTTGCTGTAAAATGTGGTAAGCATTACCTTCTTGCATAAATCAATACAACGAATAGCACTGAGTAGGTTGGTTGCATCTTTGGGTATTTGTACACAACCCCTAAACTCTGCTGCAAATGGCTTTCAGCTCCGGAGCTTAAAATGGTTTCCCCACCAGCTCTGGAGTTTACAGATAATTAAGTGCAACCACACCCACCTAAGCGCGTCCCAGCGCACTTTTCAGGTACCTGCTCTCTGGAGATGAAAATTCCTGATGCGGATATAATGTAGTGACTGCCTGGTTCTCCTTGCTTCTGTTTGTTCTTTTTTTGCCCCCTGCCCCTTTAAGAGATCTAAATGCAGTGCCGGGATGGCAGAACGGAGGTGAGCGGCATTCTTTTCTTCCTTTTTTCCTCCTTCCCCCCACGCAGCCAGCAGCCAGGAGTGCGGAGGGGGTGGGGATGCAGGAACAGCAACAAACCCCTAAGATCTCTGGTCCAAATTTAAGTGGCCAGCGGATCTTAGGGGTCGTGTGAAAAGGCTGTTTGTGAGCAATCTACCAGTCTGTCTTCTTCCACTTGCGTTGTATGTCTGTCTGGCACACGTTATCTTTCTTTATGTGTTTATGTCCAAAAGGGAAATGCACTAGTTTTGCACCAAGACATTTTATGAAGATTGCAAAAATGACAGGAAGGAAAACCCTGTTTGGAATTTTACTGTCATGTTATACATAAGATTTCTCACAAGGGACTGAGATTCCTTGACAGATTGTCTAACAGAACAATAGCCTGTTTTCACCAAATTTTTGTCAGTGGTAAGATTTTTGGGTCTGGATTTGTTTGCTTATTTTATCAGCATATATTGAGAATAGCTGGAAGCCATGGAGATACTCATACCATCCCTACCCATACCTGTAGCAGTTCTCTCGATTCAACTGTGTGTGGCTTTTAGGAGGCTACACTAGAAGAGAGAAGGAAGCCATGACCCACCACTTAGACTAGAAGGATCAAAAACTTGGTTTAAGATTCTGTCTTTTTAAATTGTATTCATTTTTAAAAATTAAACATAGAACATAATACACAAAAATAAAATATTAGTGGTTCTTTTCCCCTTGGGGCCTTATATCTTACTTACTCTATTTATATCAGACTTTTTATTTTTAAAGTTTCAATATTTTTCACACTTTGCATTTCTCAGCTAAAAGGCCTTCTTGGCCTTTTGTAGTCTAAATGTTGAACTTTATGTCATGCTCAGAAACTATTTATTTTACCTACCAGGTGCACAAGCCAATATATTACATGGCACCCAATCAAACTTCAGCCTACTAAAAGAGGAAAATACAGCCTTTATGCAGTATGGTTGTGTCACCCAGACACTGGAATCGGGGGATACTCCAAAGACTATCAAGTAGTAATATTGAATGACTCAAGATTCCATTTGATGAAAACAAAACTGCAGTTTTATTGAAAAGATATCAAAAACAAAGAGTCATCAGAAAGACATAAAAAGGAATCAAAAGACGTGTTTTAGGCATCAAAAATATGGGTCTATCCATTTATAATAAATGGAGGAAGACAATTAACTACACATAGATGCCATCTCTTATACTGTTCTACACAGAACAGATAAATTCCCATTGGTTGGTGGGAGGGTAACGTAATGGGTGGTTTTCCTCCCTGGGCTACCATCTTTGAGTTTCAAGAAACACAAATTTACAGCCAAGTTTAGAAAGAAACAATTCTTAGGCACCTGACAAGGCGTGGTTGAGACAAATTTCAGTAGTTGTGCAATGGGTGTGAAGTAACTTTTTTTGTATCGCTCCTAAGTGCAACACTAACAGAGACAAAACAGATGTGAAGTAACTGCCTTAGCTGCTCTTTCAAAGCACGAGCTAGAGTGAGTGGTTTTCACTCCAGTCTGCCCCTCCAATGTAAACTTGGAGCATGTCGGCTTCCCAGTCTGCAGCTCTCTGGTCTTCCCCATCCACCCACCCTGTTTCACTGAATAAGTTTGGTAGTTGAAAAAGGGTTTTTTGTTGGGAATAAGGTACAAGCTGTTGTACTGAGGTACTGTTACTGTATATTCATTTTGGCACAGCTATCATTCAACTTTTGTTGATGATTTGGGACATTGGGGTGGATCCAGGTGGTGTTAAAGAGGACAGGCAGGTTCTGTCACCTCTGGAGATTGAATTTCACCCCCTCTTATGTGGGGCTGGGGCAGGATGGGGGGACAAGGGCCACAGAGTGGTCTATAGCTGGGTAGTCTCTATGTCATTCCTCATGTGGACCTTCACAGAACTACTGATGGATAATGATGGAATCTAGAGGCAGTCATATCTCTCAATGCACTAGATACACTCTCAATGCTGGGCTAGGAAAGCTGATGCTGTAACAATAAAGGTGTGTCCTTTTCCCCTCCAGAGTTGTCTCACTGTGTGGTTATTCACTGGTCCACAACCCAAGCATGCTCATCCCTAGACCTAAAAATGGTATGGCCGTAATGTGACTGCTGCTGCTTTCTTTGGAATATGGAATTTTGCTTTGTGGTAATCAGTGGTTAAAAACATGGATTATTGACCACTGATTGCAACAAAAAAAATGAAATGGAAGGCCATCTTGCTCCAAGACTGGGCAGAATGAGAATAAAAGAATGATAAACTATTGAATTTATGGGTTCATTTTGATTAGAGAGAGCTTTCTATCTGTTGTTATTTTTATGAAAAGGGTGTATTAGGAGGGGAAATATATCTCACTAAAAATACAAACAATGAAAGATAGAAACAAAAAAGAAGTTCAGAAAACAGGTATATATGATTGAGGGATTATTGCATATTTCAAATCACCTAGCATTCCATAAAATATCTAAATGTAAAATTCATACAGAACACTGTATATAATGGAAGAATTTTGTCTGTGGAAGGCATAACAATGGAGAAGACAATTGGTGTGATCATTTTTTGTCACTTCAGCCATTATGAAAGTTCTGAATACCCATTTCCTTTGTTGTTTTTTACCACTGTGTTTTATCAGGCTATTGATAGATTTCAGCTGTAATTATGTGTTCAGTTATTGTTCTGAGCTAAATGTTTGTTTTATTTTCACTGCTGGCATTTATTTAATTGCTTTATTATTATTGTAGTTGATTTTATAGTGACATTTGTCCCAACACAATAATGGGAGAGTTATTGTCTTTCAGATGTAAAATAAAGGTTAGACTTTAAAAAAAATGTCTCTAATGGAAAACAAATGAATATCACCATCTTACTCAAAAAACAAACAAAAAACAAACTCAGTTTGGATTTATGACTAATGAGTGACTTGTAAATCAGTTCCTTTCTTGATAACAAATACAACACTAACTCACCATAATATTGTAACATAACAGCTGAAATCCTGTTCTATAACTTACTCCACATAAGACTGATTATGTCATTGCCCACCCAGCCCAGAAATAAAAAGATGAGACACGTTTGTGGGATTAAAACTGGGCCACAATTTATTGAGGTAAATCCACTCAAGCAAGGAGGACTGGGGAAAGTGCAAGTGGCTTGATTATTTGTTCCTGGTTATAATTAGCAGGGCGCTGCCTACTTATTCAGCACACTCCCAAAGATTATGCAGACTGGGCAGCCCTCATCTATCACTCTTGGACAGGTTTTATTGAAAACCTTGTTATACTATTCCTAAATTACTAATCAATTACTAATTACAATTGAGGGCTGTTGGTCTAATACATCATACTGTTCTTTAAAATTAGCCTGACTTAAATTTACCACTTGCACCGCCCACCACAGAAAGAGAGCTACTTAGTATACTGAAATACGTGCCTATATCTACATAGCCTCTGCATATAGAAGAACTTCCTGTTGTACTCCCAAAGGCCAGGCAGAGTTGAACCACCTGGCCTGCTAATGTGCAGGGAGTAAAAACTGGATTTCTCAGTGGAATTGAATGACCGTTGTCAAAATACTTGCCCAACAGGGGGCAAGATGTGATTGTGAGCCTTAACCATAACAGATCATGAAGTGCATCCCAAAACACACCTAGACACCTAGCTGCTTACATTCTAAACCCCTCATCATACTGCAACCAAACAATACCAGAGAAATCTGTGTAAGCTCTAAAAATCAAAACCATATACTGTATCAAAGAAAAAGCTCTATCTGGCTTCACTTTGCTGATGATCCCTCCATAAATAAAGTATCCAGCTGACCAGTTGGACCAGCATCTATCTAACTTACATGTCCTAATTTTTCCTTCTCCCGTTCTTCCATTTTTTTGAAGATCTGCTCTTCAATGTCTCTGTTGAGTAATTCAAATACATCCACATAATCTCCTTTCAGAATTTTTTCAATGGCCCCTTAGACAGGTGGTTTCCTAAAGGGAACAATTTGTCACAGATCAGCAAGTTTTTAATGGATTTGGGAGATGTATCAGTGCTAACCAAAGTCACTGTGTCCATATTGGCCCTACCTAAGCCCTGCCCTGCTTGTATCCCTATTACCTTGGAACTATCCTGTTCCCTTGTTGGTACCATAACTGGGAATTCCTGTAACGCATGGGCAGGCCAAAGTCATGTGTGATAAAATCTGTGTGGAAGCACACTCACCTGGCAGGAGGCTGTCAATTGCCACTTGCTGATTGTTGGCCCGTAGACAGCTTCAAGACCTGTGGTTCCTCTGAAATGGGTAGAGCAGCTGGCACAACCAACACAGCATGCGGTAGCAGGGTGGGTATCATCACTCTTGTGGCTGCCGCTGGACTACTTCTGGGCTCCTCAAGCTGCAACAGCTCTGATGCTGCTCCTCCCATGCCTGAATGCTTTTGCTCAGCATAAGCAAACCCCCACACCTCAGTCCCTCTATTTTCTTGGCCTTGGTATCCCTATTCAATCTACATCAAGTGACCCTTTTTATGCAAGCCCCTCTTTTCAGCCCCCTTTCAAGGCTGCTAAGCTTCTCCAATATACACCTACAATCTGGCAATTCCTCATCATCCGAGGAAGAAACCCTGGGAGGTGACGCTTCAGGTCTGGCCTGCTTTTCAGGTTGTTTCCCCTTGGGTGCCCCTTAACCTTTTTGCATGTCATCTTGCAAGGAAATTAACAATAAAGGTCTCTCAAAATATAACCATCTCAGCCTTGCACCCTTGCAACTCACAAAATGAAAAGGATGCTTGGTATCTTGCAACTTAGAGCCTTTTCAAAGATCCGCTGGCCACTTAAATTCGGACCAGAGATCTTGGGGGTTTGTTGCTGTTCCTGTGTTCCCACCCCCTCTGCACTCCTGGCTGCTGTCTGCGTGAGGGGAGGGAGAAAAGAAAGAAAGAAAAGAATGCCGGCTCACCTCCGTTCTGCCATCTCACTCTGCTCCCAGCAGCATTCCAGTCTTAAAGGGGTGGGGGCAAAACAACAACAAACAGAAGCGAGGAGAGCCCGGCACTCACTACGTTACATCACCATAAGGAATTTTTCACCCCCGGAGAGCAGGTACTTGAAAAGCGCACTGGGACGTGCTTAGGTGGGCGTGGTCACACTCAATTTTTTGTAAACTCCGGAGCTGGTGGGGAAACAATTTTAAGCTCCGAATCTGGGAGCCATTTGCCGCAGATTTTAGGGGTCGTGTGAAAAGGCCCTTAACAATTAATTAAATCAACACCCTCTATACAAAATGCAGTTCACAAGCCTGTAAACAGATAACCCATGGTATGATCTATTTATATATGTATTACTATTTCTTATTTTATTTCATTTTTATTTTTATAAAAGCTTAATCCCTATTATATCCCCTTATAAAACACTGCTTTCCACCCCTCCCATCATTCTCTCCCCTGCTCCATTAACTTCAAGAAATATCTAGGAACATGAAACTAATTTTTTTTTGTTTCATGTTCCTAAATATTTCTTGGAGTTAAAGCAGTAGGAGAGAGAGTTGAGAGAAAGACAAAATCACTCCTAAAACGAAGATGGCCACAAATGAAAGAGGTACTGTGCCACATGACTGGACCTTAAATAGCCTCAGCCCCCAGCCAGATGGCTATATGGTTTTTTATTCCTTTTCACACGTGCCTGCCTACGAACAGGCAGACAAAGTGGCCTCTCCTGGCACTAACGGCCAATCAGAGCAGCCATTAGCTGTGGTGATTTAAAAAAAAAGAAATAATGAAAGTCCCCATTCCTTCCTGAAGATCTTGAAGCCCTTGTGAGATCACTTTTGTCATGAGAAAGCCATTGAAATGGGCATAGGACAGTGGGAGGAAGTCTTTAATTTCTAAAAATTGTCAGATAGCTTCTGTCAAACAGTCTCAAGAAGAATCTCGAGATGCTTGTTGATCTGGAAGGAAATGACTCAGTTACCCAAAACCACATTAGAATGCACATCCAGGAAAAAATGCCACATGAACTCAATACACAGCAAGAACTCAATTAAAAGTTGTGTAATCAGAGGGGGACATTTCACTGGTGTGACCACAGCCTAAGATTGTAGCCTTGGTGATAGATGCTTCATGATCATAAGTGTTTTTTTAAAATCCTCATAGATTACAATGAGTAACAAATGCATGAGTGGCTGTTATATGAATCTGCCAGTTGTGCTGCTTGAAATGCAATTATGCAGTCTGTTTCATGCATATGCTGAAGAGGAGTTAATAAATCAACTAAATATCACATTATATACCATAGTACATTTCTTGTATGCAGACAATATGTTATAATAAAACAAATCATGCAGACTGCGTGTATTTTAGCAATGAGTGCAGGCTCAGGTAGCATGGGGAAAGGGATCAGAATAAATCCAAGCTGACATTTCTCTCAGATGGGACGTCAGGCTGTTTGCAGTCTGCCTTTCACAGCAATCAGTCCAAGAAAGGTGTAGCCACACAGTCTCAGTAGTAAATATCACAACAAAAAGTTAAAAGTACAGTAGGTGTATTTCAGGAGGTCAAACCCAAAAGAAAGAATGCATCATAACAGCCCCTTGTCCTTTAATTACAAGAGAGGACAGAAATTGTGTCTCTTAAGGATGTCATGATCTCTTTCTGTTGAAATAAAAGGGCCACACATAAGATGACATGAAATTTCCACCACTACCAAATGGTAGAATTTTAGCCCCTGTTCAGCAGCATTAGAGTAACCCACAGGATCAAGGGATAGACACTCAGTTCAAAAACCACTTATCAAGTTAGCAGTTTGCACTATTTGAAAAGATTTTACCTCCCACTTTTCTATGACCTCTAATGGAGCTGACAGAAATCGGTGGTGTGTGTGTGTGTGTGTGTGTGTGTGTGTGGTTGTTGTTGTTTGTTGCTGTTGTTCATGTTGTCATTGTCATTGTCATCATCCTTTTGAGTTTTTCAGGCTGTTAGGATGTGTTCTGGAAGTTTTTCTTCCTGACATTTTGCCAGACTCTGTGGCCAGCATCTTCAGGGGGCAAGGAGCTCAGGGAGCTAGGAGTTGTCTCTGTGCTCCAGGGTACAGAGTGAGTGAGACTGGGGCTTTTAAAGTTGTAGTAACGGATATGCAGGATAATAGGTGTTTATCATTGTATTGTGATGAAGGGATTAAGAAGTTTCAATGCAATCAGGGGTAGCAACAATCCTTGATAGATGTTGTTAGTTCTATTGTGTGAACTGATCAGTGTTGCTTGTATCTGGGTGGGGATCATTGAGCTTTAACCTTTTGTACTCTGCAGAATTAGCACTAGAAGCCAGGCTTTGTTGATTTTTAGACCTTCTTCTTTTTTGTGGAAACTATGTTTTTGTTTGTGGATTTCAATGGCTTCCTGTGTAGTGATTGGTAGCGTTGTCCAGTATCTCTGTGTCCTGGAAGAGGGTTTCATGACCAGTTTGTTTTAGGGTCTGTCCATCTACTACTGATATTTTTAGGTTGTTTTCATCTGCAGTGTCTTTCATGTGCTTTTATTCTGGTCTGGATGCTGCACTTTGTAGTTCCAATATATAGCTGGCCACAACTACAAGGTTGGATATCCAATACACTCCTGCAGTAGCAAGTGGGTTCCTTTTTTCCTTTGCTGACCATAGCATCTGTTGTATTTTTGTGGTGGGTCTAAATACTGTTTGTATGTTGGGTTTTTTCAATACTTTGTCCATGCAGTCCGTGACTCCTCTTATGTATGGCAGAAATCAAAAGAGCCATCAAAAAATTGAAGAAGAAAAACAGCCTCTAATGAACAAAGCATTTCTGTCAAACAAAGTATTTCTGTCAAACAAAGTATTTCAGAGTGGGGTACTGCTCTTTACCCCAGAGCGCAGAGAGAACTCCTAGTTCCCTGAGCTCCTTGCCTTCTGAAGTTGACAGCCACAGAGTCTGGCAAAACATCAGGAAGAAAAACTTCCAAAACATGGCCAAACAGCCAGAAAAAACTCACAACAACTATCAGATCCAGGCCATGAAAGCCTTCAAGATTACATTGTATGTTTGTGTTTATTTGATTTACACACACACGTATGTCAATTTAATACCAGGGTTAAGGCTATCTCAGTCTAACTCAAGATTCATAAAATGAGAAAAACTGGAAGCTAAGGCTTTTGCCCTTACAAATATTGAGAAATATGTTCTGTAATGTCATGAACGATGCTTGCTTACAACATACCCTCCTTACTGCCACACTTTACCTTGGTTTTTCAGGCCCAAACAGAGAAAGTCCTGGAGCTGAAAATACTAAAGATTTCCCACCTGCTCCTGTTTTGCCTATTGAAGCATCTCAGCCTTACTGTCATCCTTCTTGGCTAGAGATATCCTCTGGTAAGTTGGTTCAAGACGTGTCACTTTTGAAAGCAATACAATGCTGAGTTTTAGAATGATGTGATATATCAATGCATTCCTATGGGAAATTTGTATAAAGGAAAATTTGCTTAACATAATTTCATTTGGAATGAATTAATTACTTTATACAAGGTACCACTGTATATACATGCAGTCCTGTAATTCTGGAGTTTAGGGCTTGTCCATGTGGAGGAAATGTACCCAGTTCAGAGCTCCCCTTTTCCCATCATTTTTTCGACCAATCAAACTATTCAGTTCTGAGTTTGATCACTTTGGTGCCTTTCCTGCTGCCTTCCATACTTGCTTTGTCTGTCTGAGAGGCTTATATTATTTCATTGCAGGAGCAGAGCTTAGTGCTATAATACTTCCTATGCAGAATTGCTTCCAATCTCAAAGACTCCCAGTTCTGAAGCCTTAGGTTAACTCTTCATTGGATTTTGTAGTGGGAGAAAGAAGTGCCTCCAGAATATTGGTAAATCCCAGTCTCCTATACAATGAACTATGTAAATTGTTACAGTACTTTCTAACTGGATGGGCCTCAGTCATGGTTGTGGTGAATGTGAGGGAATCTGCTTTCTCGCCTTATTTAAAAAAAAAAAAATCAGGCTATGAGTGCTTCCAAGTTGCATTGCTCTTTGTCAATGCATAGATTGGAAGTGTGTGCAATTGCATCAAAAGCAAAAGTTCAGAATCTATGCTGGCTGTTGTTCTAAATTCATACTGAAAGTTTGTTTCACATCTAGGCTTGAATTCATCCTAAAACTTGATTGAAAAGAACGAGGCTGGTTCAGCAGATATAGCCACTTTTTATTGTATTTCAAAGCCAGGCAGAAAAGTTTTCAACCAAACCTGTCAATGTTACATGATGCTTGACCTTACAGCAGAGTATTTATGTGCCATTTCCCAAAATAGGCATCTGTCAGGTTAGGGAAAAATGCTGGAAGCAATTCATTCTGTACCAGTTGGGAAGAAAGTGTTTTTTAAAATTATATTAAATGGCTTTGTGAGCGCTTCTCCCATCAAGGCTAATGTTTCACATTTTCCCCCTAAGCCTCCATGTTCTTTGAAGAAAGTTACCAGCTTAATGGGGAATCTTTAATAAAATCTAATGCTATTTTTTAAATGAAGAAAGAGGAAAAGTTGCCTAGAGGGGACTCTTGAGCACAAGGTATTTAAAGAAATTGTACTTTGTGGGTACTGATTTTATCTCAGCATCCACAATTCATTTATTGAAACAACATTAGCATTTCAATGTTCTGGCTCCCCCAATGCCACCTCAACTTTTCCTTCATTCACCTCCTCTTTCTACAGGAAGAAAACTGAAACCATAAATAGCACCCCTGCCTAGTCTTTGGTGATGAATATTATTCATTTCTTGTGACCGAAGGCCACATATTCTCCCAGACAATTAGGCAGATAACTGTTCCTAACATTTATTAATTCTCAGCTGTGAATTTTCAGTTGTATTTCTTAAAAATTATGTATTTAATGCTAATGTGAGCTTTTCTAGTTAAGAATCATATTATACGCCAGCTCATCTGAAGCATGAGATGACCTCCCACTCCCCAATAGACAATAGGATATTGAGCAATTCAAATTCTGTTGCCGGTGACTGGGTGACTGTGGTAATCAATGAATGACTTCACAGCAGCTACTGTGGAATGTGAATGAAACCGGAAACTTAAGAAAGAGAGGAAGCCTACAGGGTAATTCAAAAGCATGGCTCTTTCCAGGACTGTGAATGAAGGAATAATTTGACTTTTATAACAAAGGGCTGAAAATAATGGCTGTGCTTGGCAGGTCTCTGTTTCCTTTGTTACTATTTCAACTGTTTGTGCTGGAGCAAGAATGTTGCTCCTCCCATTTCACCATTTCTCACTTTGTCATCCGACACTGAATTTAAAGCTTGATGGTGGAGATGTTTCATTTTTTGGAGGTCTTGGAAAAACTACTGCTAGAAATGGTACATTTGGTTAAAGAGGAGTTATGGTTAACAGGGACATCTATGAAACAAATATGGCCACAAGACGATGATGATGTTGTTGTTGATGATGATGATGATGATGTCAACAATGACAAAAGCACAAACACACCAATGTGGTTTTCCTATAAAGACTGTGTGAGAACTGCAAGCAGAACACGGAAATATTTGGGGAAACCTGATGATTCTCTATCCTGGCCTCAATTCCTTTGGATTCCACTGATGAAGACTAGCACCAGAAGCCCCAAGCTCCTTCTTGTTGTTACTTTCCTAAAATGTCATCCCTTTAGTAAACAAAATATGTCTTTAGTGTTTTTGTGTCATAAAATGGCTCATGCTAGACAATTTTATTTTATTTTAAAAGAGGATTGGATATCCTATTGGATATCTCATTGTGTGTGGTTGCTGTTCCTGTGAAAATCATATTAAGAATAAATGTGGGGTTGAACCAGAAAAACTGTGATTTGTTTTGATTTGTCAAGATTAATGAATCACAAGAAAAAAATTATGATTTCCCCCCTGACAAATCAATGAAGCAATAGATTTTTAATTTAAAACCCTATAAAATTGGCTCCAATGCATCTAATGACACCAAATTTGCAGAAACGCTTCCCCTGGTTCTTCTCAGCAAGTTTGGTGAAGAACGAATTCTTAATGTCTGAGCTATGCATCCACATATAGTGGCCCTAAGGAAAGTGCCCCTCCCAGGCACCAACAAAAACTGAATTTTCATGGAAGCCCCTCATTACTCTCTCTTACAATCCCTCCATATTTTGTAAATAGTGAGTTTCAGAAATTTGAGTTATACACCCACAAATGGGGGCACCTAGGAAACTTCTCTTTAGCAATTGGCCTGAGGAAATCCAATATTCACCAAACTTCGTGGGATTGTAGCAGATGGTGAGATGAAGCTTCTCCACAAATTTGGTGTATCGAAGTATCTGGGGGAAACTTTCCTGGGCACACTCTTTGGGGATGCATTAACATCAAAAATCCAATATTCACCAAAATTGGAGGGATTTTAGAGGAAAGTGGGGGAAATATTTCTTAAAATTTGGTGTCCCTAGGTGCCTTGGGAGACACTTTATAGCCCAACAAATTGCTGTATTAAAGTCACTAAAAATTCATCCATTTGTATTCACCACAGGTTGTTTTTTAATTTATGGCCATCTCTAATTATGATTCTCAAACATACAGTATATGAATGATGAAAACATCTGTTGAAGCAGTGTTGTCTTGGACATAGCAATATGGTTCTATAGTCTTCTTTTAGCTGTTCACTGTGCCTCTTTTACCTATAGCTAAATCTGCTTTTTACATTTTTAAAAAAGAAAATAGAAAAATCCAATCAATAAAATCAAAGCAATAGCAAGAAGTTTCATCAAGTGTTTACACTAAATTTTATCAACTTGAAACATCTTTTGATATGCCAGCATGTGTCACAGGTAGATTCTGTGTAATTTTCTTGAATTTGGGTATTTATTAGACATGGGCATTTCGTTTGGTTCTGAAATGAAAAACGGAAGAACAGGGGAAGTCCCCATCGACTGGAGGAGGGCTAATGTTGTCCCCATATTCAAAAAGGGGAAAAAGAGGACCCAAATAATTACCGCCCAGTCAGCTTGACTTCAATTCCTGGAAAGATCCTAGAGAAGATTATTAAACAGGCAGTCTGCAAATATTTAACAAACAATGCTTTCATTACAAGAACTCAACACGGGTTTCTTAAAAACAAGTCATGCCAGACTAATTTGATCTCGTTCTTTGATAGAATTACAGGCCTAGTGGATGAGGGGAATGCTGTGGATATTGTTTATCTGGACTTTAGTAAGGCCTTTGATAAGGTTCCCCATGGTATTCTTGCTAAGAAGTTAGTAGAAAGTGGGATAGATAGTGCTACTGTTAGGTGGATTTGTAATTGGTTGACTAATCGCACCCAAACGGTGACCATAAATGGCCTCTCTTCAGCTTGGAGAGACGTGGCCAGTGGGGTGCCCCAGGGTTCTGTTCTGGGTCCAGTGCTGTTCAATATCTTTATTAATGACTTGGAGGAGCGAATAGAGAGTATGCTAATTAAATTTGCAGATGATACCAAATTGGGAGGGGGTGCAAATTCCCTAGAGGATAGGATGAAAATCCAAAAAGACCTTGACAGACTAGAGTGCTGGGCCAAATCTAACGAAATGGATTTCAACAGAGGGAAATGTAGGGTACTACATTTAGGTAAAAAAAAAATGAATTGCACAAATATAAGATGGGGGATTCTTGGCTGGAGGATAGTACCTGTGAAAGGGATCTGGGAGTCTTGGTGGACCACAAATTGAACATGTCAGCAGTGTGATGCGGCGGCCAGGAAAGCCAATTTGATTCTTGGTTGTATCAACAGAACCATAGTGTCTAGAGCAAGGGAAGTAATAGTACCACTCTATTCTGCTCTTGTCAGACCACATCTGGAGTACTGTGTCCAGTTCTTTGCACCTCAATTTTAAAAGGATGTTGACAACCTCGAGCGGGTGCAGAGGAGGGCTACCAGGATGGTTGAGGGTCTGGAGGAAATTTCTTATGAGGAACGGCTTAGGGAACTGGGAATGTTTAGCCTCTCTAAAAGAAGACTGAGAGGGGATATGATAGCTATGTTTAAATATTTGAAATGATGTCATATTGAAGAGGGAACAAGTTTGTTCTCCATGGCTTCAGAGACTAGGACTCAGGGCAATGGTTTCAAACTACAGGAAAAGAGATTCCATTTGAACATTAGGAAGAACTTCATGACAGTTAGAGCTATTCGGCAGTGGAATATGCTCCCGCGGAGGGTGATTGAGTCTCCTTCTTTGGAGGTTTTTAAGCAGAGGCTGGGTGGCCATCTGTCAGAAATATTGTGATGGGGGTTCCTGCATGGCAGGGGGTTGGACTGGATGGCCCTTGAGGTCTCTTCCAACTCTATGATTCTATGATTCTATGATTCTAATGGCACCAGCCTTTTGAAATCAACCAGTTTCTTACCTTGTTTTGGGTAGCGTGGGGCTAAACTCCAATGAGAAAGCAGCCCAGGATGCATCATTGTTCACTCTCCCTGGCACTTTGCCAATCAGAAGCTGTGCAGGGCCATGCATCATCCTGCTTCCCTGTCTGACTGGCCAGCACCAGGGAGAGTGAAAGATGACACATCCTAGGCTGCTTCCTCATTGGAGCTGAGCCCTGTGTGTGTGTTGTGTCGTTACAGTCGTGACCTTTACACTACCCAAAACAAGATAAGAGACAGGTTGATTTCGTTCTGGAAGGTGGATCCTGGTGCTGAACAGCACCTGCTCTGCCATGTTTCATTTCAGAACCAGACCCCTTTCAAAATGAAATGCCCATGTCTAGTATTTATTAACAAAATACAGATTTGTTAGAAAATATATGCACTTTGGCTTCTAACTGTTAATTAAACTTGGATTTCATATGTTAGCTTTTTAAGTGACCTAAATGTTATACTATTGCATTTTGCTTTGTGAATTTCAATGTTTAAGCACTCCTCCAATTTAAGCATTTACTAGTTCGGCTATTTAGCAATGAAAGCTTTATGCTGACAATTTCAATTTGGAATGGCAAAGAATGCTAGCAGCCATAGTCCAAATAGAATTTTGTTTTTGTTTTCTTTCAAGGAGCCCAGTGGCACCGTGGTTAAATGCATGTACTGCAGGTAAAACTGTACTCACGACCTGGGGTTCAATCCTAGGTAGCAGGCTCGTGGCTGACTCAGCCTTCCACCCTTCCGAGGTCAGTAAAATGAGTACCCACTTGCTGGGGGGGGGGGAATGTGTAGCCTGCATACTGTAATAAAACTGTAAACTGCCCAGAGACTACTTGAAGTGGTATGGGGCAGTATATAAGCAGAACACTTTGCTTTGCTCTACAATTCTTACAATATTCACAGAAAATGCCAATCCCAAATTGCTACCCTGATTGATAGAACCTCCATGTGGGTATACATATTCTAAGTCTCTCAGATGCTCTCTGGCAACATATGGATGCATTTTCTCTCTCAAAATAACTCCATCAGAGTGTCACCAGGTAGCGGTGGTAGAGCATTTTAAGGCAATGTTTTCTGGTCCTTGCTGGAGTGCAATGGGATATTTAGCCCCTGTACTTGCCACATTGAGTTGTTGGTATGGACGTCTGCATCTTCTTCCTCTATTGATCAGACTCCCTAAAGTAAGGAAACAGAGATACAGTGGGATAAAAAAAATCATGTAAGAATAGGAAATGGTTTTGCTGTGTTAGTTAGGTTGTTTGCCCAGCAGCTAGAGAGAGAATAGAGTTGTTTTCAGTTCTCAATTTGGAACCAACTTTTGGCAACCCTAGTAGGGATTTCAGTGTAGGTGATATATTTAAGGATTGGGTTTAGCAGCTCCACTCCCACACTGATTTTCCATGACGAAGTAGGGATTCAAACCCTGTTCTCTAGAATCTTGGTCTTTCACACTATCCATCACAGCCCACTGGATCTGACACAGTAGTGATGTGCTAATGAAAACTTGGCTCCGGCTAGAAAAATAGGGGAAGAAAACAAGAGACTTCACTTGCCTTTGTGAATTTTTTTTTGTACTTTTCAATTACTTAGTTAATATAGAATTTTCTCCAAATTAAGGACTTGTCACTGAGTTGGGAACCACAGTATTAAATCTATCCTTGGCCTTCTTGACTATCTATCCAGTACTTGGGGGCATTACTACTTTGCAAAGCTGATTTACTTTGAGCAAGACCCAGCTTTGCAAATTTTTGCTTCCTGGTTTGCAGAGCCAAATCATAGTTAGACTGGTGAATGCTGGAAACTGAGTATGTATGATTGGATAAGACACCCTAAGTTTTTGGGTTGGTTAAACACTCATTGCTCCATAACATCCTTGCCTTGATCTATCACATAGAGGCAGGCAGAAAGCAGAAAAATGGTGATTCATTTTGATTTGTGATTTGTCAAGGTCAATGAATCACAAAGATGAATTTATGATTTTTTTCCCCTGAAAAACTGACAAATCTATTTGTAAATGCATTTTTATGCCTCCGAGGCATTTAGAAACAACAAATTTGCAGGGAATTTGCACTAGTTCAAGTTATTTACCCTAAAGAAGACTTCAGAAAGGTACCACCTTATCACCTAGAAACACCAAAATTACAGAGAAGCTTATCCCAACACTTCTCTACAGTTCCTCTAGGTTTGGTGAAGATTAAGGATGGGCATAAAATGAAAAAAAATGAATTTAATTTGATTCTGCTTCATCCCCCCGTGTTTTGGTTTGCACTCCCCTCTCACCCCCCTGCCGGGGGATTCCTGCAACAGGCAGAGAAGAGTGTCCTAGGAGGACTTGTGCCGCTGTGCCTGCCTTCGCTGCTGCCACACCGAAGCAGGCAAAGGAGCAAGCTAGGAGGTGAGCGAGTCCTCCTCCAACACTCTTGTCTGCTGCTGCCGCCATTTTAAACAGTCTCCAGCTTCTGACAGCTAGGGTGGAGCCTGTTTAAAATGGCAGTGGCAGCAGAGAAGGCTCGGGGAAGGACTCGCTCACTCCTAGCTCGGCGAGGCAACAGCAGAGGCAGGCGCAACAGCACGAGGCCTCCTCAGACTCTCTCCATGCTGCTGCTTTCCAGCTGGGAGGTGGTGGGGAATCCCCTGGCAGGGGGCTAAGAGGGGAGCGCTTAGCACTCCCCTCTCACTCCACTGCCAGGGGATACCCTACCACCTCCCAGATGAATGAAATGGTTCATTTTAAAATAAAAAAACCATTTCATTTTATTTGTAATGAAATGTTGCTGCTTTGTTTTGTTTTGTTTACTACATTGTGTTATATTTGGGTTTTTTGTTTGTTTTTTGTGCCCATTTTAATCCGTAGTGAAGATTGCATTTCAAACATCTGAGTTATATACTTACAATGTGCTCCTCCAAGGAAAGTGTCCTTTAGCAACTGACCTGGAGAAATCTAATCACCACCAAACCTGGAATGACTAGAGAGGAGAGACAGGGGAAGCTTATTTGCAATTTTGGTGTCTCTAGATACCATTTCATAGCCCAAATAATCAACAAATGAAAAATTGCTAAAAATAATCATTGATTTGTATTCACCAGGGATTATCAATTCACATGAAAATGAATTGACAAATTAGCAATTTTTAAATGAATTTTGAAATTCATTTTTAAATTTATGCCCATTTACTCTCACACATTATGGGGACAAGGGAGTGATTGTCACACACAGTACTGAATGTTATAAATCGATCTGAATGTTATAAATTTTAAATGCAAGACTATGAGAGTTATTTTCAGAAAGAAGGTTCAACAATTTCAAGGCAGACAGGAGGCAAATTGCCTCTTTTCTCCTGTAGGCGTTTAAAACTACTTGTGCTGTTTTATATTTTATTTATTTTATTTTGAATATTTTACCCCACCTTTCTCCTTAGAAAAGGACCCAAGGTGGCTTACAATAATGAGGGGCAATATACAGCCTGGAACATTTGAGACATATTCAAGTTAAGAACAGGCAATTCTAAGAGGTATCTTAGAACTAGAGATGGGCACGACTTAGCGGTATTTCCATTTCCGTTTCCGTTTCCATTACTCGGTTCCGTTACTCTATGGAAACGGTAACGGGAATTACTCCGCCAGACTTCGAGCTCGAACCGACGAATGAACAATTTGGTCTGATTTGTCGTGCTCGTTACTTGCATCGCGCGATCGCGCGCAATGCCAAGCGGCACAGAAAAAAAGTTTTTAAAAGTTAAAAAAACCGGTTCCCGGCCAAAAAGCAGGCGGAAATATGCCTGCCGTGCCTCAGGGCACCTACCAGAGGGGTGGTTTCTGGAGGTCCCCGGCCTCCCCCCCTCCTCCCTCCTGGGCTGCTCTGGTGGGGCTCGCTGGCTCTCAGCAGCAACAAGCCGCACGGCACGAGTCTCGCCGCCGGCTCAAGTGGCACGGACGGCACAGGAAAAAACTTTTAAACTCTCCCCCCACCCATTCCCGCACG